>CM034622.1:12284977-12789829 GCA_020080225.1 Gynochthodes officinalis
ATATAAACTATCACTAAAAGTTGATTACTGAAAATTGATAAAAAGCTTCATGAAGAGTTTTGTTTGTTTAAATTTAAATTTCTTAACTAATTTACTTATTTGGAGTTATTATTTTTTATCAAATAATTTAAATTATCTTGCTATTTATTTAAAAAAATATCTTGCTGTTTCTAAGAATAATGTCAAATATATATTTTAATTAAAGTAATCCCCGAAATTCACGGGAGGAGAACTAGCTGAAATTTTATTTTGAAAATTTTAACATATTCTTAATTAAACATTAAAAATGATTACGAATCTATCATAGAAAGATATCAGAAAATTAAAATAAAATGTACTAGAGAAAATTTTTAATTAGAAGCGGGTTCCAATTTTTATGTGGTATTAACAGAAATGACATTTGCAATTTAGTTTTTATTACTGGGACTCAAATTAAATTTCATCTGTCAGTATAATTTTAGAAAAAAATAAAACATATCAATAAAAAAACAAAATACTAGATCTGGGCTTTTTTTCATTTTTCTTTTTAATTTCTTTTTTCCAAGCAGGAGCTGTATCTTGGCTGTCCGCACACTTTTCTAGTTTCCTATAGTAGCCACGAGCCAGTCAAGAAACCTCTCCCTTTCTTGTCAGTTGGGGCTGAACAATTAGAATTGGTTTGTCATCTACCTGGATTAGCTGTCATAGTTATTTTCCTCATAAGAACAAAAATGAAAATGCACAACACATTAGAGATAATTTTTCTTTTTCCTTTGTGAATATTACTTTATGTATATATATAACACATCATTTTTAATTGGAGGAAAAGAGGGAAAAAAACCCCACAATCTTGAATTTAAAAAGTTGAGAAATGAACTACTATACGAGCAAAAATTTTAACAATTAAATGCTGGAAATTTACTTTGTACTGTATAAGGCATCTGGCATGAAAATCACTTATGATTTTAAATGCTAAAAGTGTCAATTTGTGGGGCTAATTAAAAAAATGAGTGAAATAATAAATTTAATTTGGAGTGTAATACCATATGGTGTGCAAGTAAAATAAGGAGCATGACGAACTCGATAGGGCAATCAGGATTGAATCAATGATAGTTGCATTATAAATGTGACGCTTTAACTTTTGAATTAAGCTAATTTAAATACTCCCTTTCCCTTAAAAAAATAAGTTTATTTGGGTGAGTTATAATTATTTTTAATTACATAATACAATATATTTAATATATAATTTTTTTTATTTTTATAATAATAAAAAAATTTAGAATGAAGAAAAGTTTTTAAATTTGACTTATATGGGGATGGGGGAAGAATATCTATCATAGAAAAAGGATAAGTGTTGGATATTTATTTATTGAGTAATGATAGAGATAGTGACAAATTATAGTGATTTTGTATTAGTAATTGATGTGGCAATTATGAAAAGACAAAATCATTCATTTATCTTCATTACAAAATACAAAAAATAAAGAATTATTTTTTCTTTTTATGATTATCACGTCAATCACTATATAAAATTACTATAATTTATTACTATCTTAATTATTACTCTTATTTATTTGACTCCGTGGGTATTCTTGTAAGACCGCTGCCGAAGAATGAGTTCCCTTTTGTTATGTATTTATTTTCTCTTTTTGTGGGTCACAGTGTTGGATAATTTTGCTAACGCTGCCGACATGGGCCCTGAAACTTCGTGGTCGTTTCGTCACCCCTTCTCCTTCCGTGGTCCTTATTTATAATTTGGACACCATAAGTCTAAAACAGAAAGTTGGAAACTTCATCATAATGTCCGCTGTCGGCCAAAATTCTTTCTTTGCCGAAAGGATGGTGTGGTCCTGATACTTGTAAGTTGTAACATTGAAAATCTTCCTTCAACAGATCTACTCATGATGTTTCGGGACATGTATAACTTGCATTTTAAAATACGTTTTTATATTTTTAATATATATATTTTTAAATTTAAATATATTACTTATTGTATAATTATTATTTTAAAAAATATAAAAACACATTAATAATAATGTTATATATTCACGAGAAGATGCTAAACTTCTGTGATTTTGTTTTTTTTATTTACTTGGGTACCGGCGAATTTACATGGAAGGCATGTGCTCTCACTGCTCTAACGAAAAATCACTAACATGATTATAAATTATTTTGTTAATTTTATGAATTTTAAACATTAGAATAATTGAATTTTTTTTGGTACCGTCAAAAGTCAAAAGAAATTTAAAAAATTATTACTAAGAACAATACGATATATTTCTATCTACAATTTAGGTTCCGTTTGAAGTGTGATGTATTGGAATGTGTGAAAATTTGATGGGTATTTTTTTATAGAAAAAATATTTTAGAGAAAAAATAGGAGAAAATCTTTTTTAAATTATGTGAGAGGAATTTAAGTGGGAAAATTTGAATTTTAAATTTTAAAATAAAAATGTGTTTGGAGAGTTTATTTTTGTTTAAGAAAAATTGATTTTTTGTTCATTTACAAACAAAAATGGCTTGTTCAAACGTAGAATATTAGAAGTCTAAAACCAACCATTATCTGTCTTTCAGTTTGCCTTCAAAAACAAATGGAGATAATCGATTCTTCAATCTTCTACTTCCAGCATTAAGTTTTAAACTTTCAACGAAACTAAAATTCCAATCTTATTTAATTTGTTTGGATTTCACTTAAAAAGAAAATCTAAATATTTAAACTTCTCAAATTTCAAGTTCCATTTCTTTCACTTTAGATTCAATATATTGCTTTAATATCGACAAATGATATTTTAGATTCAATACAAATACATTATTTTGTCATAGATAATTAGATATTGAATTCTGTGATTTGCTTTTTGTTTATGTAATTGATATGAAGTTTTGAGTTTCATAATCGTCTATACATATGTTCTTTGACTTCATGGAAATTATGATTGAGGGCTTCTTTCCCCCTCAATATTTGTTTACTAACTTTTTTAGTTGTAAAAATTTTGTTTAAAGAGTTATGAATAACATTTTGGATCTTTTCATGAATTTAGTTATCAAATGAAGTTCTATTGGTTTATTTTTAAACTTGATATTTCGATTTTTTAAAATAAATTTCTTCACCTAAATATATATCTTTAACCCGATCTTAAATATTTTTTCACATGCTATGTTATACATATTTTATTTTTGATTCCTTTTGAGGGGGTGCCACTGCAAGTTTTTCAGTCTAACTCTGCACAGGGAGATTACGTAATGGTAATGTGGATTTTAGTAAATACTCCTTCTGTGTTACAAGTATAGTTCAATTTTAGATGAATAAAACTTTTCTAATTACAAGATATAATATGTTAAATTTTTAAGTTTTATTCTTATTTTTTAGTTTTAGGTCATATATAGTTCTTATTAGCCAGATACCACGCATAAATTTTATTTAAAGATAGATTTTTTTTTAACACAATAAAAATTTGATATAATTAATTCTTTTTTGTTTTTTTGAAAGACAAAGTGCCAAAGGATTTACGGACATGGATATCCATCGAATAGAGGATGTAAATGTCCATGTTTATGTGCTTATTGTGTGCATGTCTCTGACTCTATGCTTTCGTGCTTTTGTCAGTTATTTAGAAGTAAATCTCGTTATTTTCTGTCATTTCCTTCCATTTTTTGAGATTCTAATTTTCCATCTCTTTTGAACATTTGTTTTAATGGATGCCAGCATAAAGAAAATGCCTCTTATTACGTTTTATAAAAGGGCACTTCAGAGTGCCTTTATAAGCTGCAATTCTTGTAGCGAAATAGTTATCGGTAATTTATAAATTGGTGGAAAAATCATACAAATAATTTATTTTTTTGGGAGTACAAAAAATCTTGGATTTACTGATTCTGAACAAGGTTATTCGAACCATACACAATGTATGTAGCAATATGATTTGCTTTAAGTCATACCTTTAAGGTAAACTAGACTAAGAAAGCTTTAATTTTTATTTCTGAATGTTTTTTGAGATTGAAATATTTCAGTTCTGCAGAACCTAATCAATTTCTTCGAATTGCGTGGCGTATACATGCGTGGGTGGTTTGTTGAGGAATTTTAATAGTCTTAGAAACTCTTTTATAGCAAATGTAAAATTTATAAAGAAAGATTAGGGGTACTAAGTTGAATGAATAAGGTGTGTAAATTGATCTCAATGTAGGTAGTAAAGATGATATTTGGAAAAATTTGCTCCTCAATTAGGTTAGAAATATTGACAAATCCTACTTGGTTGGCAGACACTGACGTACATGTATTGATCAAGTTGTCTTTTAGAATTGTTATGTAGTATTTCGACAAAGTGAAAGTCTTAACAAATGATTGTGTGAAAGTCTTAGCTAATTCATTTGAGAAAAGTTGTATTGGAATGTATGACAATTTTTGTAGGTATTTTTTTTTTTATAGAAAAAGTATTTTGAAGAGAAAAATAAGAGGAGAATTTTTAAATAATTATGTGAGAAGATTTTGAGTAAGAAAACTTGAATTTTAAATTTTAAAATAAAAATATGTTTACATGTTTTGTTTTTATTTAAGAAAAGAAAAGTTAACTTTTATATTTAAAATCCTTATCCAAACATAGCCAGGATTCCAATAGAGTCAATTCTGGAAAATTAAAGTTTACCTATAAATACTGAATCCGTTCATATATCAAACCAAAACAGAGAGTGAAGTATGAGTGTTGAATAAAAGTTAAAAAAAAAGCTTAATGATGCCAAGAACTTTTCTTTATTGTTTGCCTCATTTTCGAACAAAACCAAATCCGAAGACGCTTTCATCTATGTATCATCCTAGAATAAATTAAAAAAATTACTAAATTCCCACGTGCTACAAATTAACTAGATCTTAAGAAATAGTACCTTAGTCCCAAAGAAAAATCTAATTCAAAAGTTTTGGTGTATAACCTAAATAAAAAAAGTATACATGTAATGATGTATTAAATATGTTATATTCTATAATTAAAAAAATTATACTAAATTCAAAATGAACTCTTATTAGAACGTAGGGAGTAACGGAAACAGCAATTTAATACAACACCAAAGAATAACTATAATAAGATCTAACATAAGGAGCTACAATGAAATGTAATTAAGACCGGCCCTTTATTTGGCGGGCTAGGAACGTCCCTTTAGTTATTGATCAATTCCTCATCTTAATAAGTGGGAAGTTAAAGTTTGCTGGGGAATTGATGGTAGATCATAAGCAGTGGTAGGCTAATGTAACTGGCTCGTACACACAAACCCACCCATATGTATGAGAGATTATATTTGAGTCTCTACTTTTTATTATTAGCATTCTATTTTTGTGGTAAAAAATAATATTAAAAATACAATTTTATATGTTTACTAACGCATACGGAGTACTAATTAAGAAAAAAAGTGAAGTACTAATATTATGAGCTATTTATAGCAAATTTGATGCATTAATTCATGTATGTGTCATGTATATGTATGTGTAAAGTTCTAGTGCAAGGTTTATTTTCAGCAACTCCGTTCATGGAGGTTGGAACTCCACTTGACTAACATAGATTCCGGAAAAAAGTACAACCTCAATTTTCAGAAGAGTCCATTTTACTAAATATATATATTTTTAGTTATTATGTACAATATTTTTAATCAATCATTAAATATATAATTTTATATTTATATTTTTTAATTATGATCATGCATAATTATTATCATTAAAAGTATTGAAAAGAATTCGAGTAAATTCATTTTTTAGAATAAAAGATCGATTTAAAAAATGGAATTTTTTCCTGGACAGTGGGAATACTGAACATGTACCTTGTTGAATGCCGTTTTGTTGAACTATAATAGTTACGGTTACTTTCTAGCAAAGGGCAAGGCGGAGTCGCATGTATCCTAACGGTGTGCAATTGCACCCTCTGGATATTTTAAAATTATGGTTTCACCCCAAATTTTAAATTTTAAATTTTTTTTCTTTAATTTGCAAGTCTTGAATTTTATATAATATCTTTTAATCCTTGTATTGCTCCTTTTACATTTTTGTAAAATCCCACTCTCTCAACGTGTTGAAGGAAAATTTATATTTATGCACAATCATAAATGTACTCGACCTATTAAAAGATGTAAGAACTTAAAAGTTTTTATAAATTTTCTATAACTAATATTGTTTAATATTCCATGCTCCCATAACCATAGGTCTTGGCTTCACATTGTTTTAGTTATTTGTTGATTATAATTTTGTTCACCCAAAACCCTAATGGAAGGAAGAAAAAGTTGTATAGTAAATTTACCTATGAAAATGAGTAATGAAATTTGCGTTTGTTCAATTTCTATGCAATTAAAGCGTTTCTAGCACCAAACATATTTACAACTGATAAATATATCAAAATGATATATTTGGAATGCAAGGGTGGATTTACAACTGAGAAATGTATCAAAAGGAGAAAGTCATTTGGAATACAAGAGTGGATTTACAGTGAATATGCTCTCAATTTTTGCCCTCGTGTATTTTAAGTTTTGCCCCTATTCAAACACTTATTTATAAGGACCCAAATGACTTCAATAAAATTATGTTATAGCCTACATTTTTCAAAGTTCTAACATTTTCACCCACTAAGTGTTTTTTTTTTAGCACTGTTTATTTGTTAAACACCATTACTCATATATTCTTAAAAAATAAAAGCTTCCAATCTTTACCCTATATAACAATTCATTTCTTATAATAAAATATTATAATAAATATAATATGCTTTCAAAGTAAAATAAAACTTTGCTTAACTCATTGATTATATCCCCTTCCGTCCAAAAAATAAAAAATTGTCTACTTTTTAAAGTTTTCTTTATTTGGAAAAAATCCACTTTAAAACAAAATTTGTAACCATCCAGGCTCATCACAGCTATATGGAGCTCATAACTGAAAAGTGAAGATAAAATTGAAAAATTACACATTTATAGTGCATTAAATGGATTGTATTATTTGTACATTATTATTATTATAAATTTCCTATGGTGAAAAATTACTTTATCTCCTCTGTTATCCTCTATTATTAGAATCTAAACATAATTTCTAATTTACGTGTGCCCCACTTCCAAAAAATCCCGCTTCACAACTGAGTGGTAAACCTTGGTTAGAACTAATGTCCAATCTCCACAAGGTCCTGAGTGTGGACAGGTCTCAACCCTCTAGTTCCTTAGTAGCCCATTTACTCTTTTTCACAACCAAAAATATGAATTGTGTTTTTTGAAGTTCTTTTATAGTTCGGTTGTTGACTTGGACTAAGTGGCCTATCGTGTTAATGCGCCTTCTAATTTAGTTTTTTAGTGAATGAAACTTAAAATTGTAATCTTGCTTTGAATTCAGTGAAACTTAGTTTGCTATGGCATACAAAACGTGGGATAGGCACTCTCTCAGTTAAGTTGTTCTGTATATAATCCTAATAAGTTCTTCAGATGCTGCTTCCAATTCCGGTGGTTCTTGCAACTTGCATTTATAGACCAAGCAATGATAGTCATGGTTATGAGCATTTTGATTATATAAGCTTTAGGTTTGCAAAATCAAGTGTGATTCCCGAAGAAAGTTAGAATATGGTTCTAGCTAAATCAACTGAACTCTGGCTGATGCCTCTTTGGTGATAGGAGCAGAACAATAAAAAATATGCAACTTTTTTATTGTTGGGGACAACCAATAAAATTTGAATGATACAAACAAGATTATAATGGCGGATGGGCTCTTGTCTATATTTTGCTAGTGCATGATTTTGTTGGGAAGGCCCTTCAACGAAGACAACAACCACCAGAAAACAGCGAAAAATTCCCACAACCAAATTCTAACAATCAATCACATGATCAATGATTCAGTATAATTAAAAATACTCAAACAATCCTCCAAGCCAACCAACCAACAGATAAAGTAGTAAATAATCTCAGGCAACAATAAGAAAATAAACAACACCAGGATTTATGTAGAAAACCCTTCAATGTGAAGGGAAAAACCACGAGACAAACCGAATAATAAATCCACTATGAAAAGTAAGCAATTATAAGAGTTTAGTACTTAAGCTTTTTGCCCAAAGCTTAAGACCCAACAAATTAGAATAAATATTTTTTTTTTTTGATTTCACAACAATTACCACCAAAGAGACACCAAATTTGTTACAAGCTTACCTCTCACCCTTACTCTCTAAGAGTAAGAAAAACATTGACTTCTTCACTTTGCAAGTTTTCAATTTTCCTTCCCGACAAGAACCAATAAATGGTGGTTTTCCTCTCTTGCGCGCCAAATAGTCAAGAAAAGAAAGCTCCAGCCGTTTTGTCAAAGAGCCAAGTGAGACAAAAAACCCTTATGACTTCTATGCCATAAATCATGGCCCTTGGATCAAAATTGATAAATAATCCAAGCCGTTGAAAACAAAGCCAAACAAAGAACTTTAGTTTGTCACGTGCAGAGATGGAATGGGTTGAACCCCACTGACAGATTTAATATTTTTTCTGAGATGCAATTCCATTTTAACTAAAATTTTTCTTCCACTCTGTTTAAATTTAGGGTGGCAGCAAGCGATAGAGGGAGAAAATTACAATGTCTGAGGCTATCAGGGAGGAATTGCTGAAAAAAGTCGAAGATAAAAGCAAGAAACATGAGAAGAATCTCTGGAACAGAATTTGGGATGAATCCAAGAAAATGTGGGTGATTGCAGCACCAGCCATCTTTACAAGAATGACCACTTTTGGCACCAATGTGATAACCCAAGCATTTGTGGGACACATTGGAGCCACGGAGTTGGCCGCCTACTCCTTGGTTCAGACTGTTATGTTGAGGTTTGCCAATGGCATATTGGTATGTTTTTGTTCAATTCCTTGAAACATCAATATAGTGAATTACTTGAAGTGCACATAAACCATAGAAGTTAATTGAGCCTCTTCTCTTGACTGAATTGAAATCTTTATTTACAGCTCGGCATGGCTAGCGGATTGGAAACTCTGTGTGGGCAAGCTTATGGTGCAAGACAGTACCACATGCTTGGGATATATTTACAGAGATCATGGATTCTCTTATTTGTATCTTCAACTGTAATTATTCCAGTTTTCATCTTAGCAGCTCCAATTTTAAGAGCTCTTGGACAGGAAGAAGCTATTGCAAAAGAGGCAGGAAAGATTGCTCTTTGGTTGATTCCAGTGGTGTACTCGTTCATCATGTCTTTCACATGCCAAATGTTCCTGCAGTCACAAAGCAAAAACATGGTAATTGCTTATTTGGCAGCTGCTTCTCTATCGATTCACGTACTCCTGTCGTGGCTTTTAACAATGAAATACAACTATGGAATTCCTGGTGCCATGGTATCTACTATTGTGGCTTTCTGGATCCCCAATATTGGCCAGCTCATATTTATCACCCATGGAGGATGCCGAGAAACCTGGAGAGGCTTTTCATCCCTGGCGTTCAAAGATCTCTTGCCACTAATCAGGCTTTCTTTAGCATCTGGTGCTATGTTATGGTAAGATAATTGTTTCATTTTAGTTTTAAGTTCTCGCATGTTAGATTATCCATATATTTTCATCTTTTCTTCTTTTTGCTACATGGAATGAATCAATGAACAGAATATCTCTATTGCCGCCATTTCATTGATTGAATTTGAAAGATCAAAAAAAGTTTGATGCGCTTGGATTTGAATAATGGCTATAAATCTGTTCTTAATTATTCTAGGGTCAATTTGATCATCAAGAACTGTGGGATGCCATTTTATGCCATATGGACTTACCCTGTGAAACTAGTTTCATTTTCCATTATCTGGAATTGAAATCAATGACCTATTAGGTTAACTTTGTAAGAATGCATACTTGAGTTTCTATTAACCAGTTCTCTCCCATGTTGTTAAAATATTGAGGTTCACTACAAATTGGATTTAAAAAACTTGGTCAAACAAGGTTTAACCAGTCAAACCGAGTTGACCCGTATTTGACCAGTTCAATTGTTTTTTTTTACAGAAAATAATTTTAAGTTTTAAAAATTATAATTTGACAATAAATTTTTGTAAAACTTATTTTTTTACTTATAAAGTTTTTAATTCTTTAAAATTCAATATTTTAAATGTTTACATAAGAGAATTCTTACAATTCTTAACATATTCTTTGCCTAATTATTTTTTCACAAAAGTATTCAATTATATACTTAGATTTTCATATAGTTTATACTAAATATAAACTTAACTACACTAAAAAAACTGAATAGTTTTTCTCTAGTATATTTTTATAGTAGTATTAATGTTTTTATGATTAATTTATAGTATTATATCATAATGACATCATTTGATTTTCTATTACTAGTTCGATCAGTTGACCCCTAACTCTTTGAACTCATTGGTTTGCACTCTAATCTAATTTTGACAACACTAGTTTTTGCATGATAATGGCGAAAACTAGAAATTCCCTCCTAATTATAGTGGTTATTAGAGAGGTGTGGGTAAAAAATTTGTACACATAAAATGAAATGTACCTTCAAATTCTTATTTTCTAAATTTTTTTAGCAGATGGAGTGTGTAAGTAGGAAGTAGGGAGGTTAAGATTCATTAAAAAAATAAAATAAAATCCTTAACCAATAAGCAATATGCTTTAAATTTTGTCACGGGACTTGTGGTAACATTATTCGTTGACCATTTTTTGTGCAGTCTTGAGCTCTGGTACTATACTATATTGGTTCTTCTTACTGGAAACATGAAGAATGCAGAGGTTGCAATAGATGCTCTTTCTATTTGGTAATTCTACCTTCCGTCTTAATTAAGGTCCTTTTCCCCTTGTTATTTTCACTATTGTATATTGTAGCTTCATAACGAACCACGAATGTTCTTGTCTTGCAGCATTAACATTAATGGTTGGGAGATGATGATATCCGTTGGTTTCTTGGCTGCAGCAAGGTAATTATAGCGCATGGTTTACCACACAGTTTTTGGTCTTTTTCACCACAATGAAACTTTTTTTCTTTTCCCGTTTACAATATATGCTCATCCCGTTTCATCTTGTTTCTCTGACAAATCATACATTTCGATTTCTCTAATGATTCGTTCGGATTAACTAGTATATATTTCTGCCTTTAAATATTTAGTGTTCGAGTAGCGAATGAGCTCGGAAGGGGGAGTGCCTCTGCAGCAAAATTTTCAGTATGGATTACCGTGTTAACATCCTTGGCCATTGGAATTGTGTTATTCACATTCTTTCTCTTCTATCGGGGACGTCTATCTTACCTATTTACCTCAAGTCGGGATGTTGCTGTAGCAGTTGGTCAGTTATCCCCCTTGTTAGCATTTTCAATACTACTGAACAGTGTTCAACCAGTTCTTTCTGGTAAGCATTTTTTCTTGCGAAATTTAATGTTCCCACAGTTGGATGACAAGTGAACAGTTTATAAAAAGTAAAATGCTAAAATAATGAGAAAAAAAAATGTTTGGTTCATTTGGGAAATATAAATTAAGGGCTTTCTAAGATTAAAAATTTATGAAAAGAACGAACAACTATTAAATTTGTTATTAATTAAGGGCATGAAATTATACTTTTTTCATAAAAAAATTATACATTATAGGGGACAGGAAAACCAAATTCTCTTGGGATTTCCCATGTAATTTTAGTTGCTTGTAACCCAAAATTTTCCTCCTACAGGGGTTGCAGTTGGGGCTGGATGGCAAAGTACCGTGGCATTTGTCAACATTGGTTGCTATTACTTGATTGGGGTGCCCATTGGAGTGGTACTTGGTTATGTTATCAAATTGCAAGTAAAGGCAAGTTTCTCTAGCTTATTTTAATTGTGTTGAGGATTCAGATGTTAACACATCGGCTCTAGTTGAAGACCTATGTTTGGATCCATACACACTAAGGATGTGTTGGATTATTGCTTCTTGCAGGATTGAAATTTCTGAGTTAATATTTCACTTCTTATTATTTTTAAGAAAAGTTATTTACTTGCAAAAAATTACCCTGACCTTTAACTCATTTGCAAAATATTTTCGAATTGTAGCAATTAACTTCTGGACAATTAATTTTAACACTTTATTTCAAAATTTGTTTTAAAATTGAAATTAAAATAGGAAATGCCAAGAAAACCTCTATACTCTCCAAGTGAACCAAAAAACCATTGCATTAAATAATATTGGATTTTGTTTGAGTTTGTTAATAGGTGAGTTATGGTACTTTTTTTTTGACAATATTAAATTTAGAATATGGAAATATAAATTTTAATGACTACACAAGTTTTCATGTGACTACAGGTGTTTTTAATTTTTTTGAAGAATAATTTAATTATTTTAAGACAATGACCGTGTGTTTATCATATCATGTTTTAAATTCAACTTCAAGAAGAAAAAATTGTACTAGTTTGTTATAAATTAATTGTTTAAGGGATTAATTGCTATAATTCAAAGTTTAAGGAATATTTTGTACACAGGTCAAAGTTTTGAAGGCTGTTTTTTTTACAATATGAAAGTTATATATGCCTTCTTTATTGGGCAAAGTGCCCTAAATGCTAAATTCCTTCTGGTGTGATGTAGTTTATTAAACTTATCCTTTACTCCATGTGCTTCAAATAAAACCGAAACTCCAATATCGGATTGTGTTTTGATGTATAATTACTCATAAGGTATCAAAACTCAAGATTTTTACAGTAAAGTTTTGATTTTTATGTAGCTCTCTAACTATTAGTATCAGGAGGTGTACTACTCCTATGAAATTAGGCTCCTTGAGAGTACGAATTCACGGACTGCCGCTATCAAATTAGGTTCTTTGGCGGCCTGATTTTAGGGCTGGGGCTAATTAGTAAAACCATTGTGGGAATTGGAAAATAAGGAAAAATTGATTGTATGGTCATTGCTTTTGTGTATTTTTCTTTCCATTCATTCTCTGCCCCCAGTACCTAATTATAATATTTGTTTCTTTTTCTTTTTCTTTTAGGGTGTTTGGATTGGAATGCTTCTTGGTACGCTCATGCAGACCATCGTACTAGTTATAATTACAAGCAAAAGTGACTGGGATAAACAGGTCTTTTTTGTACTTTTTTATCCAGCCTCCTCCTCTAAGAATTTGATCAAATGACTTTGGTAAAAATTTAATGTATTCTTTTTTTCCACATTTTGTGCAGGTCTTAGCCGCTCAACAACGAGTCAATAGGTGGTGTACACAACCTGAAACTGCAACTGCAACTACAACTGCAACTGAAACTGAAACTGACTCCCAATCTGCTTGACATAGATTAAATGTATTCGTATCTAATGATTTATTTTCTTAATTTTGAAGTATCTAAAATATTTAATTTTATAGCTCTCAACTTATTGACAGCATTGTATGTTTCAACTTAGTCCGTACATTGTAGTGGAATTGAATTTTTTCTTTTTTGAAACGATAGTAATTTCATTGAATGAAAAATGGTACTGTATAATTATTAGTTAAAGAAGGCTAAATGATCTCCTTGGTCTAATGTAATAGCCAAGGAGGAAAATGGAATAATGGTTAATAGTTACCACTATCCCTTTGATTACAAAGATAAACAAGTTTAGGACTAGCTAACATAAATCTTATTCTATACAGGGGAAAGAAAGCTATAATATCAAAAAGATTGATGTTGTGAGATATAGTGAAAATAGTTAACTTCAACTAAATGACTAAGTTTGGACACTATATCTTGAACATCAATTGCAATCCAGGCATACGTGATTTGTAGAAATTACATATGAGCATTCTAAAAAACATAAAGGAAAATGGACCAATTAGAAAAACCAAAAGCTTCATTCTGCCATTCTTCAAATAGGAATCAGGATCCTATGTCCATTCTTCAAGTAGAAATCAGACTTCCAAAAAATCAATCCAATCAAGAACAGCCTAGCAAGAGTGAATCGAAAACAGAGAGCAAAAGCAGTCTAGCCAAAAAGAATCCAAATAGAAAGGAACAAGAATTAACTAACGACGCATGCTTTCAAGCTAGTTCATGCAAGAAATTGCCCCAACCAATCGAGGAATCATATTCAGTCCATAAAGAGAAACCAACCCAGCAGAGAGTAAACCAGAATGTAGAGTTAAATGACTTCAACCAGCAAAGAAAAACTAGAATGTAGAGCTAATAGAGATTAGAGAGAGTGAAAAGAAAGATCTTTGGATTAGAGAGAGTGAAAAAGGAGATCCTTGGGTCATAGTTTCGTCTATAGATGCCCTTGCAGCCATTAATTCCAGGGCTGAGCAACCAAACTAGGGGTGAGCATCCCAGCAAGAATGAATCGAAAACGGAGAGCAAAAGCAGTCCAGCCAAAAAGAACCCAAACAGAAAGGAACAAGAATTAACGACTCTTGCTTTCAAACTAGTTCATGCAAGAAATTGCGCCAACCAACCGAGGAATCATATTCAGTCCACAAAGAGAAACCAACCAGTAGAGAGTGAACTAGAATGTAGAGTTAAATGACCTCAACCAGCAAAGGGGAACCAGAATGTAGAGCTAATAGAGATTAGAAAGAGTGAAAAGAAAGATCCTTGGAGTAGGGAGAGTGAAAAGAAAGATCCTTGGCTTAGAGCTAATACACAAAGCCTCAATTTACACGATATTAAGGGATACTTCTTCTTAGTAAATTATAACCATTTTTAGGATGAAAAACTAATAAATGCTTATAAACAAGCCTACATCTATCACAGTCTGTTTATTCTTTTATTCTTTTTTCCTTTTTTTGTTCTTCTTTTTTCCTCTCTTTTTTTTCTTTTTTCTAGCTTGTAAAATCAAGACAACCTAGTCAATATTCAGGAGACCAAGAGGAAACAGGATACCTTAGGGGAGCAAAGAAAAACATTTACTTAGAAATATATGAACATATAGACATAGAATCCTAACTTGGCATATATGGAAGCCATAGGGAAGTAAGAGATATATACTGTATTATACTATATCTCTTCCACTGAACCAGGGAGCAAAACACAATAAATATGAAGAACACTATTCATACATATCAACATAGAGACACTACTCCATGGAAACCAAACTTCAGATGTATGGTGAAAGTGCAGGGAAATCATAGGGGAGGAGTGCTACCATATTCTCATTTTTCCTATATAGCTGTCTATCCCTATCTATTTTCTTTTTTTTTGCTTTTTTTTTTATTTTCTTCTTCTCTTTTTTTTCTTCGTTTTTTTGTTGTGTTTTTTATTGAAAGCCGATGGACTGGATCCTCAACATTGCATTTTCCTCCAGAAAAAGGAAAATGATGATGAGATGTGCATCTTAGTTAATGAACATCACATTAACACAGCCATTGTTGTCCATCTCAGTAATTATCCTTAGAATGTGTTGATACAAGCAAAAGTGATAAAACAGATTTGCCTAGATAAAACAGAGTTGCCCATATCATGCAGCATGGCAACCTAGTTTCCTTTTAGGCATTTTAACAAACAAGTTGTTTGCCTCCAACACAAAACTTAAAACTCATATATCCATGTGATATTGGCAGCCAAGATTCTGCATTTTTGTCAAATAATCAATCAAAATCCTTACAACCAGACGCAACAGTCCACCATTTGCCGTTCAAATCATTCAAATTGTCCTCCAAAAAAAGCAATTCAAACTAGCCTTCAAAAAAAGCAAAAAAGAAACAAATCAGTACCAATACTGTACCTACTCAGGCATCCAATGAGAATATGTCCTTCCTTCAGCACCAATGCCTTGGCACTAATTGTTGATCCCAGGATGGGAAGCGTCCTTACCTCGAAAGACGGCAGTACCGTTGGCTCATAAACCAAACAGAAAAAAGAGGGAGGATATGAAATAAAATAACAGATAGTTTTAGTGACTATCTTGACCCATTTGGGTATGACCCTGAAACATGCCATATGACCCAAAAAAAATAGTCAGCCCAACCTTAATAGCTCGTACACCTCAAAAAACAGAGCATGGAAAAATAAGAAATAAACATATATGCGCTGAGCAAAATACCCCTTATTGAAGTTGATTGGGAAACATTACGGGGCCAACGTACTCATGTGAACGTGGAACAAGTAGCAGTAGAGGCTACTTCTGGATACTGGACAGGAAGGAACAGAAAGCGAGAATCCATCTAGAGGCTTAGGATCTCTTTCTATGCTTGGTACTAGTATCTGAGCTTCAATCTTCCTAACATAGGGTGCTCCAAAACGAAGGCCTTTCTTTACTGCACATTTGCCTGAAAAAAGGATAAACAAAACAAATGAAAGCTTGAGAAAAGGATAACCAAAACAAAGAAATCGTGAGTAAAGGATAAACAAAACAAATGAAATCTAATGTAGTTAAAACAACGATAAGAAGCTACTCTGATAGATAGCTATACTAGATGCAAAGTCTCCAATGACAACACTAACTTACATTACAATAGGAAAGTGAGTAACAATACATAATGACATCAAAACAAATAAAAATAGAGATATAAATAGAATTTGTCTCAGGAATTTGGTGTAGCCCATTCTAGAATCTCTTGATATTCCTGCCATTCCAAAATTGCCTTGTTCACCACTTCATGAGCTGATTGACTTTTCCTCTCAAATAGCTAAAGATTGCGTGTTTTTCATAACATCCAAAGAATGCATATAGAAATGTTAATCCTGTCATTATTGATGGAGTCTTTGCCGAATGCACTTAATGTTTCCCACCAATGCCTAAAACAGGACTATTCATTTTGCAAACCGTCCCATTGAATGGGAGAGAGTCTCCATACCATAGCTGCCCTATCACAAGTAAAAAGGGCGCGCTCAATGATTTCCTCATGCATCCCGCAGCAACCACATATGGCATCATGCAGAATTCTTCGTTTACACAGCTCTTTTTTGGTTGGCTGATTCTCAAGCACGCCATAGGAAATGTTTCAATTTTCCTTTGACCTGAAGATTCCAAATTCTACGCCACATACAGGTAGCTGTAGTCAAACTAGAACTACTAGTAGCTGCGTTTATATTTAATTGAGCTCGATGCTGCGCCATAGCAAACTGATATGCAGAATGAACCATGAAATTCCCTTTGCTATCATGTTGCCAAATTATCTTATCTGGACCAGCCTCCTTTTCTAATGGGATTCTAGAAATTGCCGTTGCATCCTCAGGTTGGAACAGCTGGTCAATCAGGGTTTGATTCCACTTCGTCCTTTCCTCCATCATTAGTTGGTGGCACCAAGTAGTTGACTCGTCATTATGCTCTTTTGGAAGTGGCCTGAAATTTGCTCTATGTGCCAGCCATGGAGACTCCCAAATTCTTATTGCTTTTCCGTCTCCCACTTGATATCTCATCCCCATTTCTAAGATATATTTTGCTCCCATCCAACATCTCCAAAGCCAAGATGCATTGTGTTGAACTTTGGCTTGCATAAGTGTTCCGTGGGGATAATATCTTGCCTGCATTACATGGCTCAGAAGCAAATTAGAGAACTAACTTAACCGTCATAATTGTTTAGCTTACAAGGAGTCATTGAGCACTTGTATATTTTGAAAACTGAGCCCTCCCAAACCTTTCAGAAGTGTTAATTTAGACCAGGCTCTCTCCAATGAATTTTATGACCATTATTTGCATTAGAGCCCTACTAAAAATTCGCCGTCTCACTGCTCAATACTTTGCATATGCCAATTGGTAATTTAAAATATGACATTACATAAATAGGTAAGGAATTAAAGACTGATTTGATGGGAATTTCTTTATCTGTCTGACTCAAAAATTGAGTTTTCCAGTTACCTATTCTTTTTTTGGCCGCATCAATGACATATGCAAAAACTTCTTTTTTAGATTTGCCGATACCCAAAGGTAGTCCTAAGTACCTGGCACTCCTTTGCTCCTTGATCCCATTTAAGACTTGAACAATGGTATTTTTATCTTGACCTGCTAAGTGCCTGCTGAAAATAACCGAGGATTTATTCAAATTAATTTTCTGCCCTGATGCTACACAGTAGTTTTCTATGATCCTTCTAATGTGCTGAGCTTGCTCCACTGTAGCTTGACCAAAAAGTAGGGAGTCATCTGCAGAAAAGAGATAAGTAAAGAGCAGACCTTTACGACACAATCTCATTTCCTGGTAGGTACCCTCACTTACGGCCTTTCTAATTAAAAATGAAAAAACTTCTGAAATGATGATAAACAAATTAGGAGACAATGGATCGCCTTGTTCAATACCCCTTGTGGGTTGTACGTAGCCACTAATCTCACCATTTATGTTAAAAGAAAAAGATGAGGTACTAATGCATATTATAATCCAGTCTATGAACTTTTGTGAGAAGCCCATCTGAGTTAAGACTTGAAATAAAAAACCCCACTCAACCCGATCCAAAGCCTTTGTCATATCTAATTTTAAGGCCATAAAACTCCTTCCTGATTTTTTAAGGCTATTGATGTGATGAATGCATTCATGCACAATAACAACATTGTCTGTGATTTGCCTTCCAAGGACAAAAGCAGCTTGGCTTTCATTTATGCAAACATTAAGGCAAGGTTTCATTCTTTCAGCTAGGATCTTAGAGATTATTTTAGATAACATTGCATAAGCTAATAGGCCTATACTGGGCTATTTGGATTGGATTCTTTATTTTGGGAATAAGAGTAATAAGCGTATAGTTAACACTTTTTAGCATTCTAAAATGGACAAAAAAAATTTTAACAGCAAAAATAATATCCTTTTGAACTACATGCCAATAGTGTTGAAAAAAAAGGGGAGTCATACTATCCGGTCCTGGAGCCTTATTAGGGTGCATACTAAACAAAGCATTTCGAATCTCAATGTCCTCAACTGGTCTGGTTAGCCTCTAGTTCATTTCACTTGTAATCGATATTGGGATGCCTAACAAAAATGTTGGGTCAGTCATGGGAAGTTAAGTAGTAAAGAGGTTAGAGTAAAAATCTGATACTTCCTTCCTGATTTCCTCTGGATTGGTGCAAATCCGACCATTATCTTTCACCAGCCTATCAATTGCATTCAATCTTCTTCATTGCACTGTAGAGGCGTGAAAATACTTTGTGTTCTTATCACCCTCTTTAAGCCATTGAATGCGGGCTTTTTGGTGCCAATACTGTTCCTCTTCGCTATACGCTTTGTACAATTCTTTTTTTAGCGTCTTCCAAGTTTGCCAATCCCTTGTGTCCCCTGCTTGGCTCATCAATTCCATTTGCACTTTGAGCTCCCTTATTTTCTTTGCTGCATTAGTATTCTCAGCATTGGCTCACTCCAGCAAATCAACTCGACACTATTTGATTCTGCCAGTGACTTGATACATTAGAGTGTTGAGTTGAGCCCTATTCTATGCTTGGTCTACTATAGTTGTTGCTCCTTCCTGTTGAGTCCATCTTTTGTCAAAAAAGAATCTCCATTTCTGTCTAGGTCTTTCCCTATACATATCCAATAAAAGTAGAGAATGATCGGATGCCTGTTTCTCCAAACGTCTGACTTCTGCTTTAGGATATTTAAGCATCCAATCAGCTGATCCAAAGAAATGATCAAGTTTTTCTCCTACAAACCCCTCATGCTCCCTATTATTTGCCCATGTGAATGGTCTCCCAGTAAACCCTAGATCTGCCATACCCATGTCTTTGATAAAATCCCTAAAACTCTGAAAACTAGACTCAAAACGGGGCTGACCACCTCTTTTCTCTATATTATCCACTAGATCATTGAAATCCATGCCCAATACCCAGTTGTTTCCCAATTTGTTTTTGGCCTGTAGTAGATATTCCCATTGTTGATTTCGGACTTTGGGATCTGTACTTGCATATACAAAAATTGCCCAAAATTGCTCTTGATCTCTATTTTTATGCGCTTGAACTTCAAAGCAAAATTCTGTTGATAGCACTTGATTTATTACCATGTTATCTCTCCAAAAAGTAAAAGTCCTCTTCTTGTTCCCAATGGATCAACAGTTTTCTATCGATCTTGAATACGAGAAGTTTTGCAAAAAGTTTGAATAAAAGACGCCTTTTGTTTAGTCTCACTTATGAACACTATATCCGGGAGGTGGAATCTAAGAGTTTTCTTGAGCTGAGAAATGGTAGAGGGCCTTCCTAGACCTCTATAATTTCAGACACAAAGTTTCATTGATTATCTTGGGGCCATTTGAGGTTGGTTTCCTCCACCTGCAAATCATGAATTATAAGAGCTTGAGTCCGTCTTTTCTGGCTTCTTTCTTGTCCACTCTCAACATCTGTTGTTGCCTCACCATCCGGAATGAGCCATTTTCTTTTCTCCTCTGCACTACTATGTGCCTGCACCGAGGATTGAGACCCTAGTCGGTGTTGACCTCAGGAAACAACTGTTCGATGCCATTTCCTAATTCGAATCCCCGGAACTTTGACGACCATTTCTGCTACATTTTGATCCGATGCTTGAGGAGCTTCTTGTTCATGGGTTGAGGGAATCACCATCATCAAAGGTACATTGACTAGATTCTGCTCAAGATCAGAAATTTCAGTGTCAATGATCGGATTCACTGTCATCTCTGCTTTCTCCTTTTCAGGATCCCTCACATTTTCCTGTATTACCCTATCCAAATCCATTGTAACCATTTCCCTAGTGTGTGCCACTGGTATCAAACTTTTAGCTACATTGAGCTCCAATGTGGATGGTATTTGTCTTGTTTCTTCAATTTGTGGGATTGACTTTTTGTTGTTGTCTGTGTCGGACACTTGACCCCCTGATTCACCTTGTATACTAACACTCTTGACGCCATTGCCATTTCTGCTCCAGCCTTTAGTTGCCTCTGCTCTCAGTCAATCTCCATATTGCCCCTCTACTAAGGTATTGGTCTTACATTCCTCATTGTGGTTCCAACAAGATAACTCTGTATGACCAATTTTTCCACAATAGAAACAGAAATTTAGCAGCTTCTCATATTTGAAAAATACCCAACAACTCTGATCTTGAAGTTTAATCTTCGTACCTCTTGGTAAAGGGTGATCCAAATGGATAGTAGCATATAGCTTGAGGTAATGACTATCTTTGTTACCCGTTTCAGGAATCACCACGTCTCACACTTTGTGGAATAATTTGCCCAATTTCAACCCTGTTTCACGGGACATCCATTGACTTGGAACATTCCAAACTTGAATCCATAAATCAATGGTATTGAACTTTTCCGTATTAATGTTCAGATCAGGACTCCATTGTTTCAGAATCAAGTATTGTTGATCGAATGTCCATTGCCTACTGTTCAACACCCTTCTTTTATCCTCCTGGCTGGCAAAAACAAACTGAAATAGATTTGTTCCTCGCTCTATGACTGAAAAAGTTCCTTTAATAGGCCAAATTTTGCCCAGGGTAATCTTTAAGGCCATAAAATTAACCTTTTTATCGCCAAATATTTTGCCCACTAAGCTCCGTTCACATCTTTCCTTGCTCAAAATGACATCTTGATTCTGTATCTCTATTCCTAGCTCCTCAGTAGTTGAAAGTTTACATTTTTGCAGCTTGGCAAGTATTTCATCCTCCATTTGAAGAATTTATCAGAAAAGCGGAATAGAAACGTGTATAGAAAAGAAGATAACTCAGAAACCAAATATACTGAATAAGGACTGAGACACTAAGCAAGCTCAGACAGAAGAGAACCCGAGAAGGATCTGGATTGCTTTTAATGACAAGTTGTGCTGTGAATACCAAAATACGAAACAAATATGCTCAATTCAATGCCCAGCTTTGATAGATGCTGACTGAAGCCCTCCTCACTAAAACCCAACCGATTGTTCGCTACTCAGAGATGAAGGGACTGATTGAGAAGAATGTTCGTACTGTGAGTACCAAAATGCGAAACAAAAAAAAAAATCAATGCAATGCCCAGCTTTTGTAGATGCTGATTGAATCATTCATCATTGAACTCCAACTGGTTGTTCACTGCTCAGAGACGAGTTGGCTGCATGAGATGAATTTTTGGATTTATATTTTTCTTGCGGCGGTTGTTTTCCTTTAGATTTTTTCCAGATTTTTTTTTTAATTTGGTTTTGCTGTATTATAAGGACACTGAAGACTGAGATCTTAGGTTGATAGTGATGGGAGTAACGTGATCAAGAATAACCCCCATCTAGAGGACAAAGTTCTCCTTGGAAGAGAAAAGGGGCACTCTACAGGAAGAGAAGGGCACTCAAGTTCAAATAAATATACGCAAATTAAAACATCATTATCAAAACTGGATTTTGATATTAAAGTACAATTACATAAGTCAGTGGTAGAACAAGGCCCCTAATGTTAGGGGAGGCAAAATATCAAATAATATTTTCTAATAAAATAATTTTGAATACTGTAATATTACGCAAAACTTACAAATTGTTTGATGAATATTAACAATTTAATTTGTCGCAAATTTAGTTTGTACTATTTAAATTAAAGCTATTAATAATTATGTGTAGTTTGTTTGACAATTTTAAAAATTACAACATTTTAACCTTTATTGAGATTTTTTTTAAAAAAAGAAATCATTAGTAATGACATTTTAAAGACACATTAGGAATAATTATAAATAATTCTTTGTTTTGGGGGTAAATTAAGTGGAAGTCAATGAAAGATGCAAGAAATTTTTTCAAAATTTAAGAGAGAAAATTTTGAAAAGCATAATAAATAGGGAACAAATTTAGATAAAAATATAATTTTATAAAATATAAGGGTTGCACAAAGTTTCCCAATATTTAAAGATTAGGGAATCAAGATTAGGGACATTTTTTATGAAATGTTTCCTTAATTCAAGGAAATCAAGTTTAAATTACAATTTTTTAAAGATTAGGGACAAATTTTGTAGAAAAGACAATTTCAAACAAATAGAGGGGAACATTGTGAGACTCAAAAGAAACTCTCAAAATTTTAAGGAGAAAGATAAATAGTTTTTTTTTTAATTTTTTTATTTAGGGTTTAGAAATATATAGGCTAAATTTATGATTTTTGAAAGTTTAATTATCCCCTCATCTTAAAGTGTGTCCACCAATTACATAATTGGGTCTGTCAATTAATCCCGCCTACAATCGGATTCCTTTGGAAGAAGTTTTTAGATGGGGTATACCCATTCATTCTGTTTCGTTGGTACTCGCTTCAGACTCCCAATTCTGACAATTTGGCACCAGAACACAATTTTGGCAATTATTCCCTCCATCATGCCATACTTCATACATAATTAGGTCTCTTCTCTACCACCGCCAGCTGCCCACTGTTCTCCCTTGGGTTGAGGAATCTCAGACTTCTCCAAGCTGTGACTACCAATTCCTCCTTGCAACTGCAATCCAATTTCTTCAGAGGTAAAAATACTCCTCTTGTTCCTGTTTCTGTGTACTAATTTGATGTTTGCCTAGATTAAAATTTCGTCAATCCAAACTGTCCATATGATTTGAGGTTGTTAGCATGTAAGAATTGCTATTGGGTCTGGCCGAGGTGGGCTGTTTACCTGCTGCGTTGTCGGATCCTGAGCTTCCTTTCATCTTTGAAATCAATCAAAATTAACAACCCTTTTGCCAGTAATTATGTTTCTTCAAATTCTTACTTGTAGGATTTTCTTCGTGAATTTGATTGCACTTGGCTGCTTTACAGAGTGAGTGATGTATAGGCATGCACTTGATAATCGAAAGCAGAATGTGGAATTTGATGGGATGATTGCTGAAGAAATTCTTGAAGAATTTGCTGTTTTATTCATCAAATTTTGGAATTCTCTTTGTGGGCGTTCTGTGATTACCATTTCTGTTTGTGGGCTGTTTGTGGTCTTGTAAAAATTTCACATAGATGTAAGGTTTAATTTAACATTGTTGTGGCTGACATTAGCACTTCTGAAGCTAGTTCTAAACAGAACTTGAGTAAACCTGTAGTTCAGTTAAGGTTGTAAGCAGAAAGTAGTGTCTGAATTATACATTACAGGCTTTATAGCAGTAGATGAAAAAAGAGAAAGAAAACAGTGCCCGAATGAAACAGAGTAATATTTTGCAGGGAAGGAAAGGACTTGGAAGTAGCAGTTGGTAAATCTTGACTTTTGTAAATTATGCCCTGCATAAAAACTTTTATGTTGCATTCATTGAACTTGCATTGTCCAAAGATAAAGCTTTGTCATGGAATGTTTTTTGTTTTTTTGGAAATCAAACGGGAGGATCAGTGGAGAGGATTCTAATTTCTAAGTAGGAGCTGAGCAAGTAGTGTTTAACTGTTGATATGTGAATTTTTTTTTGGGATAAATGCTGTCTGGTGAGTAAAGGAAATGAATGCAAGAATTGACGTATACATATGTGGGGGAACAAGTGCTACAAATTAGGAAGTGGGAAGAAAAGCAATATTTCGTATGCATTTGATTCATTTAGTTGTTTAGTGCATTACCTAGAATGGATGGTTTTGGTTATGGTTATGGTTGAGTAGGTTGGGTGGCATTCCTTTATGTTTTTATTTTGTTTGGTTTCCATTGAGTGCTTGGCTCATAAATATATGGGAGTCGATGGTGATGTTTTGTTTTGAATGATGCATTGGCGTTGGGATAATTGGGTAATGAATGGAATATTCATTCATTCATCCATTGTAATGTCTATCTATGTATCTGGAATTTGTATAAAGACTAGTACGGGGAGTAAGTAGAGTAGTAGCTGATGTAGTGTATGACTATGACTATGATTCTATGATTGATTATGTATGATGATGGCTTATTTTTGTTGGCAAGAGGACTTTGGTGTTCTTGCGGCCAACTCATGTTTAGAACAAAAAAAAATAAAAAAAATGATGTTTAACATAGAATGAGACTTGGCAGTGCTCAAATTGTCATCCTAAACTTTGATTTGTAGGCCTGTCCTAATTCCTAAAATGCAGTCAAGCCAAAAGACAAAATTTTGAGCCCTTCAAGGTTTCAACCTCATTTGTTTACAAGAATCAAAAGGGGTGGTTGCCAAAATGTTCATTCATGCTTATTACCAGATTTGTAGTCAGCATCCCAGTTTCAGAATGAAGGTATTCACTGGTGGTTTTTCTGGTTTCAGCAGATATTTAGACATTGAACTAGCAAATAGCAATGAGGGTTTTGTGAGTTAGGTTGGGTAAGAAGTGGACGGGCACCAAAACAGAGTCCTGGCTGAAACATTCATTTGTCTCTTTAAGAAAATGCCTAGAAGTGAATAGCCTACTATTCATTCAGTTTGGACAATGTTAAATGAGTCTGAGCCGCAGCATTTGCCATCCTTCAATTTTGGTTAGTCTGAATCAGATTTAAGCAGTCTTTCTGAGGTAAACTTCTTCACTGCTGGATGAAATTTTATGTATTCCTATTCCGTTGGATTAACATGCCCCCGTTGAGTGTAGAATGTGCCTCAATAGTTGCGAATTGTGATTATAAGACAGAAGTAAAAATGAGAAGATTCGAAATATGGCTTGGGTAATGTAGCTGGTTTTTATGGCTTGGAATTTTTCTGCAACATTTCAACGGGGGGTTTTGACAAAAATGTGCAGCAAATTAACTTTGAGTTACTAGATAGCTGTTGCATATCAACACTAGCACGGTTGGGCAGGGAAAAAAAAAGGGTTATCCAATCCAAGGAATACGGTACACAAAAACACAAAAAAAAAAAGGGGATAAAAAACGGATTGGATCCGATCCGATCCGAAATTTGACCAGATCCGATCCTGTTTGATCTGAAATTTCATTTGATCCGATCCGTTCAGATTAGATTGGATTGGATCAGTTAATTTGAACAGCCCTATTGATTGATATATGTGTGGATCAATATCCATTTTACGTCTGGCTATTTTGCTTTCAGATTATCTGGATTGTTTCCTTCTTTGTTTCATCATATACTGATATATGAAAGTGAAAGAAACTAAAAGCTAAGGTGATCCTTAAGTGGTCTATTTTATTGTGTTATGTTAATGGCTTATTCAAAAGGGGATATATTATATATTTATTTGTTTGTTTGTTTTTACTTAGGAGCTGAAAATAAGACCCAGCCCGGTTATCTTTACATCCTTTTCTGGTGGTCCAAAAGCCTGCATGTACAAATTTCTTCAGGTTAACATCATTCTTATCAGGAAAACTCAATAAAGAATTAGGAAGGTTTTTACATTTTAATAAGGAAAGCCCTCTGTTTTTGAACATAGAGTAACGAGTGGTAGTAGTTCCTGTAAGATTAAGGATAGGATGAGTTTCTGCTGACCATATGTAATTGTTTGGATACAAATTGAGTTGCTTAAGTAAAAAAGCCTTTATTAAAATCTGGAGTTTATTATTTCTTAATGCTCTTGAGTCTTTATTTGTTTAAGATGTTCTAGATTAAAGCTCATGGGAGCTCTCAATTTATGAGCAACTGTTGTTCAGTTAGGTCTAGACATTCTCAATAGGCCTTTAATACTTCAATTGTTGTTGCATTGAAGCATAGTTTTCATCATTCTATCCCAGGCAATTTTTCAGTTTCTCCTATTGTTGTTCTGGTCTATCTATGTGGGGAATTGAAACATTGAAGCTGTGATTTGTGTTCATCAAAACAAAAAGGGTAAACATGTAGGCCTTCAATTTTTTCTGATAATTATAGATTGAAATTGTTCTTGAAAATCTCATTACAAAATTGATGAAATTGCTTGGAAAACCTCTCATATCTAACCTAATTTCTTATTTCTTTCTCAAATCTATTTTAGTTTGTGTTTACTTTGTAGGCCAATCAATTGAGCATGTGTGTTTAAAACATGGCCTGAATTACATGAATGCATCTCTTTTCTAATTATTTATTTCCTAATTATTAGCTTTATGGGTTAGATGAGTTCTAGATTTTTCACTAAACTACCAAGTAATATCCAAAGGGAAACAAAAAAACATAACCTACCCAGATTCTTTAAGTCTGGGGCTTGTCATTGTGAAGGCAAATTTGTTTAGGTGGAAGAGAATTTTCTTTAGGACATATTTTTCAAATTTAAAAGTATATAGTAGGTGACTTTGTGACAGCATAAATACAAATCATTGTAAAGGGGCCTTCCTTAAAATTCTTTGTTTCTTCTTTTGATTTAGTAAGGAGGGAAAATCCACCCCTCTTCCCTCTTTGGCTGCTAAGTTGAAGTGTTCTGGATGAGTTTTAAGCTAGTCTAAATATTCGGGCCCTTTTCTTCTCACTTTTCTCAATAATTGATAGCTAAATATTGTGAAGAAGCCTGATTATTACTGAGGCTAAATCACTACTGGACTTGGAAAATGAGTCTATCATTCATGCCTTTTGCAGACTTATTATCAGCATAGATGAATTTATTTTGACCATGAGTGCTTTGGAAACTGTGAACAAGTGTTTGCTGGAAATCTGGAATGAAGATGTTATGCTATTCCGCACTTTGATGGCATAGGTCTTCTTGTAGCTGAGATATTTTGGTTAGATGCGGCGATTTGAACAACTGCTAGTCAAGTATTAGTTGTTCTCTGTGCGTTTGCATTGTCACAATATCTTTTCCCTACATTTCTTTGTATGCTTTTTGCATGTAAACCAGAACAATGTCTTGATGCATGAGAATTTTATCAAATCTGAATGATTATTTGAATTGAGAGCTAATGCTTTTATATTTGAATTTGTATTGCATAATTTTAAGCTCTTTGTTTTTTTTTCTTTGCTCTTGTCCACTGGAGAAAGTGTTTTTGACTGAATAAGGTGATTGTTAATTTACAACTGAATAAGGTGATTGTTAATTTACATCTCAGATCATATGAGTTGTTATTCAGGAGTTGGATATACACGCATGAACACATACTAGGAAATTCATTGATACCTTTTCTCAACCTTGTCTTTCTACATAGCAAAGCTGATAGAGTCAGAAGGTTTAAACGTTTTAACTGGGTTGCTTTCTGTTTGAATCTATTATCAGTATTCTTGGCAATTTGAACAGGTTAGATGTGGGCATAGCTCATCTAAATTTCTGTGCAATTTTTTGAGATCTTTATTTCTACCTTTGATCTGTTATTCTAGTTAACACACAGAAAATATAGTTATTAATAAATTTTAACATGATGGTCTTTGTCCTATCTCAATAGTCAGACTAATTTTGTTATGTACATATCTGTCACTGATGTTACTTTTTGATGCATCTTTTCAAAAATTTAAGGCGAAATGAAATTTGCACAAGGTTATTGGCTTTTAAAACAGATTTACTGTTTTTATGATTAAATGTTTGAAACTTTGACTCTATTTTGATCAAAGTCAGTTTGCACAAGTTGACTTTTAATTACTTTGTTGCATCTGGATTAAAAATGAATGAATGAGACATAAGATTAGTTTTTAAAAAAAATAAAAAAAATAAGAATAATTACAAAAGAAACTAAATGAAGATTAGTTTACTAAGAAAGTACTTAAAAAAAGAAAAAGGTAAGTTTAGTTTCATCAATCAAATAGCAAAAATTTAAAAAATTAAAAAAATGTTGAATTGAGCAGTGGGTTAGTAAGGTTCAACCTAACCCAAGTATAACCTGTCATTAGATGGGTGAGGTTGAAGCACGACCCACCAATCTTGAACCCATAAATAACTCTTCACGAGTGGCCTAATCTGCCTGCTTATCACCCCCTACCCGTGGTGATCATTAGATGTGCGAACTAAATGTTTCTATTTTTTGCTTTTCAATTGCATTTCAATGATCAAACATAAATTTGCTGCATTTTGTTTTTTATTATAGCCTTAAATACACAGAAATGCCATGGTTAGTTGATACCATTTATTTCTATTTCTTAGGTAGGCCATCTGTTTGTGAAACTATCCCAGTGATTGTTGAGGATTTATAGTTAAATATCTGGATATTCTAAAGGGCCCTCAATCTTTGCCAAAATTTATTATGATTGTCTCTTTATGCTCTTTATTGGAGGAAGATATTTTTTTGCCACTTTGTTCTTCCAGCACTGTCCAACGAGTCTCAAGTTCTTTTGAGGTTGAATGTTGGAAGACATTCTTTCTCAAAAGGGATTGATGATGGTAGTCATAAGTGATCTTGAGTACTTTGATTGGACTTGGAAATTTAGGGAGGGAAAAATATATATAACGAACTAGTTGCATCTTTCTTTGTATGGAGAACTGTTGAATAGTTTTCATGCAGTGAAATAGCTTCTTTGTTAGTGTAATCTGATGTTAAATGGTTTTACCTAATCCTCTAACACAGCCTTAGAGCACCAAGATTGATAATTTCACTTTGTGTGGTGCCATTTGGTGTGTCTCATTTCTCACTATTTTATTCCACAATATAAAGGGAGCCAATAATTCATTTTTTAACTTTGCTTACAAGTGTGTTTTTTTTTTTTTTTTTCAAAATTGAAGCAACCTAGTTTCCATGTTCGTTTAATGGAACTTTCTTCTGTTGTTGTCACGTTGTTGAAGGATAATTTGAAGATGGCATCCTATTTATGGAGAAAATATGCAGATTATTTGTGGCACAAGTGGGAAAAGACTATTCTGTGGGACATGCTTGAGCCTTACAGGCGTCCTAAATCGTTCACTCCCCTTGTCACAATCTATGTCTTTGCCTTTTACACTGGTGTAATTGGAGCAGCTATTACTGAGCAACTTTACAAGGTATTCTTCATACTATATCAAAAATTTTCATCTGCTAACTGAAGGCATTCTTCTATTCATTTCAATACAGGATGTCATTTTCTTAAATATTTTTTATATGCAATGCCTAATTCTATTTAAACATATAAGTCACTGACTAATTGATCTTTCTATTTTGTTACGCAAACTCTTATTCTCTAATCTAACAGTTGTCATATTTCTTGTTGATCAGGAGAAATATTGGGAAGATCACCCAGGAGAAGCAGTGCCTTTGATGAAACCAAAGTTCTATGGTGGCCCTTGGAAGGTTATGAGAGGAGAGGTGCCACCATTTATCAAGCAAGAATGAGCAGTGATCAGCAAGTCTAAATGCTACTATCTACCTAATGCATGATAATATATTGTAAACTATTTTTGAGGTAATATCGGGTGTATCAGTCTTGCTCTGATGTGTCAAATTAGGATTAAAATATTTGTGAATGTTCCTTGTTTTCAATCAAGTACGGACGATTACGGATATTGCTTAGATTGCATTCTTGCTAGGTGTATGCATGGGTTGGGTAGGCCAGTGCAGGGTAAGATAATGGCTAAAATTATACTTGACTTTCTAAAAATTTGTACCTTCATGCCATCTTGTATAGAATTCTATCCCTATCTTATTGTTTTTAGGTGAGGATGTAAATTTATATAACCTATTCTTTTAGGTTAAGATATAGGGTAAACTGATAGAATCTATTCTTTTAGAATTAGGTGAATTTATGTGACTATAAATTTATTTTTTTCTTTAATATGTAGCCTTTTACTATTTTAGTAATATAGATTTATAATTTGAGTAATGATACACATATTGACTAATTATAGTGATTGATGTAGTAAGTATAAAAAAGACAAAATTCGCTAATCACCTTCTTTAAAAAATACAAAATAATAAGGGATGATTTTGTCTTTTTATACTTGCCACATCAATCACTATAAAAAGTCACTATGAGTATAAAAAGTACTACGAATATCATTACTTTTATAATTTCATTTCATAAAATTAATATTTTTGTTTGTAAAAAAAAAAGAAGTAAGTCTAATAACGTAAGAAATAAAATACAAAATATTAAACTTAAATTCAAATAATGATAAAAAACTAGATATTAATTACAACTTTTAAATCAAATAATTATTGACTTTATGATTAACAAAATAATTAATAATAAATATAATATCTAAATTTAAATATCAGTATATGAAAATTGTAATAAAATTATTATAAATTTTTAAAAATAAATAGCACAAATCATAGAATTGAAAAAAAATACTTTGTACAAATTATATAAAAAATATGACATCTATTAATTAAAATTATCAAAAATTAACTCTTTTTTTTTTTTTTTCAGAATAATGATTTTCATAAAAATAAAAGTTGAAACTGTTAACAAAATTTTATATTTTAAATTATAATTTTTGGCCAAATATTATAGAGATTGTTATATTTTATACAACTAAATATTATAGAGGTGATAGTATTATACGCAATTATTAGTTTTATTAAACATATCATTGTATATATTTGAGAGTTTAAACTTCTATCTTTCTTTTCGAGGAAAAACACTAAAAATAACATTATAAACCAGCAATATTACAGCATGATTCCTTAGTTAGCCTAGCATGAGCGAAGTTGTAAGCTTTACTACAACTGATCTAGGCGATTTCATAAAAACATAGTATTGCTATTCCTTTACAAAAGATCTAATATCTGCCACAATACCGCTTACCTGGATGTTTGCATTCCTGGGGTCTGCAATTGCTTTCAAGGCTAAAAGAGAATCTGTGAGTATAACTATAACTAGATTGTTCCATCCCCTCATTACCGCTTCCGACACCACTCCCAAAATTGCTAATAATTTTGCTTGCTCTGGAGATGAAACAAACAATTGCTTGGAGGTCTTAGCTAAAACTCTACATTCTTCTTCCTCCACAACCCATGCCACCCCTGCCGGGACACTTTCTCCTTTGAATGAACCATTTGTGCAAACACTAACTCGATCCACAGAATACATTTCTCTTTTACCCTCATCCCATGCCCAAATGAATCTCATATTCTCAATTTCCTTCTCGTTCCCGGTCACTTCCTGAACCAGAATCCTTTCTTTTCCCTCATTCAACCAGTTTTGCTGTAGAATCCTGATCGTATCCTTTGCTTGCATCCAAATCTGTTGTGGAGATGGAACCCAAGCTTCCCACACCGTTCCACACCTAGCAGCCCAAAGATGCCAAATTATACAAGCAGACATCTCCACCTTTATCATCGACGGGGCAGTCATTATCCATGTCTGAAACCACTTTCGAAAATCTATAGGGCTTCCTGCATCAAAATCAAAACCCAAACTTGAGCACCTCTATGTTTTTTTAGCTACTTCACAACTTAGCAGAACATGTGTTATCTTCTCATTCTCTTGCTCACACCAGGAGTAGATCTTGGGGATCAATACACCTCTTTTCCATAACTTATCAGCCGTGGGACAAATATCATGAGAAGCCTTCCATAAAAGAAATATAAACTTTAGTGGCAGACGAAGGTTCCACAACTTCTTCCAGAAATTTTCCTCATCGGTCTCATCCTTCAAACTCCTTCCTATCGAGGTAGATGGATTCCCCAACATAGCCAGGTTCTTTGCCAGATGATAACCTGATTTAACTGTATACCGCCCTCTGTTATCCTCGCTCCAGTAAAGTTTGTCGTCCTCTTTCCCACTGGCTCTTGACAGGTAGATAGACTAGATGCTTGGAACAATATCTGGAGGGAACAGCACTCGAAGTAACGAGACTCTCCAGTTTCGTTTTCCATCCAACAAATCTGCAACCTTGAGGGATAAGTGACCACCTGTGAGCACCAAATTGGAAACTAAAGGATTGTTTCGCCCTGGAATCCAATTATCTTTGATGTCAATTTGCTTACCGTTTCCAACATGCCACCTCAGACCCTTACATAGTAACTCCTTTCCCCACACAATACTTTGCCAGCCCCATGTCCACTGCTGCCCTTTCTCCAAACGTAGAAAATCCTCTTTCCTACAATATCTAGCCTTAAAAAACTTTGAAAAGAAAGAGTCCTCTTCTACATGTATCTTCCAAGGCACCTTTGCTAGCAGCGCTTGATTCATCTCCTCAATAGTTCTCAATCCCAAACCCCCTCTAAATTTTGAAGTGCACATCCTTTGCCATGACATCCAATGAATTCCTCTCCCCTCATGGTCGCCTTTCCGTATGAACCGTGCTAAGAATCTGTCAATTGTTCTTGTTGTCCCTCTTGGAATTTTGAAAGCCCCCAGCACATACAGTGGTATCGATGCTAAAACATGTTGTGCTAGTGTCACTCTACCCATTATCGACAATTGTTCTGTTTTCCACTTCTGCACCTTCCCTCTAACCTTCCTCACAAGGTCACCAAAAATCTTAGACTTTGCCTTAGAAAAATCCAAGTTGTGTCCAAGATATTTTCCTTTAACATCCACTTGAGGAATGTTGAACATGACTTGCAGAAACATCCTCCATTCCTGGCTTGTATTTGGACTGACCACAATAGATGACTTTTTGAAATTTATTCGTTTTCTTGAATTAGCTGCAAACAAATTTAGCACCTGTGCCAACTTCTGCGCCGCCTTCATGTTGATTTCAAAAAAGATTAGACAATCATCCGCGAACATCAGATGAGAAATCTTGGGTACATGCCTTCCTATTTGGATACCATTGCACTTCTCGCTTTCTAACTTTAACAACATATTTGAAAGTGCATGCTGGCAAAGGATAAATAAAAACGGAGACAACGAACAACCCTGTCTCAATCCATTTTTTGGCTGTATAGTTCTGGACAATTCCCCATTCAATTTGACGTTCACAGTTACAGTGCACACACACTGCAATATTAACTCAAGCCAGCAAGCAGGAAACCCAAATTTTCTAAGAACTTCCTCCAAGAAACCCCAAGATACCTTATCATAAGCCTTACTCATATCCAAAGTTAAAGTCGCTAGACCTTTATCCCCTCTTTTCGTTTTCCGAATATGTTCTAACACCTCATGAGCCAACAGCACACTTTCATTGATGGATCTCCTAGGTATGAAAGCGCTTTGATTCGGCGTAACCAAGTCATTTATCACTTTCTTCATCCTATTGGCTAGGATCTTTGCTATGACTTTGTAAAGCACATTACAAAGGCTTATCGGTCTGAAATCCTTTGGCTCAGTTAGATTCGGAACTTTTGGGATTAGGATGATTATCGTTTCATTCCATGCAGATGTCATCCTCCTGAGGTTGAAAAACTCCTTAACTGCTTTAATGACATCCTTTTCAACAATAGCCCAGTATTCTTGATAGAAACCCGCTAGTATACCATTCGGACCCGGTGACTTCCACTTTCCCATTTGAAAGACAGCCTCCTTGATTTCCTCTTCCCTGACCTCCCTCTTCAGCCACTCCTTTTGTTCCCCATTTAGAATTTCATCCACTTGATACAACACATCCCCTTGAGCTCCATCCGGCATTATATCATCTTGTGGGAAACTGGAATCATCTCTCCACACTTTTTCAAAATGCTTAGTCATCAATTCCATCAACTCATTTTGTTTAGTAATCCAATCACCCTTCTTATTCTTGAGTTGGTTTACGTGGTTCCTTCCCATCCTTTTGTTTGCCCAGTCATGAAAAAACTTTGTGTTCCCTTCCCCCTGTCTTAGCCACCGTACCTTCGATCTTTGTTGCCAGTACTCATGTTGCACCTTCAGCAGAAGTTCCAGTTTCTTCTTTATTATGTCTTCCTTGTTCGCTACGTCATTTGCCCCCACTCTTTTTTGAACTAACTCCAGATCCTGTTGCAAAGTATTAATCCTTGTCTCAAAGCCTCCAAATCTCTCCTTGTTCCATGCACATAACTTGTCCGTGGTCTCACCCGATTTCCTCCAGACCTCTTCTATACTAGGTTGGGCGTTGTGTTCCTGGACCTCCTGGTTATTCCATACATCTACCACAATGCTTCTTGCTTCTTCATTCGGAGCCCAAAATTTTTCAAAGTTTTTTCCTTGTCTTTTGATCGGCCTTCTGTTCCAGGCATGTGTGTCCAATAACATTGGGTCGTGGTTTGATTGATAAATTGGTAGGTTCCTTACCATGGCCTTAGGGAACATTTTAAACCAGTCAGTATTTGCAACTACTCTATCTAGTCTTGCATAAATCCAATCCTCCCATTTCCTACAATTGGACCATGTAAACCATAAACCAAGATTTATTACTTCCGTTAGGCCCAGTGAGTCCAGAAAGTTTCTCATGAAAGCCGACCCTTTTTTCTTCACTGGTCGCCCGCCCTCCTTGTCTATTTTTCTACATACTTTGTTGAAATCGTCTACCAAAACCATTGGAACTGGTCTCCGCCCACAAATCTTCAACACTTCTTCCCACATAGCCTTCTTTTTCCCCTGTTGAGGTTGTCCATAGATAAGCACCAAAAATCACTCTACACTTGTGCATTCTTTTACTTTCAGCATAAACAAAATTTTGGATTTATTTAACACCTCCACTACAATTTCATCCGTCCATGCTACGCATAACCCCCCCTTCAAACCATCCGGTTCTATTAGATCCCATTTAACAAACCTCGATGCCGACAACCATCCTCTCATCTTCTCATTCTTACATTTCGTTTCCATCAGAAATATGATATTTGGATTTTGGGAGCGGATCAGCCTGTTTAGCACTCTAACTGTCAGGGGTTGACCCATACCCCTACAGTTCCAGCTTAATAGCCTCATTGTTGTTGGGGTGCTTGATTTGGTTCAACCACCCTCAAAATCTCCTTTTCTTTAGTTATTTCCTCCATTATTAGATTTAAAATCTCTGTGAAGAGACCTGCCATAGTCACCACTTCCACTATCATCCCAACGCTATCAATGGGATGTCCAAGCTCATACTTAACAATGATTTGATTAAGACTCTCCCGCAAGTCCCTTTCTGTTACCTTTCGTTTCTGGAAACCAATCACGTGTAGCTCATTTACTAACTCCCTCTTCCTTTTTGTAGATCTAGGAACCCGCACATCAAGGTTCTCCTTCAAGCTCTATTCCAGTGCCTGGACATGAAGGGTGTTTTGATACTCTGATTCCATGCACCACTTTCTGAGGTTAGAAGTTATCTCCGTATTTCCTTCCCCAGCCTCCCTTGTCTCTGATGGATTTGCGTTATGCACTGTTTGAACTGGGGCTTGTGTACTGGTTTCCCCCAGACAGTTTTATGCCTTGACTCGTAGTACCTCTTCCAGATTCATGGACCTCAAGTCTGGAATTAGATCCCTGTTGATTTCTCTAAAGATTGTCTCTTTGGACCTCTTATTTTCACCCTCATTTCTTTCATCTTGGCCCCGTCCAATTTTCCTTTTACCCCTCCTAATGGCTCTCCTTTTTTTCCTCTCTTCCCTACTTAGCCCACTTGATTGGGCTTGGACCTCCACTTTAGAATCACTGGATGCCTCAGGGCTTGTTTCTGACCCACTAGTATCTTTGGACTCCTCTTCCTCAACCATCTCAAACACCTTAGACATTTGACCAGATTGGCCTCCTCCCAACCTTAATTTCCCTCTATCACACCCGGCCCACCCCTCATTTACCCATTTCCAGAATTTCCTCACCATGTCTTTTTCCTTCAATTTCTCAGATATGGACATTACTTTAAGAGATGTGACGTCCACTCTACTAACCTCTGCATCCGATCTCATGTTCAGCTGGATTTTTACCGTAAACTTAAAACCTTCACTGCTATTGTCAATCATTATCTCCGCGTCACAATCATCATTTATGACAATCGTTTCATTCGTGAACAATGAATGGCGCTACCATTCCGGTGGTCTCTCCACATTGACTGGAACTATCGCCTGAATCTGATTCTCCACAATCTGGAACTACTCCTCTTCGATCTCCCTATCCCCTCTCTCAATAACTCGAATTTGGACATGATTGTTGAAATTCGGTTCCGTATCTAGTGGACCGAATGTTGGAAAATCCTCCAGAACTGGTGTCCCTAAAGGATCCTGGTCGTGTTCCTGTGGTTGTTTAGGGATTTCCATTCTATATGTCCCTTGCGAGAGAAGTACCTCAGTGTCCATTTGCATAGGCACTTCAGACTGTTGCCCTGACTCCATTTGCTCTTCAATGTGACCGTCCCCTTTTTCCTCCCCGTGCAACCGTGATTGCTCATCCTCTTTCTCTTCCTCACCCTTTTCACTTTCATACATCCCCACTGGTCCATTCATTCGAACATTTGGTTGTGGATAATGTTCCAAACTTGTTCGGAACCTGAACCCATCCGGAAATTGTTCACCATTTCCAGTCTGGAAGAAGTTACTTACGTCCTGTAGATAGCTGTCCGGGATCCTTGTTGATCTTTGTTGAGGCATATGATGATTTGCTCTAATATTTCCCGAATATAGTCCTTGTTGATCATCAGAGTGGATTGGCAATTGCAGGTTTTCTCCTATCCTCTCAAATCTGTCATCCAGGAAAATCTCCAACAATTCATCATCCCTCAATCTGCAACGATTAAACGTATAGCCGATGGCTTCACATTGTCGACACATCTTGTGAAGTCTTTCATACGCACATGATACCCAAGCAATATTTTCGGTTTCCAGTCTTAGTAGAAACCTGGGACCAATGGAAGGCTAACACCAACCCAAACTCTAGCTCTGAGATATCTAGTATTCATTGCATTAAAAAATCTAGCTCACTTCCTGCACCTCCCCCACCATACTAGCTAACGTTCGAGCCGCTCTAGGGTTGAAACACTCCAGTGGTATCCCAGATATTCTCACCCACATTAATACATGGGTAACTCTAATTCTGCTAAATATCAAACCAGGTTCCCATCTTCTGAGTGTTAGGAGAGCTTTAGCCACTGTATACGGTCCATTATGGAGGACTGCATGCATTTGACTCACAGTCGGGAACTTAAACACAAAAAAATTCCTTTCCCATCCTACTATGAAGATATCCTCACCCCAAAACTGTCAGACATACGCTTGCATTCTATTAAAACCGAAATGTCGGTAGTCTAGTAAACAACCCACGAGACAGTTGTTATAATATAATAGACTTTCCTCCATCTCCATTGCTGACAGTTGAACCACAGGCCCTCTTTTGTATGACCGATATATGTTTGTTTGCAAGTGATTCTGCTGGGGAATATCCCTTATTTCCTCCGAATATTCGGATCCTTGCAGCAAAATGCTACTGTCTGACCAATTGTCTTCTCTGAAATTTCCATCCATGATGCAGACAAAAAAAAAAAACTTGTTGTACTCTTGAATCGACCTGTTTAAATTTTTCCAAAAAGAACTTGGTATACTACTTGAGATTGAGAACGTTTCTCCGTGTTACACTGTGAAAAACTCGTGATAGGGAATACGCTCTCTTATATAAAACATTGGTTCCAGAGTTTGTTCCTTTATCATACCTTATGAAAATTAACCTTTCATTATCCGACCCTATCGCACTAGATGTGAGTAGATACACATTCCACATATCCAAATGCTCATACCTAATAGCATCTTCCCTTGTATACTTCTTCATAGTATGATTTCTCAATTGTATTCCTTTATCAATGTTTGACTTTGACTGACATTGTTTCCCCTGCCTTGTATTAATGGCATGCATTGTGTTTTGCAAGCGAAAAAGTTATAGATGGACCTAATTATTCATTGTTCCCACAGTGAAAAATGTTATCACTATAAGTTTACAAGTATTTGCTGGACATTAAATATTTGTATTTTATGCAGGACACTTAGTTTCCTTTTATGAATAATCATTAATCAGGCTGGCTAACTATTTTTTTGAATTTGATTAATCAAGAAATGTAAATTCTAATCCTTAGTCAACTTTCATGTAACCATTTTTATTCCCTGTCATGAAATATTAATCTTATGAACTGTTAATTCTCTCAATTGGTAACTCTCGTCATCCAACTTTCTATTATTTCCTTCCAAAATTTCTCCCTTTTGTTCTTCAAAAAAAAAAAAAATAATAAAAAATACAAACAAACAAAATGATGACAACGTATGGAACCATATTAGTTGAGTTTCTCCTTGGTACCTCCATTAATGAAACAACATAATTTTATTAAAATTTTATACTAATGATTAGTATTTATTAATAAAATTATATTATTTTATTAATGAGGCATGATTAGTATATATTAGTTCAAACTTTCAGTAGATCAATAGAACACAATCTAGTCAAACCTAGGTAGAAGATGGCCATGGAGAGAAATAATCTATTCATTGTCTTTAACTAGGTGCTTCAACCATGCCTTTTCACTTATCAATGCAAACACTGCATATTTCTACATGAACCATGTCATTATAGTTTTCTATCCTTTTCTCACCCTATTATAGCACTTGATCTTGCTCATCATATTTGTGGTCATCATATTTGGTGTCTCACTACAAAAAAATAGGTTGCAAAGATGACAGAAATCTCGTAACTAAAAGGTAGTTTTTTGTCACTAATATAATTTGGTGATGAGAAAGTGGCTCATCTCTAAGTGTCACTAATACTCTGTCATTAAAGGTATTTGGTGACAAAAGATGAAAGTCGTCATCAAATAGTCGAATTAGGTGAAGAAATGAGGGCGTTTCCAAAATTAGTGACAAGAAAATGATGTCACTAAAGAGCGGGAAATTTTGTCATTAATAACTAAGAATTGTCACCGATTTTGACTAGTTGGTTATGAAATTTGGTGATGACATAATCTTGTCTTTGAAAGTACGAAGGTCAATGGCATTTAGTGACAACATTTGGTGACGAAAAGAGTTGTCAAGGAAAGATATCTTGCTTAACACTGTTGTGATAGGTTGGTGACGGCTACCAATGGTCACCAAATTGGATTTTGTCTATTCATTGGTGGCGAGAAATTTTGTTAATTGAGGCTACTTTGTCCAATTCAATTAGTAACGAAAAAAAAAGTCACTAAATAGTATGCACAGTGACAACTTTTAACCAGAACAGTAAATTTTTTGATTATAATGATGTTCATCATTGCAATACATACATCATCCAAGTCAAAAATATAATAAAGATAATCACACTAATCATTGAATACCCAAACATATTGAAATGAAAGAAACAAAAGTTAGAGTTCATCAATTCAAGGGACAACATCTAAATTTCCCACAAAACATGAAGAATAATGCATCAACATCCTAGTTAGAACATGATAAAATAATATTATCCAAACACTTTACACACCTTAAAATAGAAGTCAACATATCATTTGCTTAACATTTTGAAACAAAAGAGACAAAAGAAACATAGACCTACACAACACCAACCAAAAGGCAATTTGTACTGCCTTCAATTTGTAGATGCTTGGCTATGTGGTGGTGGATGAGTCATTGTGAAAAGAAAAATAAAAATGCTCAATGTTAGTCATTGTTTGGAACATTCAATCCAAGCCAATCAAATATATGGCTAACTACAGCATATAATTTCTATTCTTTTTCTAGAAAGCAACAATAGCCCATAATTAATGCATGGCTCATTCCATCCAATAGCAAAATCATAAAAAAGTTAGATTTTAAAACATCAAATTATATATAATTAAGCTAGTTTAGTAAAAAATCAGCAATCAAAGACATATTATGCATTATAGAGAATTGTCATTAGCACATGTAAATCTAACCCAAGAACACCATAGGCAATACTCAACAAATGCATGTGAAATGTACTTTTGCAATTACTATCAAATCATGGATAGCAATTCACACTTGCCATTGTTTCCAATAAATAAATCTTTTCTACCAAACCCAAAACATGCTGATGGATAGGTATCAACAAAGATACTTCATTATGTGTTTTTCAAATCGATAAACACGAAAACAATTTTTTCCTTAAAATGATTTTACACATACATAGCTAGTTTAACAGAACTTCCAAAAGATTAAGCACCAAATGTATAAGGGATTTTACACACACATATCTAGTTTCAAATCTTAACTTTTAGTATGAGTTAATGAAAATTAAGTGTTAGAGAACACAAAGAAAACTGAAGTGACCACCAAATGTATCTCGTAACACAATACAATTCCACTAATCAAGGATAATAAACATAAAACAACCCATATAGTTATGCATCAATATGTTAGATAATGTTCATATCTCAAAGAAATGCTAGAAATACCCTATGTATTGATAATATTGATATGAAACCTATGAGTGTACATGTAACAATTCTTTAAAGGAGTAGTATGTTAGTTGAATTAACCAATCTCATATTTATAAGATAATTAGATATGAAATTTGCATTTACATCTTTTTCAGATTGCTGACTAGATAGACGAGTTATTTCTACCATAATGAATTGCATCTGTGTTGCAGATTTTACATATCAAGTGCACGCTATCGTTGACAAGTAATACAGAGTAAATAAAGTATCGTTCCCACGAAAACTAATTGTTTACTAATTACCGAAATTTGGTTAATTCTAATTTTATTTGAACAATTGAAAAGATAGTGTATGACTAAACTAAATTAAAACTAAATTCTAAATTAAGCAAAGCAACGTAGTGAATTAAAATGGCTAAAACTCTAGGGTTTTCGATTTCACCATAACTAAATCTATCTCTATAGTCTAATTTATTTTTCTAGTTGATAGTTGAGATTCCCTAATTTATTTACTAGTCTATCCCAAGATCTAATAAAAATCTCCCTAATTGTTAATTCACTATATTCCTATGTGAATTACAACAATTATGAAGTCATTACGTTTTATGGATTCCCATGTAGCGACTACATAAACCATGCAGGTATATTCCTATTCTACATGCAATTCATGGCATTTATCCCAATGAACTTGACACATAACTCCCCTTCCAATTCTTTATGATTAACAGATCATCTAATTAGTGATCAGGAAATTAGAAACATTAAGCATAGAGATAAATACTCAACCATAGAAAATTAAATCAAACTATATTAATAGAAAAATATTAAAGATTTCACAGTTAGGCTACATCGTAGCCCTAGAAAACTAAATTAGTTCATGATAAAATAAAAAGACATCATCAAAGTTTTGAACATGATTGAAAGAGAAAAAATAAAAGAGAAAATTCAAGTCATATATGTGGGTGGCGGCTGCTCTCTTGTGTTGTTCTTCCGCGGTTGTTCTCATTTTCTATTTTTCTTTTCTCCTGTACCGTTCTCTCTCCCCCAAGTCCAAAGGCGGCTGTCCTCTTTTTTTCTATACTAACACTAGACTTCTCCCGTACCGTTCTCTCTCTCCCAAGTCCAAAGGCGGCTGTCCTCTATTTTTCTATACTAACACTAAACTAAAAGAAAAGAAAAGAAAAAAAAACTAAAGACGTGGGTTGTTGAGAAAAGATGATAGCGGCTGGTTTCTAGAATTTTTTCTCCCAAATTCTGCACACCTTTTTTGTCTTCTTCTATTGGGTTTTTATAATTTTTTTTTCAGCACCGCTGCACCCTCGCTTGGTCTTTCAATTTCAGCTGTCTTCTTGTTCCAATCCTAGCCGTATTCTACTTCCTTGTTTCAGCTTACTTTGGTCTTCTTGTTCAACTTTGTTTATTCTTTCTTCTCTTTCCCGAAGCCTTTTTTTTTTGTCTCCAAATTGTAGTCAACTTCTTCTATCTTGTTTCCAAATCCCAGCCGACTTCCTTTTTCTTGATTGCAGTAGTCTTTCTTTGTCCTTCTACGGCACGGTTTTGTCTTCTTCAAGTTGCAGCTAAAGAAGTTTTCTTGTTGTCTTCCAATTGTGCATCTCTTGTTTCCTAATTGTAGCTCTCAGCTTTTCTTTCTTTGTGTTGTTGTGTAGCACGGTTTTTTCCTCCTCTTTCAACCAAACTCAACTTTTAATCTTCTTATGCAACACGGCTCTTGTTTACTGAAGAAGTAATTCGGCCAAGTTTGAAAAGGTGAAGTGCGGCTGGTTTCTCTCTTTGTGCCACCCTCTTCCTTGCAGTTGTCCTCTCGGAAAAGAATATCAAGAGCAGTTGTATTTTGTCATTTTCTTATGCTGCTGGTTTCCAGAAACTTCAAAGAGTGATCGGTATCCAAGAAATAATAGGAGCAGTCGGTCTCTCACAAAATAATGGATGATGGTTTTTTTTTTCCTTTTGTTGTATTCCAAGCGGCTGAAGACTAATTCCCTTCTTTTCTCCATTTTGCCCACAATCATGTTGAACGAATTCCATCCTCCTCATTCTTGTCTAAATTAATTCAAGTGCTTGTTTTGGCTAATTGATCCACAAGTTTTTGGTGCTGGTTTTTCCTCATTTGTGTTCTTTTCCCATATGAATTTTTACTCCCCATTGCAGCTGTATGCTTTGTAAGATTCTGCACACCTCTCCTAGTTTTGCTTGTTCAATGGCACCTGTCTTTGGTTTCCAAATTGTAGCAATTTTCTGCTTTTAAATTGCAATTTAATAAGCAAATTACGGATAAAAACAATAGGGAATTGACCTAAGAAATATACAATTAACCATCCTATCAAATTCCCTCACACTTAAATTTCTTAGCTACTTTTGGAAGACATTGTGAAAGAAGTTAGGTACACAGGTTTTATTTTCTACTACTTGTCATCCACAAAGTGATGGTCAAACTAAAGTAGTTAATAGGACTTTAGGGACTTTATTGCATGCTATCATTAAAAAGAATATTAAGTCTTGGGAAGACTGTTTACCTCATGTTGAATTTGCTTATAATAGGAGCATGCATTCTACTACTAAATTCACACCGTTTGAGGTTGTCTATGGTTTTAATCTGTTAGCTTTGTTAGATTTAACCCCTTTGCCTCTTGATGAGCGTGTGGATTTAGATGGCACTAAGAAAGCTGAATTTGTGAAGACTTTGCATAAACAGATGGTGCTAAATATTGAGCATAAGATAGAGCAATATGCAAAGCAAGCCAACAAAGGGTGCAAGAAAATAGTGTTTGAGCCCAGTGATTGGGTTTGGGTTATTATGCGCACAGAGCGTTTTCCCAAATAGCGACGTTCTAAGTTGTTATTGTGAAGGGATGGACCATTCATGGTGTTGGAGAGAGTCAATGATAATGCCTACAAACTTGATATTCTAGGTGGGTATGGTATTAGTGTTACTTTCAATATTTCTGACTTCACTCTTTTTTATGTAGGCGATGATTTGAGGGAAAATCCTTTACATGGGGGAGGGAATGATGTGGACATCGAACCCTATCAAAGAGGAGGTGTTGGAGACCTACTGTCCTATCTGCTAGACTCGATCACTCGAGCGAGAGTAAAGGAATTCAAGTAAGTTGTCAGCATCATGGTTCAAGATCTATGGAATAGAGACAATATAGATTCGAGACTTGAAGATTATGAAATTCCTTAGCGCAACATGATCACTTTTGGTCCAATTGCTGATCAATACTCACTACTTTAGTAGTGATTGACGACGTTTTAGCGAGTCGGAGTCATTTAGGGTTTTTTTTCTATTTTAGGTGAATTTTTAACTAATTAAGGGTATTTTCATCCTTTTTTGCCTTTTTTGGGTTAGTACCATATACAAGGGTACGTATAAGTTTCTGATGACAAACGATTGATTTTGAGATTTAATATATTGAGAAGAATTTCTTTATCTTCTTCGAGCTTTTCAGGGTGATCGATTCGACTTATCGAGCAAGTCAGCGAATTTGCTTGTTCGTAGTGTCTATAACGTTGGTTGGTTAACATGGGTTAGTCAACAAGTCGGGTTCATATTGAGTTACGAATCATAGGTTCGATTGGAGGTCAAGGTCAACGACGCAACTCTTGGATCTTTGTGGAATAATCAGTTTCTGCATCGATTTAATCATCTGGTATCAGAATTGGTTTTACAAGGTCTAATTATCCTAATTTTATTGTTTTTCATTTAGCGATTTGAGTTAAATAATTTATAATTTTATGTGTTGGGTTAGGTTAAACCAAATCTAATCTACCAATTTAAAATTATTAATTAAAAAAAGAGACGGGGCGTTAGATGGTGGTCGATAGGTGATCAGTAAGTTATCTATCGTCGACCCAAAAAACCTAAAGCTTTTTTTTTTAAATTAATAATTTATGTCTATTAAGTCAAATCGTTTCAACTCATTTAAATCTGACTCAATCCAAATCTGACTCATTTTATTAGTTAGTTAGGTTATGGAGAGAGTTCAACTCACGGTGTACATATTGTGGAGAATCTGGAAGAGTAAAAATCAGTGGGTTTTTACAAAAGAGTAGATGGAGGAGGTGCAAGTAGTTGATCTGGCGAAGCAAGAATGGGAAGAATTTCAGCAAGCCAATATAGGAGCATAGATAGTTAGGATTAGAGTTTAGGATCAGTGGCTATCTAGTATATACAGGGTGAAGCACGGCTGTGAGTCTAGTGGTAATTCTAACTCTCTTTTGTTTGTTAATATGGTTAGTATTACAACTAGATTATGGAGTGTTTTTCAGTATTCAAATATTAGACAAGATGTGTGACCAATGGTTGTTAGTCTTAGCCAAATTTAGAGTTAAGGAGAGTTCTTTTCTAGAGACATTAGATGTAATCGTTAATTTTTTGAAGTTAACACAACTATCAAAATTTTGAAAAAAAAAAATTAGGTTATGACCCATAAAATCACATTTAACTTATAACTCAGTCCATCCATTTGTTCCCCTAACCGAGATGAAGTACATAATTCTGATGCAAAATTGATTGCTTGCCAGTGATAAGCTGAGTTTGCAAGCTTTATCGATAGTTTTTGTATTTGATTCTTCCAAGTGAAGTATCAACACGTGGGTGGACTTTTTGATTATCTCCCATTCTTGAAAAATGTTTTGCACTTTTTTTTTTACTGCAGATTATTACAGGGAGCTAGCTTTCCATGATTGCCCAACAGGAACAAGTTTTCTGGTACAAAACTTATGCATCAGCTTCTTTTTGAAACACGTTTGTATACACTTTTTAAAATTTTAATATATCTTCTATTTCATAATTAATATTTCAAAAAATGCTAAATCACATTTTAAAATAATATTCATCTACGCCCTATATCTACTTCTTTTAAGTTTTGATGTTATTATTACTTGTCCCTTGAAATTTAGAAATATTAATCTCCTTTTTTAGCTATTCAAAAAACTAATATTTTGTTGAATAATTCATGAATGACAAAAAAAATTAACTAAAACAAAACTTAACCTACCTTTTTTACATTGAAATTATATTATAATATCATTTATTTTTATATTTAATGTATATCCCTTACAAATAAATATTTTCAATTCATTTTCTTATTTACATTAAGAACACCTTTTTTCATTTTTATTTAATTTGTTCAACATATAAATTTTATAACAAAATACTAAATTTTGAACTGTCAATAAAAGAAATTATAATATTACTATAACCCATAGAGACGTAAAATTTTAAGAGGCAAATGTAATTTACCCTAAAACTATCATACTATAAACCATAATACAGGGTGGCGGGCAAAATTGATTCAGCGTTTTGACGAGTACACCAAAACCTCGGTAAAATATAAGGAACTTCACTCGAGATTATACCGAAGTTTGCAAGCCATTTCACTAATCTATAATCCCCATGCTGCTCAAAACCTTCCCTGGAACACGATGCTTGGGAACATGTCTGCAGAAAGGTGCGGGTGAAATCTTGCAATTTTCAAGCATTAACTGCTGGAAGTGAACATTCAATATTTGATGGCATTAGCACATTAAAACCATCTGCAGCAGTAGATATGAGCATTCCTGGAATCTGTGTATGCCAGTGAAGTTCTTTCAAGTCTTTTTGGCCCTGTAAAAAATAAAAAGTGAAGATTCAACATTTCATGTGTTAATCAAGTGTTTTCCCCAGGTAGAAGACAAAGATAGAACCTGATGAACAAAAAGTAGCTGTGGAGGCAAATCAGAAGGCGCAACCACTTGTTCCTCTGTCTTAGCTTTAAATTCAGCCTCCTCCTCCTCATCTCTTTCTAAAGCAAAGTCCCATATCCTAGCCAGGAAGATGAAATACAAAAGTCAGATGAAAGACAGAGTATTATATGAGAAAAAGCGACGTGAAGTAAAGAGTTATTACGTTAGTTGATTGTCTGCTGATGAAACTGCCAATGTAGAAGCTTCATGCGGACTCCAGCCAATGGATGTAATAGGGAGCTTGTGATATGTAAAATGCGCCATTAGAGAATCTCCTCCCTGCACAAGGAGAGAATTCAAAAACCAACATTGAAGACAACCAGATGCATCATATATGCATGAAGTTCAACCCAAAAAGAAAAAAAAATGCTCCTAAATCTTTTCAATTATCCATTTTAGGCATGAATAGACCCGTTCACCTTCCCCCTGCTGACCCAAAAAATACCACGCGAACACTAGGTGATAACTAATTCACTGGTGGATCTAGGATGAACTTGTGGGGGCACACCCAAAAAGAATAAAAAAGAGGACATGTATAACATAAAATAAGAAAAAATGTTTAATATCAGGTTAAATATATATATATATATATATATATATATATATATATATTGGTGAGGAAAATTATTTCAAAAACTCAAGTTTAAAAATAAACCAATACAACTTTATTTGATAACTAAATTCATGAAAAGATCCAAAATGTTCTTTATAACTCTTCAAACAAAAATTTGTACAACAAAAAAGTTAGTGAACGAATATTTAGAAAAAAAGAGCCCTTAATCATAATTTATATGAATCCAGAGAAACATATACGATTATAAAACTAACAATTTCGTATCAATTACACAAACAAAAGCCAATCACAAAATTCAAAATCTATGATACAAATAATGTAGTTATATTGAATCTAAGATAACATATTTTGATATAAAATCAATATATTGAATCTAAAGTGAATGAAATGGAACTTGAAATTCGAGAGGTTTTGAGATTTAGGTTTCTTTGACTAACAAGATCCAAACAAACTGAATAAGTTTGGAATTTTTAGTTTTGTTGGAAATTTTAAACTAAATGCTGGAAAAGAAGATAGAAAAACCGGTCATATTCCATTTGTCTTTTGAAGGCAAACTAAAGTACTAGTAGAAAAGCGAGATGATGGTTGGTTTTAGACTTCTAATAGTTTAGAATCTAGATACAAATGTACCTTATTCGTTTGGATTGTTCTTATTTGAGAAAAGTTGTATTAGAATTTGTGAAAATTTTGGTGGGTGTTTTTTGATAGAAAAAGTATTTTGAAGGGAAAAACAAGAGGGAAAATTTTTTAAAATTATGTGGAAGGAATTTAAGCGGGAAAATTTGAATTTTAAATTTTGAAATAAAAATGTGTTTGGATAGTTTGTTTTTATTTGAGAATTTTCTTATTTGCAAATACAAACTCCATGTCCAAACGATGAAGGTTTTTATTTCATTTGTATTTTGATGGAGCCAAAAAATCTCCCAATTATTCTAACATTTAAAATTCACGGGGGGAACATCATAAAAATAACAAAAAAATATTTATATAAGGTGACCCCACCAGCCCCAGTGTACATGCGCTAGTGGTAGCCTTACCCGCTTCTAAATGATAACTATTAACTAGTTGATACCACAAACTCAAATGCTGAGTTGAAGTTCAACCACACAAACTAGTTGACCATAGTCAATTTGCATTGAGGAGGCCGCTAATAAGTGGAAAGTGACTTAGCATGTTGACAACATGCCCAATTTGTCATGTGGTTAATTTCTCAAGTTCAATTGGGAGACAAACGAAGAACTTGGTTTGGTTTGCATTGAGACAACATATACAACAACTAACTTTTATTCTATGGGGTGGTTGGTTATATAGATTACATCTCGCCTTCATGTTCTATCCAAATACACATTTTTATTTAAATTTAAATATATTATGTCTTTTTTAATAGTTTCTTTTCAAGTCTTTTTACATCTTCTCATTCTTATTTCAATTTGAGTTAATAATTCTCTATTTTCTACATACAGAACTGGTGCATCTCAAAGTCTCCTGCACACATACCAAATCCACCTTAATTATATTTATCTCATTTTCTCATTTATTTGAGCCACTTTTACTTTCTTTCTAATGCATGCATTTCTTAATCTATCTAGTTTGGTGCATCACATATCTATCTTAACACAAATTTCTACTATTCTTTTTTTTTTTTTTTCTCTATTCATGTTCGTAATTAGTTGCCCAATTCTTTACTCCATAATTGTTATATAGAATTTTCCTTTTAATCTTAGTGGTACTTTATAATCACATTTCTCTATTCATTCTGACCTACCAAAATTCTATGCATAACATTTTTATCATCTCATTTTTTTTTAAAGGCTAGTTTTTAGTATCCCACTTGAGGAGCCGGGAGTGCCTAGTTAAAAATTTTAATAAATTTTTAAAATTTTATTAATTTTTATAAATATATAATTACTATTACTTTAAATATTTTTAATTTATCTTTCTACTATATAATTATTTTGTTAAAATAATTTAAAAGTAACACAAACTTTATACTAATAGTGCTAATTGAAATATTGATCAGTTTTTTTTTAAAAAAAAAAATTTGTTGCTAACAACTAATATGTATAAAAATTAATACTGCATAAGAATGTGTCTTTTATTGGAACAATTGAATTTAATATGATAAGTTATAAAATTCTAATAATTAGATATGTTATTAGTTATTATATTTGCATGAATTTAAATGATTTTGATAGTCCATTTTTAGTTAGTTTCACAATGATTAATAATTAATGATAAATAAAAAAAATTCTTTTAATATCTTTAACAATTAATTATAAATGAAAACAAGTTAACTAAAATCTCTTACTGTCTTTTCTCTAATTTTTGCTATCTTATATATATATATATATACACTAATAATGATAATATATAACCTAAATTAAAAAGTAAAGATAAAATGTAAAATTACACATTTAAATGTGCATTAAGTGAACTATACTTTGTAACTTAAAAAAAAGTTATACTAAATCAAAAGTAAATTCTTTTTTTGGAATAGAGGGAGTATCTTTGAATATTTTTATTATTTCTACAAGCATATAAAGTTTTGTAACTTTGCCCTTTTTTTTCTTTCAATTTTTTCTCGAATTTCTTGATTCCACCACCATGATACTTTATTCCATGTACAGCTTTCTGACTCTCCGATATCCTTTTTGCAATTTCTTTTATTAGATTAGTTACATTTTTCCATGAACACTCTACTTCCTCTTCCACATTTCAATTGATGGTTTCTAAATAAGGCTTTTATAAAAATATTTGTTTTTTTTAAGTCCCATCACTCTATCCTCAATATAGTAGGTAACTTGTTCTTTTTCTTTATTATTAATTTTATATAAAAATTGATTAACCTATGCTGAACAGTGAGATTTTCTTTACGTATTACTTTATAATATTTTCATAATGTTTTATTACTATTCTGGTTAGAAAATAATCAATCTGTGACTTATCAAAACTACTTTTGAATTTAGTCATGCGCTCTCTCTTTCTAAATTAAGTGTTACTTATAACAAAATTACAAATTATTGCAAACTCTAAAATAGTATTACCTTTATTGTTTCGCAACACAAAACTACAGCTCCTTTTGGATTATGCCTATCGCCTTGCTCACAAAAACTTAGATTTTCTTATAGAAGAAATAAAACATTCAAACAACTTTTTATTTTATTTTAAAATTTAAATTCAAAATTCTCCACTAAATTTTCCTCACGTAATTTGGAAAATTTTTCCCTCCAATACACTTTATTTTTCTTCTAAAATACATTTTCCTACAAAAACCTTCCACCAAATTTTTTACACAATAAAAGATTCCTCAAATAAATCACAATCTAAATGTACCCTATAACTCCCATGAAACCCTATCATACCCTTCAGAAGCCTCCCCCACGAGCCCATTTAAATACCCAATAATAACAATTTTTTTCATTTTGAGAGAGAGTTGGGACTAAAGCTTCCAAGTCTTCTCAAAATTTGAAATATATTCATCTAATCCTATTTGAGGTGCATATACACTAACTACATTTATAAATTCATCTTCTACAATAATTCTAAGAGTTATAATTCTATTATCTTTTCAAACTACTATATCCATTTGCTTTATGAACAATGAATCCACAATAATACCTACACCATTTCTGGTTCTATCCATTTTACAATACCAAGTCTACACACTAAAGTATCCAAAAGCTTGACATTTTTACCCATTTTGTTTCTTGGAGACACATAGTATTTATTCATCTCCCTTGTATAACTTTACACATTAAAGTTCTAATATTTCAACTACGGCATCTTAAAGTTTTGTTCTCCTAAGTTTTTCCTTGTTATCTCTCCCATTAGTGTATGAGCACTCACTGCATATTCCACACTACACCTGAGCACTCATAGAGATGCAGTGGTCCTGGCCAAAATGCTGCAATCAGACTAGGCAACGTGCTCTATAAAGCTAGAAGGAATTTCCTAGTCTTTACACGATTTTTTAGATGATTCATATCATAAAAATGAGACAATTATACACTGACTGTTGACCTAAAGTAACACTCCCTTATCCATGATAACATGTGCTGTGGAGAATTTAAACGAAGCAGCCAACTCAGATTTAAGACAGTTTACACTTCGAAATGAGAGGTTCAGAACAAAATTACATACCTTGAGCAATCTAAGATCTCGAATGGAAAATGTCCCATCATCACTTCCAGAAGCCAGCATACAACTTGCCAATCTAGTCAAATTCAGACCAGCTAATAAGCAAATAATTGGAAATAAGATCATTAAAGAATTTGGAACTAAAAGAGTAAATAAATATATAAAAATTAAAAAAAAATTAACACCTGTTCCATGAGATTACATTGACATCTGCTTCATGTGCCTTTATGGATGCCGCAGGAGATTTCCCCATACGAGTATCCCAAATTGCAATACTCCCATCCACAGAGCAAGAGGCAAACACGTATGGTTCTGTAGGACTCCACTGTACAGAAATAAGTCATATGGTGTATTGTTTATTCAGAACTAAGGTCAAATAACGACATTTCCAAAAACAAAAATAAAACAAAATTTAAAGGAAAAGAGAAAATCTATGATCCTCTGTTGCTATTGAATAAATTATATCAAAAGGCTTAGAGATTCTTGCACATATGTTTCATTTCTACCTGCAAATCTTCAACACTAGCAGTATGTCCAACAAAGGGAGTGGTATCAACATTCCATGTTGCACTAGATGGTTCCCATAGATGAATATAATTCTTGCAGTCACCTACAAAATGAAATATAGAAAAGGATCAAACTTGAGCCTTTTGTTGCAAACAAAGTTTGCAGAAGCAGAAGCTGAATGCACGCAATCATAAGTGTCTGCAGTGACCTGAAATGAGCCTTCCCTGCACGAGAGGGCTCCAATCTAGAGCATAGCCTTCGTCTTGATGCCCAAATTTTATTATAGGAGATTGGTTAGTGATTGGAGTACCTCCACGGGTGGCATCAGTCTCTGATGCAGCCAAGGCATTTAAATGAGAGCTGAAGTCCCAAATCTGGCGTATCATCATAGTTTCATGAATAAGCAACTAAAAGATAGTGACAGTTTTACCTTGAGATGGTTTAGGATGAAAAAAGCCATTCTCAAGTAGCCATTTAATTGTTCCTTAAGATTTCATAAGCACTCCCACATGCACTTGCATTAACATAAAGGTGGACATCTGATATGAAAGCTTTTGCCATATGAATAAAAAAACAAAAATAGTCCTAACTAGCAACCTTAATCATAGGATGTGTTACCATATTCAGATTCTGAAAGCCATGTGATTAACTTCATGTCATAAGATGCATGCCCAAAGGAATTGAAAAGTCATATCAGCATCACTTGTGCTTGTATCAAAATATGAGAAAATAAATTTTCACAACACCATGCATAGTAAACAAAAGACTATCATAGACTTCATCACGTTTTTGGTTTAAATATCCATTTTAAAAGACTACTACAAAACCTTGTTGAGAAGGTTGTTTACCAGTTTGGGCGAGAGGTTCCAACTTTCACATATTTCATGAAGGAATGTTTTATCAAAATACTGTCACCTAAAACCCCAAAAATTCAGCAGCAGAAAATTGACCTGAACGTGACCAGTATCTGCCCAAGAAGCACATATATGTGGGTTTTGCATCATTGCTCGTATTCTGTTGACAGATCCTTCATGAGAGACCTTGTGAAGCTGTTAGATCGATTACAAAGGAAATATTAATTACAGTGAAAACTGTGGGCCAGAAAGAAACATCAACCTGCAACACAAAGATGTGCTTCAAAGTTAATGAACGAAAGTAATCACCTGCAAAATGGGAGTCCCAGATCCACTTTCCTCCTCTTCGTCATCCTCGCTTTCATCACTGTCATCACTACTATTGTCATCTATATCCAAACCATCAGCATTTATTTTCTTTGGAACCAATTGCCGTCTCTTGCCAGAAATATTAGATAACTTAAAAATTCCAATATAGTTCCATGAGGCTTTCTCTGCCTGAGAAGAAAACACAGAAGGGGTACAAGAAGTGAATCAGGAACCCAAACAAAGGAATGAACTTGTTATGCAGTGATTTTCCCGTTGATTGTAACCAAGGAAAATGAGGGTGTAAAGAAGAACTCTGCTAAAACAAAAACAAGTTTTGCTGAAGTGTATTCTGAATTAAAACAGCAGCTCATGCCTAAACATTTTTAGAAGCCTATCGGTGTTAAATTCGGTAACCAACCAAAGCATCTCCGTCACATGAACTATAAAAGTGTGCACGATTTACTTTCTAATCTAAACTTAGAATCCAATGATCTTACCTGAGTTCCTGCAACACAATACGCGGTCTGAGGGAAATCTGTGCGAACCCACCCCAGTGAATCGTGCAAAATATCAAAACTATTCAAGGCCAAGGAAACGTATTAGTACCACTTCATTACATCCATTTTAAACCCAATAAACCCCCCCCCCCCCCCCCCCCTATCCCCACCAACCTTCAACCAAAAAATTAGAAACTGTAACATTATAAAAAATGGTGATGTTTCCATGGAAGAGAATTGACGTACCTCAAACAAGGCCAGCCAATATGGAAGGCATGGAGAGCATTATAAGCTGAAGGGTCACACTGAAGCTCTTCCCCTTCCTCCAACTTATCCACACCTGGCTGCCACACTTTTGTGGGCTGTGACGGCACCGAGTTTGAACTTGACCCATCTCCTATTTTCGATCCCTAGATATAAAATTCATAACAAAGTTAAAACTTCAATTGATTCCAATAGATATTGACATGAACAGAAGAAATCATGGAAAGAAGATTGCATTTTTTAGATTCAATCATAAAGAAGAAAGAAAAGGGGAGGAAAGCATTGAACCTTCTTCTTACGCTTGGCCTTTTTCGGATTTTTTAGATTTCGAACCATTTTCAAGAAACAAACAAGAATTTGAGAGGCAGCAGCGTAGTGAGTTTGTTAATGGGGAGAGGCGGTGGAGAGAAGTTCTGGGAGTCCGGAGTTGCCTAGAGCATAATCACCAGCAGTGGTTTAGGGCTTTAGTCCTTAATGCGGCGGACAACATTAAAAAATGAGCCGGGTTGCTCTAGTCGAAGCGAAAATCTTTTTGTGAAAATTTTACATGGAAAGTATGTTATTACTTTTGGTCGTAGGTTTTTTCCATGTTACAAGTTACTTTTAGATTTTGTAAAATTCTAATATTATTTTTTAACATTTTTATAAATTTTAATTTATTTTAAAAGTTTTTGTATTTTTTTAGTATCAAAATTATTATTAATTATTTAAATGTTAATCTTGAACGCAATTAATGGTTAAAATATAAAACTAATCATTTTTTTTTTGTCCTGAATGCAGATTCATTTTTATATTGTTATAAACTTCCTTCATACTAAAAAAAAGTGTTTACTTTTGAGTTAATAGAATTTTTTAAGTTATAAAGTACAGCACACTTAATAAATAATTAAATGTAAAATTTTATATTTTATATTTTTATTATTTAATTTGAATTATAAATTATTATTATTATTAAAGGTAATATAAGAATTTTCGCAATTAAAGTGAATTTTTTTTGGACAAATAAAATTTTTAAAATTAGACTCTTTTTTTGAGATATAGAGAGTAAATTTTTTAAAAATCAACATGCACCCTTATGTATTTTAAAAACATTGTGCATTACCAGAAATTAAAAGGTAATATTGAACAAGTAATATTGAACATAGTATTAAAAATAACATAATTCGTGTGTCATTTATCATTTTCAGCATTTTGACTCAAAATAATAGTACTACTTCTTTATTATATAGAATCATTTTAATTATTATTTGGTATTCATAAATACATACTTATTATTTGGTATTCATAAATTATTATTTATCCAAATAGATTATGGAAAATCTATTCCTTAATAATTGCCACATATTTATGAGAAATTTGCATATATAGCATTTCTGTAAACTCAGTTTGCATATATAGCACAAGAAATAAAAACCTTACAAATATAGCACTTTTCTTAGCGAAAAGACGCCAACGCCCCTTTATGTGGAGTACTTCATCGTTCATCCTTCTCTTTAGCCTTCTCTGTATCCTTCATCCGTCTTTGAGTCCTTCACCTTCTTTGAATGAACAAACCCTTCATAGAGTGAAGTCATCGTCGTCGCACAACTTTAACCCATGTGATGAGAAAAATTTATGAATGGATTGGATGGACCAAAAAATAACAGGTGGTACGCCCGAACGGGATGAACTGGACTAGAGATATATCCTTCATATTTAACAACAAATGAGAGAGAAAATAAGGAAGAAAATGTTGATAAATATGTCGTCATACATATGTCCCGTAAAAGAAAAATTGTCGCCAAATATGTCGGCATATCTGTCGACATGTATGTCGACATAAAGTGCCAACATATGTGTACATCACAAATATATCGTCAAATACATCGACAACTGAATTATTTGTAAATTTGGGATTTGACCACTCCATATGTTGTTCGTATTATCATCACCTGCGTTATTTGTAAATGGTTGATTTGGTTGCGTAATTATCTTACCTTGTTAATGGGGGCATAATTTAATGTAAATTATGGAAATAAATAACTATAATATATAATATTGAATAATGATTATCACAAAATCTCATTACATTTTCTCCATCCCTACAAACGAATGCATTAGAGCAAGTTTGCCGGTTGTGGCCAATCTCTCTGCATCGACCACATTTCTTTGTGACTTTTTTCTCCCCTGTTGAAGGAATTCTATGTTTCTTTCACCTACCACTCTTTGCCCTTACTTCCGGTGGTGATAGTTGTACCGCTAAAACTGATTCTGGCACATTCCAATTTTTAAGATCACCTACCGGCATAATAGATTCACCATAGGCTGCAAGAAGTGCATTTGTGTGATAAAATGGCGAACATAGGGATTGAGGGTCAATTTGCTGTCGGCGAGCTGCAGCTAATGCATGTACATAAGGGATCTGGTCCATATCAAACACTCGATATGTGCACGTTTTTTGGAGCAATTGACCATTGCATTCCGGTTCGCAATATCTTGTACACACTATCGGTTTATATCGACCGGCTCAACAACGTAGTCTTGTGCTTCTCACATTCTTGATGAAATTTCCTCTTTAATGTATGGGGTTGTCGACGTTCTCATCTCGTTAGCACCAGACCGCCTTTCATGGTACCACCTTTGGAGTGTGTTCCTGATGTACTCGACCAAAGCATAAATAGGTAATTCACGAGCATCTTTCAACAAGGCATTCAAACATTCGCAATGTTAGTCGTCATTACTGTATACCGTCTTCTGCCCGAATGTGCCCTTGACCACTGTTCAAACCCAACTTCCTGCAAGTACGCGCTGACTTGTGAATTTTGCAACGATATTAGCAAGAAGAATTGATTAAATTCTGCAACTGTGTACGCTTTTCCAGCCTTAAAGTATAAAGGGATCACATCTTCTTTTCTGAACTTCGCTCTTATGTTGTTGCTCAAATGATAAATACATGCTCCGTGAAAGGAATTTGGGAAAACATTTGCAATGCCTTTTGCAATGCTCTGATGCCGGTCAGAAACAAACACCAAGCCGTCCATCTCATCGCCGATATCCTCCTTAAACTTTTGTAAAAACCACTCCCACGAATCGTCATTCTCAAAATCGACAATACCCCATCCGACTGGATAGACTTGGTTGTTTCCATCCATGCACGTTGCTACGATTAGTGACCCAGGATATCTCCCTTTCAGAAAACAAGCATCCACTACAATCACTGGCCGCATGTGGTTGCGGAATCCACGAATCGAAGCACTAAACGCGAAAAATAAATACCTGAATCGTCCGTCATCTTCAACACTAAGCTTAGTGATTGTGCCAGGATTTATTTCCGTCATCACGTGTAAATATGATGGTAATATCTTATATGAATCCTCATAATTCCCTCTGACTTCGTGTGAAACTACTTCTTTCAATCGCCAAGCTTTATTGTATGATACGTTCACACCCAACTCTGAACATATGTCATTTATGATTTCACGCAGCCTATACGGACGACAAACGTTCGTGTGCTTGGACTTTATCCACTATCAAATTACTTTGCTGCATGCTTGTCGATTGTTAGATTGAACTAATGAGGATTGACATATGTGGGTGTTGATGTATTTAGTTATCTTCCATACGGATGACTTCCCAACCGCCGATGCATTCATCATCCACTTGCAATTTATATCCGTACACCGAAGGTACCAAGCATTGGCATTGGCTCTTACAACCTTCCACTCAAAGAAATGTTTCACGACAATCATGGACATCCTCATAAACAAATATTGCATTGTCTCGAATACTTCCTTCATGGTAACATCAACCACCGCTGCTAACCCATCCGAAGAAGATGCAGCAGCATGTGATACGGTATTCGCCTCGATGTAGCAAATGTTGTCTTGCACCTTTTGCTTACCCTTCTGCACCCTGCGAGCAATTGTTTTCCCTTCATCCCCATTGATAGTTTCCTTATCCCCATCGTCATCCACCTTATCTGTCTCCGGATTTCCATGATCTGCATCCGGTATTGTAAAACTATTTTCCTCCACATGCCCTGAAGGAATGACATTATTAGTCCATATTGGACTATCAGAGCTCAGCCGCTTTATGGGTGAGTTGCTAGCACCGTCTTCATCTCGTGTTGCTCTAATAGCGCCAAGGGTTACGCACAATGGTATCCTTGCCCCTCGGACCGCATGGTAATCTTATTCATAAAACACTGGATGTGGTAATCGTTCTTGATGGGCAAGACGGCTGTGGTTGATAGGTACTTTGGTAGGTACTCTATAACCAATCTATCACGTAATGCCGGATTTAAGCCCATGATTGTTATGATATATTGCGCCATTTCGGAGAAAGACGCATATTCTCGGATCAAAATTGTTTCTACGGCCTTAAAATGCAAAAATCTATGCTCATTAGTCGCTGGATCTACTACCCACTCTCCCCATAGAAGACATGAACAGACCATACACCGCATTTCTCAGATTTGGACATGGTGAGTTCCTCTCAGATTTGGACAGACAATAGCGGTCGTTTAGAGAGTGTAAACAGCAACAAACGCTGGTATGAGGCTTTTTGGAGTGGATAATATTGTGCGCGGAGTAATATGTTTTTATATAGGAAGATTGTGTCATAAAAAGGAAGACTGCTGCATAATTAGAGTAATGCCAAAATGTCGACAATGCCTTAAATATGTCGACATTTATGTCGACATCATATGTGAAATGTCGACAACTAAACCAAAATGTCGACACATACCAAATTTTCGACATTTATGTTCACATTATGTGTGAAATGTCGACACATAAACAAAAATGTCGACACTTATCCTTAAATGTCGACACATTTTCAGAAAATGTGTAGATTTGTATGAATTTTTTTTTTCTTCCTCAATGTTCTTTTTAGTTTTGGGTAAATTATATGGACCTGAATACAAGCAAATATTTGTTTTGGAATGCCTAGTTGATTCTGAAAATGCTAAATTTTGTTCCCAGTAAAGTGTAGGTTTTTTTCTCCTACTATATTGTTAGTTTCTAAACTAATTGTTTTTTGTGTGCTAATAAAAATGTTTTTCGGCTACGTGACCCTTATATACAACACATTTATATATCTTATAAAATCTCTAATTTTTAAGCTACATGAAGTATGTGCATTTTACATTTATTGACTTTGGCATTAAAGGAAAGAAAGAAAGAATGAATGACATTTTCTATTGAATTTTTAAACTAGACCAAGGACATGCAAACTATTTATATTAAAATTTTGAGTTAAAGCTAAGAGGTCTATATCATTTGTGGTGAATCTTCACTTTTAGATCAAGATCAATTCCAACAAAAGTATACCATTAATTACAGCTTTCTTCCTTAGACAATAGCTCACTTTTTCAAGTGTACAATTTTTGACAAATTTTTAAGATACAACATATGCTACATGTTTGTTATGTATGCATAATTGTGTATTATTTACATTTGATGATTTGTAATATCTACACTTTACCTACTCCCCTAAATCGGGATTTACTAAATCTACAAAAATTATACTATACATGTATGATTAAATGAAAATGTGTAATCATTTCCTTTCTCGTCGCATGGCTCTTTCCCTTTCCCTCCCCTCTTGGACTCGGGGATGTGCCTCATTTGCATATATGTACACTTTCGCCGCCATATTTTTATGATGAAAACCTAAGAAGGGCCAAGACATCCATCCAACCAAATTCACCTACAACTCCACAACAAGATCCATTACAAGGTATTGGAGGACCTATGACTAGGTCGAGAACTAAGAGAATTTTGACAATACAAACTTGAGAGCTTTGTAGCTTTTCTTTGAGTTCTAGTTTAGAACTTGCTTTGAGTCTTTGAGGATAGCCTCTTAGGTTCATGTTTAAGCTATCTTGTTAAGTTTCTTTCCCTCAACAATTTGAGTGTGCTTCTTGGTTCCAAGGATAGTCAAAGTTCACATCTTGGGTCTTTGATAATTCTTTCGGTTGTCAAGTGAATAAAAGCAAGATCCTTCTTCACAAGTTGGAGTTGGTGTCTTGCTAAAAGAAGACTTAGTTCAGCCTAGAGGATGATACTAGGACCAACACTCTGATATAGGTTCGGTTTCTTATCCTTCGGTGTAAGAATTCGTATCAATTTGGTATCAGAGCTGCCTTTGGGTTGCTCCTTGAAAGTTGTTCATATCCTTTGTGTTTTTGTCTATGTTTTTCTTTGTTTTTCTGCATCTTTGTTTCATATATCTGAGTCTTCGTCCTATCCATAATCTATTCATGATTATATTAAATGACTGTGTTGAAAAAACCAAACAAAAAGAAGTTGCGAAAATTCCGTCCCCTTTTTCTTTCTTTTGTCCAGTTTTCCCGTTTTTCTTCTCTGTCCAGTTTTCATCTCTACCTTCCTGTGTTAAAATCAAGGTTCTTGTGCTAAATTGCTCTGTGAATATTGCTTGATAAAGGGGAAATCTTGGTCGTTGAATTGCTGCTGCAAAATTGTGAGGAAAATTCCAAAACCCGTAGCAACAAGAAAACCTCATAGAAACTGACTTTTGTTTGATTTTGCCTGCATTGTTGTGGTGTCTCTTCGTGGGGTTATTACCTGTGTAAGAAGGCATCTTCTTCTTGTAATTTACTATCAATTTGTGCTACAAAACGTGAAGCAACTGCTGTAATAAATCCAAACTCGTAGCTAAGAAAGACAACTTCAGCAAGAAGCCCGATATTGTATGATCGGTTCATTCAGCTTTATGTTCTATCTTTTGGTCTGCATATTGGTTGATTAAGAAGGCTTCGTTGTTGAGTTTCACTGCCAAGAATGTGTTCTAAGTTGTGAATTAGTTGCTTGAATTTTTAGAAACTTCTTGTACAAGATTTCGCGAAACTTGAAGGTAAATCCTGTTTGGAATTGGATTTGATCCAGAATTTGGAAGTTGCTGTATTTTTGCATATGGTTTGATATACTGAGCAACGCAAATTCATATTCACAAATTTCACTCATCAAGCACATAAAGAACCATCTTGCTTACTTCTTTCGGCCATAGAAAATCTATTTTTTTCTTCTTGACAAAAGTCCATCCGAAAATTTGTTTTCTTGGTTTAGTACTTTATTTATCGTTTTCTTGTCTTTCTTGACCTCTGAAAATTTTTATTCTTGCTTTAACTTGAATTTAATTGTCTATTCTTTGAGACTTTTGAGGCTTGTTTTGGTTAGAACTCTTAGAAAAGTGATTGAGTGCGAGTGAACCTACTCAACAACCCATTCACTATAAAAAGAGAGTTTAGCCTTACATTGGTAAGAGTTTCATACATTGGGTAATTGGTTAGAGGGAAGTGAGGTAGGAAAGCTTTTACTAACATTGCTTGTGCAGAGATGGCTGAAAATCCAAGAGAACAAGACAATGACTTGAAAGAGTACCTTAAGGGTGTATCTTCAGCTCTAGAATTAGTTCATAGAAGAATGGATCAAATACAAAGCACAATGGCTCAAGTTGTATCCAATTCAGAGGCAGCTAAAGCCGAAGAGTCTCAAGAAGTTACTCAAACAAACCTTAGGAAGAAAAAGAAGAAGTCAACGAAGGATGATACAAGTAGCTCATCCGAAGAGGAGGAATCCGAAGCTTCAAGCTCGGATGATGACCATTTTTCAACAAGAAGTAAAAGGAGATCCAAGAAGGATGATAATCTTGCTAGTATTAAATTGCAAATTCCAGAATTTGAAGGCAAGAATGATCCAGAAACATACATGGAATGGGAAGAAAAAGTTGATAAAATTTTTGATATCCATGAATTTTCGGAAAGAAAGAAAGTTAAGTTGGCTGTAGTTGAGTTTTCTAGACATGCATCTACTTGGTGGCGAATAACTTGTCGCCAAAGAGAGGAGAAGATAAAGCGGCCGATTTCAACTTGGAAAGCCTTGAAAAAGGTTATGAGAAAGAGATATGTTCCCCCGCACCACAAAAGAGAGTTACTGCAAAAGCTTCAAAGCTTAACTCAAGGGAATAAGAGTGTAGATGAGTACTACAAAGAGATAGATCTAGCCATGCTACGTGCTAATATAGAAGAAGATGAAGAATCTACAATGGCAAGGTTCATGAATGGACTTAATAGGAATATTGCTTATCTAGTTGAGTTGCACCACTATAATAATTTTGAGCAGCTATTACAAATGGCTGAGAAGGTTGAAAAGCAACTCAAGAAGGTGCCACAAAATGTAAGGAGCTCAAACACGAGCAATGATTGGCGAAACAACAACAATAATCGCCAAGGTGGAAGGTTTAATTCTTCAAGTTCCGAAAGCACTCAATGGAGAGGAGGTTCGGTTCCTAATCCAACCAATGCAAAGAAGTTCGCACCACAAAGTGCTCCAAAGGTAAGTAATTCTAAACCCACTTCTAGTTCCAACAATACTAACACTAGTTCCTCTATTCAATGTTTTAAGTGTTTAGGCCGAGGACATATAGCATCTCAATGCCCAAACTTACGAAACATGACCATCCTAGATGATGGAACCTATCAAAGTGAGAGTGAAGAGGAGTTAAGTATTCCAGATGAAGACATGGCCACAAGTCATGCTAATGAACAGTGGGGGTATGAAATGGATCCACCGAATGGAGATTGTTTGGTGACAATACGAGCTTTGAGTGCCCAACCTGAAGAAGACACCGAGGATCAAAGGGCCAATATTTTCCATTCTAAGTGTCTTATTAAAGATCAAATTTGCATGTTAATTATTGATGGAGGATCTTGTACTAATCTTGCTTCTACTTATTTTGTAGATAAATTGAAGCTCAAATGTTCCTTGCATCCAAAGCCATACAAATTGCAATGGATGAATCAAAGTGGATCACTCCGAGTCACAAAGCAAACTTTGGTAAGTTTTTCAATTGGGAATTTTATTGACAAAGTTCTCTGTGATGTTATTCCCATGCAGGCCGCTCATCTACTACTAGGACTAGGGGTATTCAATATTTGGATAACCCGAATATCCGCTCGAATTCAAATTGAACCGAAAATCGAATTTTTAGATTTTTGGGTTTTGGATTAAACCGAAACCAAACCGAAACCCGAATATATATTTATTTATTATTTATATGTATATATATTATACGTATAATTACATATAATATATATTTATGTAATATTTATATGAATATATATTATTTTTATAATTACATATAATATAAAATAATAAATTAGGGTTCGGCCGAAAACCGAATAACCCAAACCGAATAAACCGAAAAGCGAATAAACTCGAACCGAAGAACCCGAAAAACCGAAGAACCCGCCCGATAAATACCCCTAACTAGAACGACCTTGGGAATATGATAGTCATGCAAATCATTCCGGAAGAACTAATAAGTATCACCTCAATAAGGATGGAAAAGCCCATATACTAGCACCATTGCCACCCTCGGAGATTAGTAAGTTTCAGCAACAACAAAGGGTGAAGCACATGGAGTGGATAAAACAAAAGAAGGTTGAAGATGGTCAAAATTCTACTCAACTCAGGAGTACACAACTTTCTTCAACTTCTAAAGGTAAGACTTCGGTTCTCATGAATGAAACCGAAGGAGCACAGCCATCAATTGAAAATTTTAAAGGTAATTTCTATGCTTGCATGAGAGATGTTGATAAAGTCTTAAAAACAAGTAAGGATTTCGTACTAATTATTTTTCAAGAAACATTATTTTCTAATGATGAGCTGCCAAGTGACTTGCCTTTGCAAGTCAAAGCTATTTTGTAGGGATACGAAGATGTCTTTCCAGAAGATCTCCCTAAAGGACTACCACCTTTAAAGGGAATTGAGCATCAAATTGACTTCGTTCCTGGAGCCGTAATTCCCAACTGACCAGCCTACCGAGCCAACCCTGAAGAGACCAAAGAGCTCCAACGGCAAGTTGAGGAATTGCTAGACAAAGGTCATGTATGAGAAAGTCTTAATCCATGCGCAGTTCCAGTCATCCTTGTTCCAAAGAAGGAATGTACGTGGAGAATGTGTACTGATTGTAGAGCTGTTAATAAGATTACAATTAAGTATAGACATCCAATACCTCGCCTTGATGACATGTTTGAAGAATTGTATGGGTCTAAAATTTATACTAAAATTGACCTTAAGAGTGGATATCATCAAATACGCATTAAAGATGGAGATGAATGGAAAACTGCTTTTAAGACTAAATTTGGTTTGTATGAATGGTTAGTCATGCCTTTTGGATTAACTAATGCACCTAGCACATTCATGCGACTCATGAATCATGTACTTAGGTAGTTCATAGGAAAATTTGTTGTGGTGTACTTTGATGATATACTTATTTATAGCAAGAACTTAGAAGAGCATGTTGAGCATATTAAATTTGTTCTAAGTGTTCTACGTGAAAACCGGTTGTTTGCTAATATCAAGAAGTGTACCTTTTGTGTGGAAAGTGTTATATTTCTAGGATTTGTTGTTAGTTCCAAAGGTATACAGGTTGATCGAGCAAAAGTCGAGGCTATAACCTCCTGGCCAAGACCTACAACCGTACATGAGGTAAGATCTTTCCATGGTCTTGTTTCATTCTATAGGAGATTTGTCAAAGATTTTTCTTCAAAGGCTGCCCCTCTTAACGAACTTGTTAAGAAAAATGTTCCATTTATTTGGGGTGAACGTCAAGAGCAAGCATTTAATCAATTGAAGGAAGATCTTACAACTGCACCTGTTTTAGCTTTACCCGACTTTAACAAAACTTTCGAGCTTGAATGTGATGCCTCAGGTACAGGAATTGGCGCAGTTTTGAAACAAGGGGGATCGACCCATAGCCTATTTTTCTGAAAATTTGAATGGGGCTGCTCTCAATTATCCAACTTACGATAAAGAGCTTTATGCAGTCATTCGTGCTTTATAGACGTGGCAGCATTACTTGTTGTCCAAGGAATTTGTTATACACATTGATCATGAGTCTCTAAAGTACTTGCATGGGCAAGGTAAGTTGAATAAGAGACATGCCAAGTGGAGTTCATTTCTCGAAACATTTCCCTATATTATCAGGTATAAAAAAGGTAAGGAAAATGTTGTCGCAGATGCACTTTCGCGAAGGTCTGTTCTCTTAAGCTCATTAGATACGAAAATTTTGGGATTTGAATATATTAAAGATCTTTATTCTACTGATCCTGATTTTTCTTGTGTTTATGCAGCTACCGAACAAAGAGCTTTTAATAAATTTTATAGGCACAATGGGTTCTTGTTCCGTGATAAACAATTGTGTGTGTCAAATTGCTCCCTTAGGGAGTTACTAGTTAGAAATCCCACTCTGGGGGTCTTATGGGTCATTTTGGAGTTTTAAATACATATGACATATTAACTGAGCATTTTTATTGGCCTAATATGAAAAGAAGTGTAGAAAGGCTTTGTAGTTCATGCATTCAATGTCGTATGGCTAAGTCTACTTCTAACCCTCAGCGTTTATATACCCCTTTACCTGTTCCTTCTATGCCATGGACTGACATTTCTATGGATTTTATCTTAGGGTTGCCAAGGTCACAAAGGGGTAAGGATTCCATTTTTGTGGTCGTTGACCGATTTTCTAAAATGGCTCACTTTATACCTTGCAGGAAATCGGATGATGCTAAACATGTAGCTGACTTATTCTTTGAAGAAGTCATTCGGCTCCATGGGGTTCCACGAACCATAGTGTCCGATCGCGATGTCAAATTCTTGAGCTACTTTTGGAAAACTTTGTGGGGAAAGATGGGCACAAAATTGTTATTTTCCACCACTGGTCATCCACAAACTGATGACAGACAGAGGTAACAAATCGTACTCTTGGTACTTTGTTGCGTGCTTTAATTAAAAGAAATCTGAAAGATTGGGAAGCATGCATTCCAATAGCCGAGTTTGCTTATAATAGAACTGTCCATTCTACTACCGGTCATTCCCCATTTGAGGTTGTTTATGGTTTTAATCCACTAACCCCTCTTGACTTAGTGCCATTGCCAAGCAATGAGCAAGTGAATCTTGATGGTGCAGCAAAAGCAAAGTTTGTTCAACAATTGCATGAGCAAGTACGTCTTCAAATCCTTAAGAAGAACGAACATTATGCTAAAGTTGCCAATAGAGGGAAGAAACAAGTTATCTTTCAACACGGGGATTGGGTGTGGATTCACATGAGAAAAGAACGGTTTCCAGCTCATCCTCGAGGAGATGGTCCTTTCCAAGTCATTGCACGTGTAGGCGAGAATGCTTACAAGCTCGACCTTCCAGGTGATTATGGAGTTAGTTCTACCTTTAATGTGTCTGACCTGTTCTTATTTGAATTTGATGACGAGTTTATGGACTCGAGGACGAGTCCTTTCAAAGAAGAAAGGACTGATGAAAACCTAAGAAGGGCCGAGACATCCATCCAACCAAATTCACCTACAACTCCACAACAAGATCCATTACAAGGTATTGGAGGACCTATGACTAGGTCGAGAACTAAGAGAATTTTGACAATACAAACTTGAGAGCTTTGTAGCTTTTCTTTGAGTTCTAGTTTAGAACTTGCTTTGAGTCTTTGAGGATAGCCTCTTAGGTTCATGTTTAAGCTATCTTGTTGAGTTTCTTTCCCTCAACAATTTGAGTGTGCTTCTTGGTTCCAAGGATAATCAAAGTTCACATCTTGGGTCTTTGATAATTCTTTCGGTTGTCAAGTGGACAAAAGCAAGATCCTTCTTCACAAGCTGGAGTTGGTGTCTTGCTAAAGGAAGACTTAGTTCAGCCTAGAGGACGATACTAGGACTAACACTTTGATATAGGTTTGGTTTCTTATCCTTCGGTGTAAGAATTCGTATCATTTTACGACTAATTGTGGAGTTCGTTGGGGTGATTGTATCAAGTGGCCAACCATTAATAATGCATTCAGCTCACATCAATGCAAAAACTCCACAATCCCCACTCCTGCAACATAGAAAAGGAGCATTAGAAATTAATTCTCAAAACCCTTCATATGGTAGTAACTTGTACCATTACTTACTTTTCTTTTTGGGTGACCAAATTTGGCTCCAAAGTAATCGTCCATTCACCACCTATATTATGATGTTTGGCGTAGTACTTGTTGAATTTGCACGCCTCAAGTAGCTTGGGCATTGTAGCGACGAGATATTCTAACTTTGTCATTACGGATGGCCATTGATTTGATGGATTGTAGACGTGGAATGTCTTCGCATATAAATCCATCTTAACCAGCATCCAGTGGTTCCCATCAATGTGACATGGGAATAACACGATGTCCACGGTACGACAATCGCGTTCGAATGGACAATCACCAACGAATTGCATGACCGCCATGTCATGGACATTTAGGACTCTGTCAGCGGCATGCCTCTTCTTCGTTTGAGATTGTACAATTTTTGGACAAGCGTTAACCATCTCAACGTATTCACAAGTTCATTACAAACCTATTATAATTACTACTTACATCGAAATATGTCTCCATAATGGATATATCAGCACGTCCCGCATCAATGATTCCTTTTCGCAACATGGACGTATACAAATAAATTTGCTGCAAGACAATAGAAATTGTTAGTAGGGGATTAAGAGTTGAAAATTTGTAAGAAATGTAAAACTCGGTACATAAGTAACTTACATGGTCGTTTAGCTAATATCCTTTTGCCCACATTATCCGTAGCGAATCGGAGTCTAATAATAAAACCTCCGTATCCAAATACAGGGTTGGGCGCGCCCTTATCCACCGTTTCCAGATTCTCTGGAGTTCGCTGCAATAAGAAAGCCATTGAAGCTGATGATGGGCCGCTCGCTGCTTGGGCAAGTGTTGGCCCGAGATTCTACCCCTCCAGGACTTCAGATAAAGGGAATTTTGGCTCCTTTTCCTTCATGGGTTGGGGGGGGAGCACTATCCACTAAAATGGGGTGGTCCAAGGGGGGGGGGGGGGGGTATGTTGTTCATCAGTGGTTTGATGAACAATATCGGTGACGGGAACGCTATCAATAGCGATGACCAGAATATGAGCCTCATTCGCGGTCGTGTCTTCGGCCTCGACCCCCTGAGGTTGTCCGAAAGGGCCTGGCTTAGTTTCCCCTTGCTGAGGATCAATGGAGCTAGAAGTTTGTGGCATTCGGTGTGACATAGCTGTATCATTTTCCCCATTTTTCTTGCCCAAAGGATCTTCTTCTTCATTCATGGCAAGCATGTGGTGGACAAACGCGGACAAGTGATCAATATTCTGAGTAAGCCGCTGAAAATTTGCTTCCAAATCAATTTGTTTGGCCTCCAATGCAGCCCTTCATTCATGCTCTTGCACGAGTTCTTCTTTTGTATCTTTAAATTCTGTCTCACAGCTTTGCAAACGACCCACAATGGCCTCAAGGAAGGCTTGGCAATATGCACGTTTTTCTTCCTTCGTTAACTTCTGTCGTTTTTGAGGTTCCTCCTTCTCGGCATCGCGTTCTCTCTTTCTGTAAGAAACGTGGAATTGGTCAGCCTCCATCTCTATGGAGTTATCGTCATCGCCGTCGAACCCCCCTCTTCCCCGGCCTCCTCATCCTCTTCTTCTTCCTCTTCCTCTTCCCAAGCCAAGAAGTGTTTTGTCTCCTCGGCCGTTGGTTTTATTCGTGTTACTTTAACTTTCTGAAAAAGGAAAATAAAGTGAATCATAACTTACTATGCATGGCAAACTTAGAGCCTAAGGAACATTGGCTAATGAAAAAACTTACCTCCCAATCAATTGTTCGCCTGGACCAAACCTTCTTCTTTTCTTGATCTCTTCGTTAAGCATTCAAACCTTTCCATCGGCACATCCTGGGCAATAATTCGGGGGTTTCGACCTTGGCACACATATTGAACCACTCAAGATGTGGCATGGTCTCATATGCGAAGACCTAGTACATTTGAACAACAAATTACCAAAAAGTAACACACTATAGTTAAAATATAGGTGTGCATAATGGTTTCCTTACCCCAAATGCAATTGGGAATCCCCCAACAGTATATGTCCTATGGTCCGGGTGGGCAGTCTGCTTCAAGGCACATCCAATTGCCTTCCTAGCACTATCCACCGTATGCCTGTAAGATAGTTCACCCCACAGGATAGAATCAAACTCCCTTCAATCACAGCCCAAATGAAGCACCTTGTCTTCAATTTTGGTTCTCTTAGGCAAGCCCATTATGGAGGTGTATATAAGCAAGAGTGTCAAGGACACGACCTCATCGGCTGAGTAAGTTGAGTTGATACGGTCGTAAACTTGAACACTTCACCATATGTGATCTCATCTCGTTGGCCAATATGTTGTAGGTACTTTGATATTGGAGAAGTACCATCTGGCAATTTGTATTTGCCATATGCAGCATCAAAGTCCCCCATCTTCAACCCAGTGATGATGGCGAACTCCCTCTTGCCAAATCTAACTTTCTTACCAGCAAAGTTGAAAGCAATGCTGTTATGAATTTTGGAGTCCTCGTCCGGCTTAAGTTGCCTCAACAACACGGAATGGATAATTTGTTTGCACCAAAAAGGATGCTCATGGGCAAGAACAATGGCTGCTAGCCGACTTTCGCTTCAGAGCAGTTGTTGTTGTGTTTCGGTCAATTGCGACAGGATTTTTTGCATATTGGCTTCGTAGTAGTGGTACTGCGAAACCTGAGCTGAGAAAACTCCCATTGAACTACCATTTTAGCCACGAAAAGTTCCTGCACGAAAAAACGGTTAGATGTCGAAAGGGTGGAAAAGTTCTCTTCATTTTGCCCTAAATCCTAAACACATTGTACCCTAAAACCCTAACTTGGCGACATTTTATTCTAGACTAATAGGTAGTCTTAAATGTCGACGTAATTTACGACGTATGTGACAATGTAAAACTGTAGACATGCGGGTTGGTATTGTAAGAAAACCGTTATCTTCAAACACAAATGTCGGCACAAACGTCGACATATGTATGTTCATAAAAAATCATTTTTGCTGACATATCTCTCGACATTTGTGGCGACATATTTGCCGACAAATTCATAATGGGTGGAAATGTTAGCAGAATTAAGAATTGTCGGCAAATATGCAGACATATTTGCCGACATATTTACAAGAAACTCCACAATTCTGTCGACATTTCCACCCATTAACGATTGTCGTGTCAACAGTTTCGGCGAAACATAGTGCAAAAATCTTAATTTGTATGCATTTCGAACCAATTCCTACATGGCAAAACCCTAACTTGGCTAATTTGTCTAACATATTCTAACATCTGTGCGTCAAAAAAATGGAACATTTTGCTGTAAAAGGAACAAACCTTCTTAGTCTTCTCGGGCGCCGTGTGAGATTTATAATCATCGACCCTCATTCCGTCACGCCTTAACATTTCACCTCGAGTTTTTGCCATTGATGAATTATGGATAAAGTGCTGAAAGGTTGTTTGAAGTGGGTGTTGTTTTCTCTGACGAATTGAGGCAGTTTTTTGCAAGATGAACGAACGCTCAGTGAGATGTAGCGTAGTGACGAGGTTTTTTGCAAGTCTTGACGGATTTGTTGCAAATCTGGGCGGATTTGATATAGTTATGAGCTGAAGAGTTGCGGAAGAAGTAGTTTCGTTCAGGCGCGTTTTTCAAATATAGGGGCATTGGAATCTTTTCGCAAGGAAAATATATATCGACATATATGCCGACATATGTGCCGACATATATGTCGGCATATGTGCTGACAGATATACCGACATATGTGTCGACATATATATATGTCAGCATATATGTCGACAGATATGTCGACAAATTTGGAGACAGTTTTTCTTTTACGGGACATATGTATGACAACATATTTATCGACATTTTCTCCCTCATTTGTTATTAAATATGAAGGATATATCTCCAGTCCAGTTCATCCAGTTCGGGCATACCGCCTGTTATTTTTTGGTCCGTCCAGTCCATTCATAAATTTTTCTCGTCGCATGGGTTAAAGCTGTGCGACGACAATGACTTCACTCTATGAAGGGATTGTTCATTCAAAGAAGGTGAAGGATTCAAAGACGGAGGAAGGATACAAAGAAAGTTGAAGGGAAGGATGGATCGATGAAGTACTCCACATGAAGGGGCATTGGCGACTTTTCGCTAGGAAAAGTGCTATATTTGTAAGGGTTTTGCTTCTTATGCTATATATGCAAATTGAGTTTACAGAAATGCTATATATGCAAATTTCCCCATATTTATTCATTGAAAGAAAATACATATTTTATGTTTACAAATCCTTATTATATAGTTTGTGTCTTAACTTGCTTTAAAAGCTTTTAGGATATTGTATTCATTTTTAAGTTAAAAATTAATTGTAGCTATTTAAATTTTAGTTTCAATTGCAACCAATAGTTAAAAATTGAAATTAATCAAACTGTTTGTCATGTATGGGGATTCAATTTTTCAGTTTATATTAATATATAAATTTTTTAACCTGCATACAGTTACATATTTCTATTATATATATTCTATAAAACTTTACTTTTTTATATTAAAAACTTTTTACTCATTACTTAAGTTAAAAATAAAAGTTGCTCTCATTAGTTTAGAAAGACATTTTACAATATATACATATATAAATACACACACATATATATTGAATTTCCTTCCTAAGAGTTGCAATTAATAGAATTTTTTTAAAAAAATTAATATTTTAATCAACAATATTACAATAAAATTTAGTTTACTTATAAATTATTTTAATAAAAGAATTATATAGTTGCGCACTGTATAATGTGTTTTTGGGTTTTACTTATGTTGAAAATCCCATGTACTTTTTTCTAGGTTCTGTAATTGTTTTCCCATTATATCCTTTACAACTTGTATAATACTCTAACAATCTAAATTAATGTTTGCTATTGCTAAAGATTTTTGGGTAGATGATGGCCAAAAAGGAACCATAAAAGACAAAAGAATCCTTGCATAATGTGTTCTTTGTGAACAGTCTAACAATGTACTATGTCTCTTTGGCCTTTTCACATGCATATGCAATACTGCCTAAACCAAAAGAGAACCAACCGCAACATTTTTCCACGCTAACAATTCCAATTGTTAAATCAAATAATTAATTACTTAAAGGAATTATACATCAAACTTTGTGTCTCCTCCAACAACTTTCATATTGCAAAATCTTAGACCTTTTCTTTCTATAGAAATCCCACAAAAATCTCATTTTATTTAGAATATGAATGCTAAAGTTCGATTTTATTTTGTAAAATAAAGTTCTAACATGTCTTCTTAGCCAACAACATTTTGTACTTACTTTGCTAAAATTATGCTTAGCCATATGCACTCGTTTCACCTTCTTTTTGGGCTTATGTAAAAACACTCACCATTGCAAAACCTCAACAAAAAAGAAAAAGAGGCTAGACAGTTTGTATGTTTTTCTACGAGTCATTTGCTATGAAAACATTAAAGTACATTTTTGAATTATCAATCACGCATTCAATATCTCAGTATACATGCTATTCGTGATGTAACATCGTATTCATGAAGATCATATATGTTATTACATTTATTTACTTAGTCATCGATTGTGAGGTGTTGGATAACATCAATATGATTAATTTTGTGCTCCAATGTGCATTAATTATTGTACTTATTCCCCTACATATATTATACATGAGTGCTGATTCCGCTGATGTCAAAGTGTTCGATCCTTTATTTGAGTGAAAGGTATTGTTTTCTCAATACTTACATTATAGTTATTTTCCCATGTACAATAATGAATTTTTTACCTATAATTTGCATGGCTGCTCTAACAAACTCTGAGCTTCATAAGAATCTCTACTACTTGTAATCGCCTAAGCTAGGTATATATTATGTAAGTATTAGTACTATGTTATAAAAGTTTGGTTTATGTTTGTTTTGTTATGAAAATACTACAAAGTAGTATTACTTCTTCTATTCTATAATGTAGTAAACTAGTAAGTAGAATAATAGTAAAGAAGAAAGGCGAAGAACACAAATTGTAGTGAAAATTTTCTATCTTTTTTCTCATCTCATCATACCTTCACTAAAGCTCTATTTATATAGGTTTAGGGTTCATCCTTCACATAAAAGTCTTGTAGGTTACAAAAACCTAAATGTAGGTTATATAATGTACATCAATTAGGGGTGTTAAAAAGTTACAAGGTGGGGTATTACATAAGTTACAAGGTGAGGTGTTACATGGGTTATAAGGTAGTGGGAGTTACATGTCTTCAAGACAAATAATCATGGGGTCATAACGTAGTGGGAGTTACATGTCTTCAAGACAAATAATCATGTGCAAGAGAAGAAATATAGATGGACAACCACAATTTGTATGTTTCATAACACTCCCCCTTGGATGTCCGTCTTTGAGCAAAATGCCTCATTGAAACCTTACTAGGAAAAACCCAGTGGGATAAAAACCTAGTGAAGGAAAAATAGTACATTAAAATGTGACACTACCTTGTTAAAAACCTTGCCAGGAAAACCCAGTGGGAAAAAACCTTGGCTAAGGGAAAAAGAGTACAGAGTATGATTACTCCCCCTCTTGAGCACATTATTGGATATCTTTCAATTGACGCAATCCAATCCTATGAACCAGCTTTTCAAATGTTGAAGTCGGTAATGACTTTGTAAATAAATCTGCCAGATTATCACTTGAACGAATCTGTTGAACACTAATATCATGATTCTTTTGGAGGTCATGCGTGAAGAAGAACTTTGGAGAGATGTGTTTTGTTCTGTCACCTTTGATATATCCCTCCTTCAATTGAGCAATACATGCAGCATTATCTTCAAATAAAATAGTAGGAGCTTCCTTGTCCAAATGCAAACCACATGACTCTCGAATATGGTGAGTCATAGATCTTAACCAAAAACACTCTCGACTTGCTTCATGGATGGCTAATATTTTAGCATGATTAGAAGAAGTGGCAGTTATAATTTGCTTCATAAAACGCCAAGAAATAGCAGTACCACCACATGTGAAAACATAACCCGTTTGTGACCGAGCATTATGGGGATCTGATAGATATTCAGCATCTGCATAACCTATAAGATCAGACTTGAGTGTTCTAGGATAATAAAAACCCTTATCAATTGTACATTGAAGGTAACGAAATATATGTTTCACACCATTCCAATGCCTTCGTGGAGGTGAAGAACTATATCTTGCAAGTAGATTTACAACAAATGATATATCTGGTCGTGTATAATTAGCAAGATACATTAATGCTCCAATAGTACTAAGATATGGTACTTCTAGACCAAGTAGTTCTTCATCACTTTCACATGGTTGGAAAGGATCTTTATGCACATCAAGTGACCTTACAACCATAGGTGTGCTCAAGGGGTGTGCTTTATCCATATAAAACCTTTTAAGTACTTTAACTATATAAGCTGACTGATGTAGAAAGATACCATTTTCGAAATGTTCAATTTGCAAACCAAGACAAAGTTTTGTCTTTCCAAGATCTTTCATTTCAAATTCTTTCTTTAAACAATCAGTAGCTTTCTGGAGCTCTTCAGGAGTCCCAATAAGATTTAAATCATCAACATAAACAGCAATAATGACAAATCCTAAATTAGATCTCTTTATAAAAATGCATGGACATACCAGATCATTTTTATAGCCTTCTTTAAGCAAATATTCATTGAGGCGATTATACCACATACGTCCAACTTGTTTCAAACCATAAAGAGATCTAGATAGTTTAATCGAGTAAAGATCTCGAGAACTATGTTCATGCCCTTTAGGCAATTTAAATCTTTCACGGATTTTCATATAAATGTCATTATCAAGTGAGCCATATAAATAGGTAGTAACGACATCCATGAGACGCATTTCAACTTTTTCACATGATGCCAGATTAAGCAAATATCGAAAAGTAGTCGCATCCACCACAGGAGAATACGTCTCATCATAATCAATACCAAATTTTTGTAAAAAACCTTGTGTAACAAGACGTGCCTTATATCGCATAATTTCATTTTTTTTATTCCTCTTGCGCATAAAAACCCATTTATATGCAACGGGTTGCACATTTTCTGGTGTGCGTATCATTGGTCCAAAAACTTTACGTTTAGCCAGTGAATTCAATTCAACCTGAATTGCATCTTTCCATTTTGGCCAATCATCTCTTCGTCTGCATTCTTCTACAGACCTTGGCTCATGATCTTCATTGTCATTCATAATAGCAATTGCTACAGCATAGACAAATTTATCGTCGACGTTAATTTTCGATCGGTTCCATCGTTCCCCAGTCATGGCATAATTAATTGAGATCTCATGATTATCAATATTTTCAGGTACCTCAATTTCTTCTGAAAATTTTTCACTAGCCATGTTGGGAAACTCTCTAGGAGTTGTAATTTCCTCGTTTTGACCATCAGAATCACTTGTGAAGTAAATTCACTAGCATTGTCAAGACGTATTGTCTTAATGGGATAATTAGGAAAATAAGCGCGTAACCGAATTAATTCTCTCAACAATCTCGCAAACGCCAGGTTGCGAGTTGATAATAAACATACATGTAACCACCTCTTTAATGCATTAATTAAAACCATAAAATATCAAAATGGTCCACAAGGTGGCTGAATAGGTCCACATATATCTCCATGTATGCGTCCCAAAAATACAGGAGATTCGGTTTTAATTTTCATTGGTGATGGCATTATAATTAACTTGCCTTGAGAACAAGCAGCACATAAGAATTCATGGGATTGAAGAATCTTCTGACTTTTCAAAGAATGACCACATGAATTCTCTATTATTTTTCGCATCATTATAGAACCAGGATGGCCCAACCGGTCATGCCAAATGACAAAATCATCATAATTAGTAAACTTCTGGTTTACTGTTGCATATATTTCAACTGTAGCAATATATGTGTAGTACAACCTAGAGGAATAAGAAGGTAATTTTTTCAATACAACTTTCTTAGAAGAAACACTTGTAATATACAAGTATTCATTATTACCTTCATTTGTAGTCTCAATATGATATCCATTTCGGCGGATATCTTTAAAACTCAACCAATTCCTTTGAGACTTTGATGAATATAATGCATCATCAATGCAAAATTTTGTTCCTCCAGGCAAAATTATAATTGTTCTTCCAGAGCCTTCAATTAGTTTTGCACTATCACATATAGTACTAACATGGGCTTCTTTCATAATTAGATAAGAAAAATATTTCTTATCCTTAAAAATGGAGTGTGTTGTTGCACTGTCTGCAAGACATAATTCTTTGTTATTTAGCTTTGGAATGTCCATTTTCTTCACCAAAAATAAAAATTCCAAATGAGTATACAATTTTGTGAAACACAAAAGAAAAGCATTAAAGTAAATATTCAATAATAAAGATTTAAAACATCAAATTAAAAGTTTATTGCATCAAATTATTTAAATAAAAATTACTCTTGGACATTTCCATCATTGGTGACTAGTATCACCTCAGGGTGATTAGTAAAGAAATCAGCAACATATAAAGAAGTAAAATCAGTAAAATCATTGTCACTAAAACCAAGGTCATAATTAACATCATCACTAATAAAATTCCTCTCTATCTTCTTTTCTTTACTCTTCAATGATTCTTGATAGAGATTAGCAAGATGTTTTGGCGTACGACAGGTACGAGACCAATGGCCTTTCATGCCATAGCGATAGCATTTATTATCCACTTTCTTTTTGTTTTGGTCTCCATCTTTCTCATCATTACTCTCCCACTTCTGGTTATGAGTAGCATTTTTGGTATGACCACCATAGTTATTACGACCACGACCACGACCACGTCCACGGCCACGGCCACGACCATGTTCACAATTAGATTGCAGGGTTGTCACATTTGCTTCAGGCAATGGAGTAGCACCAATTGGGCGGGCTTCATGATTTTTCAACAAAAGCTCATTATTTTGTTCAGCAACAAGAAGACAAAAAATTAGTTCAGAATATTTTTTTAAAACCCTTTTCACGATATTGCTGCTGCAGGAGCACATTAGATGTGTGAAAGGTAGAGAAGGTTTTCTCTAGCATATCCTCATCAGTAACTTGTTCTCCACATAATTTCATTTGTGAACTGATTTTGAAAATTGCTGAATTATACTCACTTACAGTTTTAAAATCTTGTAAGTGCAAGTGCATCCAATCATAGCGAGCTTTTGGAAGAATGACCGTTTTTTGGTGTTCATACCTTTCTTTCAATCCACTCCACAAGATGAAGGGATCCTTAACTGTCAGATATTCACTTTTCAACCTTTCATCAAGGTGGTGACGGAGAAAAATCATCGCTTTGGCCTTTTCTTGATTTGTGGCTTTACTCCCTTTTTTGATAGTCTCTCCAAGACCATTTGCATCTAAATGAATTTCAGCATCTAGCACCTATGACAAGTAATTCTTTCCAGTAATATCAAGAGCAACAAACTCAAGTTTTGCAAGATTAGCTATGGTGATAAATATAACTAAACAAAAAAAAAAATTAAATCTCACCTAACATACCCAAAGGAATGGAAATTGGCTAGAGAATTGTGCTGATAACGTTTTATGAAAATACTACAAAGTAGTATTACTTTTTCTATTCTATAATGTAGTAAACTAGTAAGCCGAATAATAGTAAAGAAGAAAGGCAAAGAACACAAATTGTTGTGAAAATTTTCTATCTTTTTTCTCATCCCATCATACCTTCACTAAACCTTTATTTATATAGGTTTAGTGATGTGATTTCGACCCTGAAATTGTGACTCATAATTGGAAGGATCGGAAACACTTGAAATTGCCCGGGATATGTCTAAGGGAAGCTTCGACTGGATGGTGTAAACCGCAACCCACTACCTATGAAATAGATAGGAACCTTGGTATAAAAACGCCACAACCAATTACACCAAAAATTGATTGATAAGTTTGTACGAACGCCACGCGTCTCCAAGGAGAGCTTGATAAGTTCTAAGTTCTTAAAGAACCAAATGAGATAAACTCACAATTTCTATTACTCAAAGCTTATTTTCAAAGTAGTACAAAGATGCCTATTTATAGGCTAAAATAAGTAGTAAAAAGAAATAAATAAATCCTAGTCTAGAAGAAATAAATAATAATTTGACTTTCTAACCCCTAGACAAGACTAATAAAATTTTGCATTTTAATCCATGAATTATGCATATTTCTAGATGATATGTTGGCTGAAATCAAGATGCATTGGATTGGTACTTTGACCAAGTGTTGGGATGAGAAGGTTCATGCATCTTGATTTAGCTTCCAAGACTTCTTTATTACTCCTTTGACTGAATTTTCCAAGGCAGAATTTCGTCCTTCAAGGCCTCAAAATAGATGCTTGACCATTGAATTTGTAGTCTTCAACACTTGACTATGTGAGCAATTGTTGGCTGGAATTTGAACTAACTTTGGACTAAAATGTGAGATTTGAGAAAATAGCAGGTTGACCAAAGACATTTGCAAAAATAGCAGGTTGACCAAAGACATTTGCAACAATAGCAGGAGGACCGTAAAAGCGACGGGAAAATAACTTTCAACCCCTGATGCTTTAGAAGTTCATCGTTTAACTTCATGTCACCGTTCTTCTGCCATTTTTTCATTCTTCATGGATTGAACATCCCATTTCCACGGTGCGTACATGAAGTTTGATTTCATGACCGACGAACAAACAACTTGTTTGATTTCGCCGTCGGATAATAATAAAAAATGTAAAATACATCCCGACCGAGGAACAAACAAAATCCCGACGTCTCAAACTGGCAATTGTATATTTGAAGATGGCCGAAGACTTATTAATGTTCTACGACAAATAAGGAACGAAGTCGGCATCTGTTGGATGAATAAACGATAATTAGTCGATGTTTCGTCAACAGTTTAACCGACTTTTAGACGACTTAATGTCGAGGTTTTAGTCGATGGTTTAGTCGAGTTTTTGTCGACTTTTATTCGAGGTTTAGTTGACATTTTAAACGTCGATGAACATATTACATCTTATTGTGAATGACATCTTATTGCTGTTGGAAAAATCGAGGTGTGCTATTTTATTTGATATTGAAATAAAAGAAACTAATATAAGTCCATCAACATCTACTAATAGGAAAAAATAAGGTTTTCTACTGTTTTGATTTGTGTGTTTTGTAATACAATGAGTCAGAGAAAAGGAGGAAAAAACCAACAAGAGTCATAATATTTTGGAGCTTTCCTTCATATAGAGCTTTATGCATTTTGTTAAATAGTTTATAATTTTTTAAAACAAGTACAAATTAAGAGGCTTTAACACAGTATCTCGTTATTTCCATGTGTTTTGTTTTTCAATTTTTAACATTTCTATCACATATTTCTCGATGGTGTACAGAATATCATGCGCGAAACGAGCGGATTTTAACACTTAAATATGTGGACAGAGAGTACTAAAATGTCGAATGAGTATGTGTTTTATTGATGAAACATAATACGGATAATGAACTGTAACTATTCATTACATCAACTAAGATAGTGTCAACAATTTTTGTCCCTACAAACTAATTGATTTGTGCACGTTTGTCGGTTGTGTCCGCGCTGTCCACAACGACCACAGTTCTTTTCAATTTTTTTCTCACCGGTTGAAGGAATTCTCTTTTTCTTGGGCCGACCACTCTTAGCCCTTAGTTCTGGGGGTGATAGTTGAATGGATAAAATTTCTTCTGGCACAATCCAAGCCTTCGGATCACCAACGGGCATAATAGGCTTCGCATAAGCGCCTATAATTGCAGCAGTGTGATAAACTGGCCAGCATAAGGTGTAATGGTCAATTTGACGGCTTCGAGCTGCAGCTAGTGCATGCACACATGGGAGTTGATCCATATCAAACACTCGACACGTGCATGTCTTTTCAAGCAAATCCACTGTAGCTGTATGGTTTGCAATTTAAAAAATAATCTATCCTAAATCTATTAGTACATATTTGACCAATTTTGGTTTCCAGCTACACAAGAGAATATCCTAGATCTCTCTATCTATTTCGCTCTCTCGCTCTCCTTCGAGTTTGAACATTAGTTACAATAACTTGTTATTTATTTCGTTGAGTAAATATTCAATGTAACACTTATGCTATGTCTATACCTTAACTGTTTTGAGAGAAAGTATTTTATTTTTTGGGGAAAAAATTATTCAAACTCAAACAACAATAAATACAATCAATTTTATGTGAACAAACTTACATCGAAGGTAGACTCCATAATGGACAAATCCTTGCGGCCCATGTTAATGATCCGTTTGCATAGCATTGAGGTATACAAATCAATTTGCTGCAACGAAAAAGGATTCAAGTCAGGGAGATAAGCAAATATTATAAAGGTTTTATTATTGCGTTGACTAAAAACCCAGCCTTACTAGATCATTGAGCCAATATCCTTTTGTCCACATAGTCTTTAGCAAATCGGAGTCCAAAGAAATCCCTATTCGTGTCCACAAATAGAGCGTTGGTTTGTGCTGCATCCACTTCTTCATTGCGTTATCCTGTGCTTCCGTTGGAATCAAAGATGGCAGACTATGTGCCTCCGATGCAAGGCTAAGAGTCGGGCCCAGATTTTGCCCCACCACTTCCTCCACTGGGGATTTGGTACCTCTTTCCTTCATTGGAGGTGGTGGCGCACTCTCTGCAGGTACGGGGATATTGGGCGAAGGAGTTCTGTGTTCGATACTAAGCTGATGGACAATCTCCAACACAGAGGTCTCTTTCTTAGACATTTGCTCTACTTGCCCCTCCTGTACCGGCCCTAAGGTCTCTCCTGGCATCTCCTGATCATCACCGACCGGCCCAGTTCGTTCTTGAAGGCCTATGTCTGCTCCAGTCCCTTCGGCAAACATGCCGGCCGACCTAGACCCTTCTTGAATGATTTTGTTGTCATCGGCAGCAGTTGAGGCCTCTTCGGCTATAGCAATGCCCTGAGCCCCTGGAATTTTATTTATATCAAGGCTGTAGCTTGGGGAAGTGCCTTGCAAGGGGCTGGATTCAGGGGACGGTTGTCGCGCTGCATTACGCGACATAAGGATGTGCACATATTCTTCCAACATGTACACCTTAGCCGTCATCACATCCAGGTCCTCTTTAAAGGTCTTCACTGTATCATCCGTCTCTGACTTTAGAAGTCTCAGCTCATCTTGACACTTAGACAATTCTTCCTCGGTCTTGCTTTGCCGTTCAAGTAGATACTGGATGATATCATTTGGTCGCTCTGCCTTAGCCTCGACCTCATGCCGGACTTTCTGCCGCTTTTCACTGCAATCGATGTCTTCTTCTCTACTCCTCTTCCTGTAGGACACATAAAAATCAGCAGAATCGGCATTCTCTCTCCCCCAACTCCGCATCGTCCCCCTCTGCCTCCTCTGCCTCTTGTTCCCATTGCAAGAATTTTTCCCGTTCTTCTGGAGTAGGCTTCATTCGGGTTATTTTCACCTTCTGCATTAAAGGGTTCATAAATTTTGGTGCATGAGGAAAGTTACATTACGTAAAGAAGTATACAAATCATGAACACTGTGTGATGTCATACCTCGCCGTCGGATGTTCGTTTGGCCCACACCTGCTTCCTTTCTTGTTTTCTCCGTTGACAACTCACGCCTTTCCATCTAAACATCCTTGGCTTGTCCCCAGAGGATTCAACACTTTGCACCATCCGCAAACGCTCAAGATGTGGCATTATCTCATATGCGAACACCTGAGAAAGAAGGACTATTAGGATCTTCAAGTCAATATTACACATGTAGTTATAAAACTTAAAACACAGGTGAATTGTAATCTTACCCCAAATGCCACTGGGAATCCCCCAAGAGTGTATGTTCTGTTTTCAGGGTGAGTTGTTTGCTTCAAGGCATTAATCATGCTCTTTCTAGCACTATCGATTGTCGCCCTGTAGGACAGTTCACCCCACGGGATTTCATCAAAGCTCTTCCAATCACAGGCCAAATGAAGGAGCTTGTCTTCAATTCTAGTTCTCTTTGCCATGCCGTTGAATGATATGTAAAGAAGTAATAGTGTCAGGCTCACGAAATCAATGTCTGAATAACTTGAGTTTATCCTCTCGTAGGCCTTCATCACTTCATCGTATGTAGCTTCCTCCGTCGCACCAAGGTGTTTAATGAACTTCGATATTGACGGAGGACCATTAGGTGCGCGGTACTTGGCATATGCACTATCAAAATCGCCCATCTTCAGGCTCGTGATTATGGCAAACTCTCTCTTGCCAAATTTCACCTTCTTCCCCGCAAACGTTGAAGTAAATGCTATTTTCCCGCTTAGATTTCTCGTCCGGTTTGAGTTGCCTCAACAGCAGGGAATGTATGATCTGTTTGCACCAGAACGTATGCTCGTGGTCAAGAGCAATTTCAGCAAGACAACTCTCCCTTCGAAGTATTTCCTTTTGCGTCTCTGTCAATTTCGACCGGATTATCTTCATATTGGCTTCATAATAGCAATATTGCGAAACCTGAGCGTTGAAAAACTCTCCCTGAAAGACCATTTACGCCTTCAAATGTCCCTACACATTACAATGTCAAATATATTAAATTATTGCACACGACTACTCTCACATTTTACTATGAAACATGGAATGTATGCATTCATTGTAATTTGGCAAATTATAAATTTTACAAGTTTTGGGAAACAGAATACGGATTATATACTTGTTTGATATGGAAAATTGGGACATATTAACTTTATGATTTCTGTCAACACCTCGGGAAGATTAATTGTAAGAAGTTGTTATTTATAATCGATTTATTCAAAGGCCATTCATAAACTAAATACAATTACACACTTAGATTTGTTGCATCACCGTTCTAGTGTTGGTTTGTTTGTGTGATATAAATAATATAAGATCAAACAATGGTGTGAAATTAACCAAATGAAAGTTTAGAAAAAATATCGCACATTACAAAGCAAAGACAGATAGATTAAATCGACACTTGCTCGAGGGTTTTTTGTCTACTCTTTGATCGATGCTTTTTCTCCACCCTTTGCTCGACACTTGATCGAGACATATTCAATCGGCATACAGTCGACTCATTTGTTCGAGACTTAGTCGAGGGATTTTGGGCATTCAGTCGACACTTGTTCTCGTTCAAGTGTCAATCATTAACATGGTTCTCGAGTGTTTTGTGGACAGTTTTTGTGTGTTTCAGGTTATAAAAAAACAGTATTTCAACGGTATGAAAGGGTTTAAACATGTGCAAAACCCTAACAACTATAACAGCTTCTAAACGAAATGCGCGGCAAATACACAAAAATGAGTAACCAAGCACTATGATTTCTAAACGTAACAAACATGAAGCAACATGTGAACTAACCTTCTTCTTGTCCTTAGTCGGCTTCTCTGATGTCTGCTCCATTGCGCCAACTGCCGGACGTCCACCTCGCATACGTGCTATTTGAATTGCAATGCTTCAATATGGTCTAAATGGTGGATGTAAATGGGTTATCAAGATCAGAGAATGACAATCGGTTGAAAAATGTTACTTCCGTGTTCTTCGGCGTCGTAAGTGATGGTGGGAGAACGATCAGTCGAGAGAATACGAGTGGGCGCGGTTTTCAAATAATAATTTCGTAAATTTTTATATCGCCGAAACATCTACTAAAACGTCGATTATTAAACATCGACCTAATGTCGATCAAACCTTGAATAAACGCCGACTAAAGACTCGATTAAAGTCTCGATTAAAGTCTCGAATAAAAGACTAAAATGTCGATTAAAGAATCGACCAAACATTGATTAATTTCTCGAATAAATTCGTTTATTCGTCCAACACACGCCGTCGTCCATCCTTAATTGTCTGCAGAACCTTAATAACTAACTCTTCGGCCAGCTTCAAACATCCAATTTCCAGTTTCATACAAGTGGATTTTGTTTCATCGTCGGTCGGGATGTAGTTTACATTTTAATTATTACCTGCGAAATAACCTGTACGTGGATTTGATTTCATGTACGCACCGTGAAAATGAGATGTTCAATCCATGAAGAATGAAAGAATGCAGAAGAAAAGTGAAATGAAGTTACACGATGAAGTTCATAAGTATCAGGGGTTTTTCGGTATTTTCCCGTCGTTTTTACGGTCTTCCTGCTATTGTTGTAAATGATTTGGTCAACCTGCTATATTTGCAAATGTCTTTGGTGGAGCTGCTATTTTCGCAATTCCTCCGACTAAAATTGATCTTTGACTTGGATAAGATGCACACTTGAACTGGGACCTTCACTCCATGGAATTGGATGGAAAGTTGGAGCCAAGTTCGCAGCTCTGGTTAAAGAGTTCGCAATTCTGATCACGGAGTTCCCATATTCGTTCGCAGGTCGGGAAGTGTTTGTCGTAGAGTTCCCATCTTCGCTTGCAGGTCGGGAAGTGTGAGCCGAAGGTTGGGAAGTGTGCTCTGCGCATCTTTGAGCTGCAGGTCGAGAAGTGTGAACCGAAGGTCGGGAAGTGTGCTCTGCGCAGCTCAAAGGTCGGGAAGTGTAAGTCGAGATCACATCATTTAGGGTTCATTTTCCACATAAAAGTCTTGTAGGTTACAAGAACCTAAATGTAGGTTACATAATGTACATTAATTAGGAGTATTACAAAAGTTACAAGGTGAGGTATTACATAAGTTACAAGGTGAGGTGTTATGTGGGTTATAAGGTAGTGGAAGTTACATGTCTTCAAGACAAATAATCATGGAGTCATAAGGTAGTGGGAGTTACATGTCTTCAAGACAAATAATCATGGGCAAGAGAAGGAATATAGATAGACATCTACAATTTATATGTTTCATAACATGTTTCTCATAGTTCGGTATTATGCTATACTTCGGGGTGAGATTTTTCTCATATTTACTGATAAGTGCTAGATTTGGCCCATATTGTACTAGACCTTAGCCTACGTTGTAAGGTCTATGGGTTTAGGCCCATGAATAATTTGTAATTGAGTTGACAATAATGTTAGTATTTATATGGGATTTGGTAACTCATCCTACAACTTTAGATCTCAGGCATTAATATATCCTCCCCTCAACAGGTAAAGGAAGGACTTCAAATATAATAATCCTCTAACTTATGATATTAAACCGTGGCACAAACTTAAGCATTAGAGAATCTAACCTAAGAACAATTTCGAAATCTGTTTTGTAAATATACATTTGAGGTGATATTCATTAGATCTTCATCTCTAATTAGGCGGTAGGTGTCAGTTTCATCAAGTACAAAAGTTGTATAGACATAATTCCTTTGTTTCACCAATGATGAAGATTATTTCATCATTCATGGTAATAATTGAAAACTAAAAAATTTGCCACTTGACTCAATAATGAATACATTACTCCATGATTTGGACTCTCCATAGATATTCATCACCCAAAAGAAACAAAATCTTAGTATTAAAAGAATAAACAACCAAAAAAGAAAATGAACCTTTATAAATCATGATCTCAGCGCAATTATATAAATCAAAGTTATAATTAAAATACATTATTTGCTTAAATACGTCATTCACCAAGATCAAGTGCAAGAACATGGATTCGTCATTATTGATTTGTCTATAAATATGAAACAATGTATAAAATTATTAATAAATGCCATTGAAAAGATATCAAACATAACCCATGGAAAAATGGTACTTCAATTTTGATCCAAGTATTAGTGTTTAACAAATAAACTTCAACCTAGATGAAATTACTACTATGAACAACATTATGGCAACACTAGTTTCATCACCAACATCATTAGTCTCAAATACCTCACTATAATTAGTTCTAAAATCATTATCATCTACATCATTATCACCACAATCATTATCATTCTCACAATCATAGTCATCCTTATTAATCAAAGCATCATCCTCTACATATACAATTCTAACAACTTTATGTTCATTAGTTTCAAGAATTTACTCAAAACCAAGTACCCAAAAAGTATAATTTTCATAAAATTCATTTATTTCCATACTTGAAGAATGAATGCTCCTATATGTTCTAATGCAAGGGTTCCATATGTAGGAAATCAAATACGACAAGCAGCAGAATTTTAAAATTTTTTATTTCCTTCAAGGATCCTTACGAAGTGATTTCAAACTGGTTCTAAAGAGATTTACCTTTACCGTTAGCGGTTGTTTTTTTTGTGAAGAATTTGCTAGTTGAATCACAGCAAAACCTAGTGGAGCTTTGCCTCTATGGTATCCACACAATCGTCCCCAAATTCCAAGTTAATTGTCACAAAATTAACCAAGGAGGAAGATACAAAGAAACCGTTGGTGCTAGCCTTGAACTTTGCTTTCGATTTTCAGGTTTTGAAGCTTCTCCAAGCTTCGGTTTTTCTTGCTTTTTCCCACACAAGAAGCGGCTGTTTTTCATCTATAGAATAGCATAGAGGCTTCTTATGTTCTTGAAAACTCGGCTGCAATTATTCTCAAGACAAGGCCGAAGAGATTTTGCTAAAGACAAGAAGAGAGGTTCGTTTTCTTGGCTGGAAAATTTTCCGCAAAATTTTTCTTTCTCAAAAAAAAAAAAATAGTTTCCGCTTTCTTGCTGCATAAAAATGTGAGTACTTGATTCACACGTTGGGGTTGGAGGCTGCAGAAATTATAAGTCCAAATTTATAGAAAATAGATTAGGGTAAAACTTCTTCTAAAGAGTTTTACTTGAACTCTAAGTTCTAATCTATTTTGGAACTTTCTAAATTTCAACTTTCCAATTTTCATTAGTTGCCAAAACAAGAATCCCATTCTTATTTTGCTTCTAATTTTCAGCCATTACATAAATTAATACATTTAAAACTATTTCGGATTTGTTAACACAAATTAAAACCATTTACAAACCAAGACCAAATACCGATTTAAATCGGAAACCTTCTAGAGTCTTATTCGTAATAGGATTCCTAAATTAACCAAAATTCATCACATGCATTTTATACTTCTTTTGGATATGATCTAAGTATGTGACCCAATCGGTTCTTATAATGTTGGCAATGACTTAAAATCTATTTTATGCCATAAACATTGAGCGGTGTCTAGCAATACATCAATATTACCCAAGTTATAAGAATATTAGTAATTCGACATTACTTTTCTTGTGATAGATGTTACCATGTAATTCAATCACTTTACCCTAGACATCTTGATTGAACACGAACCATGGAGCGAGTTACACTCGAATAGTTCAATCTTTTTTTTTTCTTGATTCCCAAGCAGACACATCTAAACAAATGAGCTCGTATAACATATCAACTCATTTGAGCACGACTATGCATTTTATAGTCTCACTTGATCAAAGGGCCAAAAGATATCACTCCCATTATATAGGAGGGGCAAATCCTATCTTGATCACTCAATTTACCACTACATAATTCATTACATATCCAATTGCCACTTTTATAGTTCACCTTGTTACGGGTAACATTTAGTCGCATCAATACATGCAACTCCTCATGTTGGAATCTCTGGTGACCTCAAGTTTAAGGATCACTTACATCATCATTACTATAAGAAATGCTTATGACACTTCATATAATAACCTATGTAACATTTCTCATGACGGCTCGATCTAGTACATAGTTCTCTAACATGTACCTATGTGTTGATTTGATATCTAATATCATGACAGATTTCATTAGTCACTACACATTCTAATCTTAATGCATTATCATTGTCCCATTTAATGATAATACTTGATTATGGATAATTTTAGAATAATTAAATTATTGGGACATATTATATTTATTTATAAAACGCAGATATATAAATAAACATTATAATCATTGTTATTAATTATAAACATTATAATATAATATACACCTAAATCATCATCACATAATTGGTCCTTAGGGCATAATCCAACAAACTCCCACTTCAATTAAGACCAATCAGTCATTTCTCTAATGCCTAATAATCTAGTGTGATGATTATGCATCTGTTGTGTCAGAGGCTTCGTCAGTGGGTCAGTGATGTTTTCATCAGTTGGTATTTTGCATATCTTCATATCTTCTCTCTCAATCATCTTTCAGATGAGATGGAAGTGCCGAAGTATATGTTTGGATCATTTGTGAGATCTGGGTTCTCTAACCTGTGCGATGGCTCATTTATCGTCACAATAGAGCTCAATTGGATTGACAATATTAGATACAATCTCAAGTTCAGTTATGAACTTTTGATCCAAACAGTCTCTTTTGCTTCGCCTGAAGCAACGATATACTCGGTCTTTGTTGTAGAATCGGCTAATATATCTTGCTTTGAAATTTTCAGCTCACAGCACTACTATTTAGGCAAAACACATAACTTGACTGCGATCGATAGTCATTCTTGTCGACTTGGAAGCTTGCATCAGTGTAACTAGTTACATTGAGTTCTTCTTCACCTCTATTTATCAAGAATGTATCCTTAGTCTTTCTCAAGTACTTAAGGATATTTTTGACAGCGATCCAGTAACGTTCACTTAGGATCTATTTAATATCTGCTCGTTATGCTTAAAGCATACGAGACATCAGGATGAGTACATAGCATGGCATACATGATAGATCCAATAGCTAACGCATATAGAACTTTACTCATGCGTTGTTTCTCTTCTTGTGTCGATGGACAATGTTCTTTCGAGAGAGTAATTCCATGCCTTATAGGCAAGAATCCTTTCTTAGAATCTTGCATGCTAAATCTCTTTAGCGCTTTATCTATGTATGTATTTTGACTTAGGCTTATCCTAAGTCTCTCATTGAAAAGCAACTTTCCAATCAGGTCTTTACAGATTGTAAAGAAGGGATGTCATTCCCAATAAGCAGTATGTCATCCACATACAATACTAGGAAGACAACAGTGCTCCCACTAACTTTCTTATAGGCACAAGGCTTATCTTCGTTCCTAATGAAACCAAACTCTTTGATTACATCATCAAATCTATGATTCCAACTTTGAGAAGCTTGTTTCAATCCATAAATGGATCGCTGTAACTTACAAACCATTCCAACATTTTTTGGATTGGCAAAACCCTTAAATTGTGTCATGTACACATCCTCGAAAAGATTTCCATTAAGGAAGGCAGTTTTGACATTCATTTGCCAGATTTCATAATCATGGAATGCAGCTATTGCAAGTAAGATCCTAATAGATTTACGCATAGCAATTGGTGAAAAGGTTTTGTCATAGTCTATACCATGAACTTACTTGAAATCTTTAGTGACCAATCGCCTCTTAAAATGTGTACTTCTCCATTCATGTCGGTCTTTTTCTTGAAGACTCATTTGCACCCTATGGATTTTACCCCTTTAGGTGGATCAACCAGAGTTCATATTGGTTTGTATATATGGATTCCATTTCAGATCTCATGGTTTCAAGCCATTTCTTAGAGTTTGGGCCCGATATAACCTCTTGATAGGTCATAGGCACATCTTGATCGATTATCAAGATGTCACCGCTTTGAATCACCAGAAATTCATATCTCGATGGCTCACGATGAATCCTAATAGACCTACATGGGGTTTATGTCTCTTGAGTAGGTACTTGTTCCACAACAACTTGTGGTGTTTGCTCAATTTCCATCTCATCAGGTTCAGCGCCATTTTGTGATTCTCGAACTTCTTCAAGTTCTACTTGTCTCTTACTGGACTTTCTAAAAATAAACTCTTTCTCTAGAAAAACACCAATTCAAGCAACAAACACTTTGTTCTCATTGGGATTATAGAAATAATATCCTTTTGTTTCTTTAGGATATCCCACAAAATTACACTTATTAGATTTGGGTCCAAGTTTTTCGAAGACTTGACGTTTAACGTAAGCCTCACATCTCCAAACCTTCATAAAAGACACACTAGGATGCTTCCCAGTCTATATCTTATATAGTGTCTTTTGAACTGATCTAGACGAAACACGGTTTAGTGTGAAAGTGGCTATAAGTAAAACATGTCCCCAGAAGAAATTTGGAAGATATTCATGACTCATCATGGATTGAATCATGTCTAACAAAGTTCGATTTCTCCTATCAAATACACCATTCCATTATGGTGTAAGAGTGAGTTGCGAGACTATTCACACTCTTTTAGATGGTTATCGAATTATTGGCTTAAGTATTTACCTCCTCGATCAAATTAAAGTACTTTAATACTCTTGCTAAGTTGGTTTTGTATTACATTCTTGAATTCCTTGAACTTTTCAAATGATTCCGACTTGTGTCTCACAAGATACACAACCATATCTACTGAAGTCATCAATAAATTTAATGAAGTATTAAAAACCACCTCTAACCTGTGTATTTAATAGTCTACATACATCACTATGCATTAGTTCTAATAAATCACTTTCCTTTCACTATGTTTTGTGAAAGGGGCTTTAGTCATCTTGCCTTATAAACATAATTCGCTTTTCTCATACGACTCAAAATCAAATGAGTCCAAAAGTCCATCCTTATGGAGTTTGGAATTTTAAATTACGTTTATGTGGCTCAGAAAACAATGCCAGAAATAATTCAGATTAAATTTATGTAATTTAATCCTTTTGGTATTTATGTTATAGAAAGGCATGTCAAGAACATAAAGTACTTGAACTATTTGTGCACTACTATAAAAGATTTCATTTAAATAAAAGAGCAACAATTGTCCTTTATTATAAATGGATATCCAACCTTGTTTGAATAAGAAATGGAAATAATACTCTTAGTAATGGAAGGCACATAATAACATTTATCTAGTTCTAAAATAAGCTCTGAGGGCAAGTTCAAGACATAAGTCCCTACAGCTAATGCAGTAACCCTTGCTCTATTTCCACTCATAGGTCGACTTCGCATTTAGTTAAAATTCTACTTTCTTTCAGTTTGTGCACATTTACACAAATGTGTGAACTACATGCGGTATCTAATACTCAGGATGAAGAAGTAGATAAATTAACTTCTATAACATGAAAATCTGAAGTGGAAGTTTCCTTTCTCTTCTTCTTAAGATCCTTCAGGTAAACTTTATAGTTTCTCTTCCAATGTTCAGTCTCACTGCAATGGAAATAGTTCTTTTCCTTAGTTACCTTTCCTTTAGGTTCCTCAGTTAAGGTTTCTTCTAGGACATATCGCTTTTTCTCTTGCTTAAGGACTGTTCTCAAGCTTTGTACCAATCTAGGAAGTTCGTCCCATTCAACTTGTCCTTTTCCAGAACAGATCACAATAATAGTATATCAGTGTTAGTGTTTGATGCCATGGTTATCTATAATAGAAATATGCAAAATAGTATCATAAATGCAAACATTTAATATTTTTCTTTTATGAAATGTTACTCGCACTATTTAACTCAAATTAATAACTCTCGGTATTAATTTGGAAAGTTTAATCTAATTAACTTTCTAGTGGGCCAAGATCCATATTTGACCTAATTTTCAGTTAGCTTTGGCTAATCGCCCAAAACTCAACTATTTAGGTAAACAACACTTTGTCAATTGTATCCCATACAACTCTTGGATAGTTAGGTGAACAACTCTTGTTCTAGCTTATCTAATAAGCCAAGGCCCAACTCTATGCCTCTAGGTCTCAATCCTATTGAGTCCACCTAGTTAAGTCAGACCCAATGATTAGCAGTTGGATATTACTATTATCCCGTCGTGTCTCACTAAGATTGACCATGGCACCTTGCTTTGGCAAATTTACATGCAGTCAATCAAAGCCTTGATGAGTGCTAGGCATTGGAAGGCATCTAAGACTTAATATTCGTTTGAGGGATTTGTTAAATTCTCACCATTTTTATTTAAATTGGTTATTGTAACTATTAGTTCAATTAATCACATAATTTGCTTAACTAATCATTACAATCATAATCACATTATGCATTTAACCAATAAACATAAATAGCATGCATCTCATACATTAACAATAAAGTAGACGTGACATAGTTATAGCCCAAATTACGTTGATTCTCTCAAGCCAATGATAGAACCAAAATGTCAACCTAAGGGTATCAGCATATTCTCCAAGTGCCTATGGTCAGCAACTCCTTGTCTCCTTGATTTATAGTCTAGTCCTATCTCTATTATAACAATTACATCTTTAGAGAAATCGCAAGTTACATTCGAGGGGAGTTAGATGAGAAAAGAATTTACAACCAGAAATAGAGCAAAGCATGACACACAGATCATATTTAAAAACCAATAAAAATTTTATCCAATCCTATTAGGCTTAGGGCTATATCTATGCACCATGCTCAAATATCACATAATGTGCATGTCATATATAATTGTTATTCTTATCTAATAATTAAATATATTAATCTAATTAATTTATGACAATTATTATTAAATCAAACATTAGGGTTTCGAATAATATACTATGTATGGAAGGTTCGGATTCAAAGTACATATTTTGGCTATCATGTGATCATTAGAAATTTTTGAAAAATATATATCATATAATTTCAGTCAGAACTTGATACATCACATATATCAATTTTGGCCACACAAAATTCTGAACATATATACAATTCGGCCTCAATTTGATATGTCAAATATATGCATTCGACTATACTAAAACCGAACACATATAAATGTCCAAAACTAATTTTCATTCATGACATATCTCCATTCAGCCAACCATAATTATAAGGAATTTATGAAAATATATCTTATATATATTTTCAGCGACAACATGAAATATCATATATTCCATTTGGCCAACCTTTTGATCATGATTAATTTGTGATAAATATGTCATATCTATTTTTTGGTCAAACCTTAAACCCGTACACACGTATAAGGCCAAAATATTTTTCGATCTCAACTTGATATATCAAACATATCCAATTTCGGCCAAACATAAAATATCTTATATTTAGATGTTTTTCGGCCATTCTAACTTATTAGAAATTTATGAAAAATATATCTCATATATTTCTAGCCGTAATATGATACATATATCAAATTTCAGTTAGCCATAATAAAATTCCAAAACTATGTTCAATTCGGCCAAAGATGAAACACATCACATGTATTCTTTTTCGTGCCAAACATAATTCTTTTAAACTTTTTTTGAATAATATATCAAATAGTTTAGGCCGCAACTTAATACATCATATATATTAATTTTCGACCAGTCACAAACTAATTCAAATAATATGCAATTTGGCCAAAAGAATTCAGAAATTTGAACCATTCAAAATTCTGAAATCCAAGCCTTTCAAATTTTCGGTAAACTTTTAAATTAGAACTATTATACATCATATATATAAATTGACCATAATATTATCTATCTATATATATATATATATATATATATATATATATATATATATATGTATATATCTCACATATTGAGTTTTTCCTCAAAAATTAAATTGAAACCGAATTGACCTTCCAAAATTGCAACAGCCGAAGTTATGGTTTTCTGGAAAACCAAAACTAGCACAAAGCACAAAAATCGAAATTGATTAAAATTTTCTTGAAAAATCCGAAGCTAATTTTATGCATCATATACATATTTGGCCTCAATATGATTCAACACATATTATTTTTAATTTTAATAAAATTTATCAAAACCAAAACTTAAGAAAAATTGACAAACCCGAAGCTCAGCCAAAATTCCAAAAAACTGAATTTTGGTTCTTCTATGCATATTCATATAAATATATCTATCTATCTATCTATCTATCTATCTTATATTATTCAAATTCAACAATAACACTTTAAAGCATACCCTAAATTGATTTAATAAATATAAACATATCATATATGTTTAATGAACAACTTCACATAATCCAAATTTTCAGCATGCTTATTCATAAACAATTTAAGAAAATAAACATGTTTTTCACATAAAACCAGTTTGAGCCTTCGTAAATGGCTCTGATACCACTATATGAAATCAAATATAACAAGCAGTGGAATTTTAAAATTTTTGATTTCCTCAAAGGATCCTTACAAAGTGATTTCAAACCGGTCGTGAAGAGATTTACCTTTACCGGGAGTGGTTGTTCTTTCTTGTGAAGACTTTGCTCATTGAATCACAGCAAAACCCAGCAGAGCTTTCCGTCTATGGTATCCACACGATCATCTCCAAGTTTCAAGTTAATTTTCACATAGTTAACCAAGGAAAAAGCATCAAAGGAACCATTGGTGTTAGCCTGGAGCTTTGCTTTTGATTTTCAGGTTTTGAAGCTTCTCCAAATTTCAGTTTTTCTTGCCTTTTCTCACACAAGAGGTGGCTGTTTTTCTTCTAAAAAAAATATAAGAGAGGCTTCTTATGTTCTTGCAAACTTGGTTGAAATTCTCCTCGAGAAAAGGCCGAAGAGATTTTGCTAAAGACGAGAAGAGAGGTTCGGTTTTTCTTGGTTGGAAATTTTTTTTGTAGAATTTTTCTTTCTCAAAGAAAAATAGTTTCGGCTTTCTTGCTACAAAAAACATGAGTACTTGATCCACACATTAGGGTTGGAGGCTACAGAAATTATAAGTCCAAATTTATAGAAAATAGATTAGGGTAAAACTTCTTCTAAAAAGTTTTACTTGAACTCCAAGTTCTAATCTATTTTGAAACTTTCTAAATTTCAGCTTTCCAAATTTCATTAGTTGCCAAAATAGGAATCCCATTCTTATTTTGCTTCTAATTTTCAGCCATTACATGAATTAATACATCTAAAACTATTTTGGATTTATGAACAAAAAGTAAAACCATTTAGAAACCAAATACCGATTTAAACCGGAAACCTTCTAGAGTCCTATTAATAATAGGATTCTTAAATTAACCAAAATTCATCATATGAATTTTATATTTCTTTTAGATATGGTCTAAGTGTGTGACCCAATAGGTTCTTATAACGTTGGCAATGACATAAAATCTATTTTATGCATAAACATTGAGTGGTGTCTAGCAATACATCAATATTATCCAAGTTATAAGAATATTAGTAATTCGACATTACTTTTCTTGTGATAGATGTTACCATGTAATTCAATCCCTTTACCGATATTTTGATTGAACATAAGCCATGGAGTGTGTCACACTCAAATAGTTCAATCTTTGCTTTTCTTGATTTCCAAGTAAACACATCTAAGCAAATGAGCTCGATATCACATATCAAATCATTTGAGCACTGCTATGCATTTTATGGTCTCACTTGATCAAAGGGCCCAAAGATATCACTCCCATTATATAGGAGGGGCAAATCCTATCTTGATCATTCAATATCCCACTACATGATTGATTACATATCCAATTGCCACTTTTATAGGTCACCATATTACGGGTAACGTTTAGTTGCATCAAAACATGAAACTCCTTATGTTGGGATGTCTGGTAATTTTAAGTCTAAGGATCACTTACATCATCATCACTATAAGAAATGCTTATGACACTTCATATAATAACCCATGTAGCATTTCTCACGACGGCTCGATTCAGTACATAATTGTCTAACATGTACCTTTGTGGAGACTTGATATCTCATATCATGACACATTTCATTAGTCACTACACATACTAATCTTAATGCATTATCATTGTCCCATTTAATGATAATACTTGATTAGGGATAATTTTAGAATAATTAAATTCTTGGGACATTATTATATTTTTTTCATAAAATGCAGATATAGAAATAAACATAATAATCATTGTTATTAATTAAAAACATTATGATACAATGTATGCCTGAATCATCATTACAGGATTGGTCCTTAGGGCATAATCCAACACCATAAGCATATTGTGTTTCCCTACTTGTTCAAATCTATTGGAAAAACTAAACAAGTAAAGGAACTAATTTGGAATAACATTCACTATTAAGTTAACATGGAACTTCTTCATGTAAGAAATACAATGGTTGTTATAAGAAAGTAGATTTAAAGGCTTTTGATAGTCATGCACAATTTTATTTATCCTCCACTCTTCTAATTATATTGAAGTAAAATCTATAGACTGCACGATGTTATGTGTGTGTGTGAGAGAGAGAGAGTGTGTGTGTGTGTGTCTATGAAACTTAACATAATTGAGACAAATTATGTTCACACTCTAGCTTATTAACCTGTAATCAGACTAACATCATAGTAAGTAGTGATGACTATTTTATTAAAGTAGGATTGAACTAGCCAATTCAACTGAGATTGGGCATGATTTTGGTGTTATAAGTAAAAGAAGTCAAAAGGTTAAAAGTCAATCAAAATCTAACAAAAACCCAACTGACTTATTTATTTATTTATTATTTTTTGTGTTGGACTTTCAAAAGTATTAATGTAGAATTGTAGTTGGCGCTCTTCAAAAGTTAACCTAATCTCTTTCTTCCTAAAGTAGTTGTTACTATGATTTGAACCCTTAGGGAACTTGTCTTAAAAATGTACAACTTGAATGGATGGCTCCAAGAACAATCTGCCTAAGAATTGAACTTTGTTCAGAGATGGAAAAAACCTTGACCTCAACCCAACAATGTGGATGAAAATATCGGTATCAATATGGATTGAGGCAATGTCACAAGTTAAGGGAACAAATCCTGATAATTCACCAAAGTAGCATAAGAACAATCTTAATGCACTAAAAAAGTTCTCAAAAGAACTTCAATTGTGAATTCATCAAAAAAAAAAAATTTATTCTCTCAAAATTTGGATTCATAATGGATGTTCCTCTTGTTCTTTTTATAGGGCAACCGTTGGTCCAATTCTTACAAGAATAAAATCCTAAAAATATCCTATAATTGGTTGGATTAGATGTTCTATAAGAATCCAACCTTTAAACCTAATCATAAACTAATTGTAAATTAAAAGTTTGGCCTCAATACAATTTGGAAATCTTTTAGGAAGACTTCTAAAAATTTGGTCATACTAGTTGATTTAGACTAGGAATAAATAATACAAGTCGGTTTAGGATTAAATTCTGAATTTCAACCCCAAATGTAGCCACATAAGGCTTAATTTCACCCATAACTTTTTATTGGACCTCTAATTTGAGTTTCTAATTAATTAAGGGCTTAAATGCAAAACCCATTGGTAATTACACTTAAAATATTAATGATCTTCGACTTGTAAACCCAAATCTTGGACTCTTCTTTAAATTGATCTTATTGAATGAGTTTACAACGCCTTTTTAAGTCTTTCAGCTCTAACCCTTGTTGTTGACTCATGAGTACCTTTGAAGTGAATCTTTGAACACTTTTTGGAACCCAAATCCAAACTCGCAATGGTACCAAAAATGATGACCAACATGGACTAGGGTTTGCATCATTCCCTCTTTCTCGAAAAGATTTGTCCTCAAATTTTTAACAACACCAGTAGGATGAAATTAACACACTTTGCCCATCTTAGGGTTTGGATGGAATAGTTTTGCTAGGGAAGTTGATGTCTTGTCAATTTAGCTCTTCTTAATCCACTATTGTAGTAGTTTTTTTACCACAAAACTTTGAAAGCTCCATGTTTGTGTTGGAGTATGCTAAAATTATTTGTCTCCAAATACAAAGTCAAGGTGTGGAACTTCCAAAACTTTAGAAATTTGAATGGTTATGGGATATTCCACCCAAAAACCTTGCAAAAAAGGCAAATCTAGCAAAATAAGGTTAGTAGATAACACTCGCCTTATCAACTCATTGCCTCTTTTGCTTTCTTTTAATAATGGTTTTTCTCTCAAATTTTCTCTCACTCTCTGTATTGCCATTATTTATTTTACCTTGGACTTTACCTTATGCTCGCCCTTAGTTGTTAGCTCAACTATCTCTATTTTATTTTCAATCTCTTTGGTTTTTTCTGTTTTTTTTAGCTTTCCAACTCCTTTTGCCTTTTCTCACTCTCATTTGTTTATTATACACTTGCTGAGGTGATAAAGGTACAAGAGTTATCTTCTTGGTATTCATTACAAAAGAATATTTATTCATGTTATGATCATGAATGGCTTTTTGATCATACTCCCAAGGATGGCCTAGAAGTAAATTATCAGCTTACATTGATTCCACATCACATGGAATCTCATCTTGATACTTGCCAATTGAGAATGGAACTAGTATTTTCTTTGTTACTCGGATCTCCCCAAATTAATTCAACCATTGTAGTCGATAAGGACGTGAATACTTAGTCACGGGCAACTTCAACTTCTCTATAAGTGTAACAATGTTGGTACAACTACCATCATCAATAATCATCTTATGCACCTTATTTTGGATGTGGCAGTGAATATGAAAGATGTTGGTTCTTTGCTCATCATTGTCCTATTTTGTTTGCATGCTAAGTGCTCTTATTGTCACCAATGCTTCGCCTTCAATTATTAGTTCAACTTTTTCATAACTTTCTCCTTCTAAAGGTAGAATTCTCTTATAATTGGACTTTCAATCACTTTTACTTTCATATGTACCATTTGATTTGGTAGAGACTTTTAACTTTTGAGTAATGGTACTAGACTTTGTCATGATGAAAGTGTTGGGAGTTGTGACTTTCTTTGCTTCCACTTTTTGTATCCTTCTCGGGACAAGAACCTTGGCAAGTTGATGAAGGATATGAAAAACTCTACCTAGAAGAACCTTAACTTCATAATTACCTTTTAACCTTTTCATCCATGTGCACCATCTTTTCACTAGTTAAATAATGATGCAATTTTACTAAATTAGCAATTTCTCAATTCAATCCTTCTAGGAATCGAGCCATGGTTTCCTCAAGATCCTCTTTCACATTAGCCCTAATCATAGCTACCTCCATCTCTTTGTAATATTCATCAACGGTTTTGGACTCTTGAGTGATTCCTTGAAGTTGTTTGCACAACTCTCGGTAGTAATGGGGTGACACAAATATTTTGTATATGACTGCCTTCATCTCTTCCCCAGTGTTGATGAGTCTTTCTTTGTTTCTTTTTCTAGAAATAACCAACTGGTCTCACCAAACAATGGCATAATTGATGAATTTAACCGCAGCTAATTTAACCTTTTTCTCTTCCGAGTAGTTGTGGGAATCAAAGAAAATCTCTACCTTCTTTTCCCATTCAAGGTAGGCTTCTGGATCATTTCTACCTTGGAAGGGTGGGATTTTCAACTTAATTCTCCAAAGGTCTTTATTAATTTTTAGAACACCCCTCCTTCTTTGGGTGTTATTGGATGCCTCTGATTCATCTTCTCCATAAGTCTCATTCTCTTCTAACACAGGATTTTGGTGTGTTCGTTGTGATTAAGAAGCTCTCTTAACTCCTTCTTTGTAGTTAGATTCCAAGGCTGATAGCCTTTTATTTATTATTTCCATCATAAGGATCATTTTGATCTAAGGTCTCTTTTGGTACTTCCGCCATGGTTGGTTTATGTGTTAAAAAAAGACATGTGAAGTATCCTCACAAAACCTTTTTTCCTTTACGCCAAACCTATACTATGCACAACCCAAGTGTTTCTCTATTTTATTTGACTTTTATACTTTTGCTGAAAATCACTCAAGCCTTTTACCTCTCAATTCGCAATTTAAAGTTCTTAATTGAGCTTTCAAAAGTACACCAAAGTTGTCAATGTGTTACACTTGAGACACAAAAAAAGAACAAAATAAAGAAATAAGGAAAACAGGGACAAATTCAAAGAACAAAAGCAAAGATGACTTTGACAAAAAGAGATTTGAAGTAGAAAAAGTATTCCAAATCCAAGTCGAATTAGTATTTTGAATCATGGTTGGGGTAGGATTCCTAAATGAAGTAGGACTCTGGGTTGAAAAAGAAGTCATAGTTGGAGTAGGACGTTGGAGAGTTTGGTAGGAGTTCTGGCTTATATAGGATTCCTACTTAGAGTAGGATTTCGGGTTAGAGTAGGAGTTGTACTTAGAGTAGGACACTAGAGTTCTGGTTGGAATAGGATTCTTAATTGGAGTATGAGTTGTAGTTGGAGTAAGACGCTGGAGGGTAAGAGTCCCAGTTGGAATAGGATTTCTAGTTGGAGTAGAAGTTATAGTTGGAGTAAGACGCTAGGGGGTAGGAGTTTTAGTTGAAATTGGATTTTTGGTTGGAGTAGGACAACAAATTCTAATTATAATAAGATTCCAATTCTAGTTGGACTTGGACAACATACTTTAGTTGAGATAAGACAACAAATTCGGGTTGAAGTAAAATTTCCAATTCCACTTGGGAATCAAGCAACTCAAAAGAAAAAAATTTAATTCTCATTTGGATTAGAAAAAAAAAATGAATCCAATGAGGAAGATAAAATTTTCAACAAGGACACAAATTCTATTTACAATTGGAATTGGATTTCAAGTTACAATCTAAGAAAGAAACAAATTAGTATTGTAAAAGGATTACAATGTACAAATAGGGCAGAAAGTAAAGCAAGGGGCAAATGACAAGATGCAATCCAATTATAAAACAAATTAGAATTGGGGAGGGATTACAACACAACAAAATTGGGCAAAAAAATTAAGATAGGGGGTTGCTGCCCTAATATAATTTAGGTTTTTTTACAGAAATTAACAATAAACTACGAAAAAAGAAAATATATATGAATAGTGCTATGAACAGTAACTAGTGATATAGTATTGTGAACAGTGCCCGACGAACAGTAACGATTTTTTTTTTTAAATGGCAGAAACTTGGTTTCTTGAAGATCAAGAAATCCAAAGCAACAATATCAACAAAATTTGGCCAATGACAATGAACAAGAACCAATACAAAGATTGACGAGAATACCTCACAAAAAAACACACACAAAGAATGGAAAGAACAAGACGTATCACAATTTAGAAGAACAAGAAACGACAAGAACAAGGATTAAACAAAGACAATAATAACAAATAAATGGAAAAACATACGAGCAATTCTAAGAGGTTACCCAAATTGGTTTGATACTAAACTGATGTGAACCCTAAGGGAACTCGTCCTAAAAACTCATAACTTGAATGGATAGCTCTAAGAGCAACCCTCCAAAGAATTGAATTTTGTTCTAAGGTGGGAAAAATATTGACCCTAACCCACCTTAGTATCAATATGGATCGAAACAGTACCACAAGTTAAGGGAATAAGTCTTAACTTGATATTTCGCAAGAATAGCACAAGAGCAATCTTAATGCACTAAAAAAATACTAAAAAGAACTTGAATTGTGAATTCCTCACAAAATAAAAATTTTAGTCCCTCAAAAATTGGATTCATAATGGATGCTCCTCTTGTCCTTTTTATAGGGCAAGTTGGTCAAATTCTTACAAGAATAAAATTTGAAAGATATCTTATAATTGGTTGGATTAGAATTACTACAAGAATTCAACTTTTGAACCTAATTATAAACTAATTCTAAATTAAAAATTTGGCCTCAATACAACTTGGAAATCTTCTAGGGAGACTCCTAAAAATTTGACCATACTGGTTGATTTAGATTAGGTACAAATAATACAAGTAGGATTAGGGTTAAATCTTGAATTTCAACCCCAAATTTAGCCACATAGGGCTTAATTTTGCCATGCCTTTTTATTGGGCCTCTAATTTGAGTTTCTAATTAATTAAGGGTTTAAATGCAAAGCGGCATCAAAACAATTTACAATCCAAATCTTTACACAAACATATCTAATCATCCAGAACATGACATTTTACGAAAGAATTTTTCGATGGAGTTCACTAATATTAACCATAGAAGAATCACAATAATCTTAAAAAAATATTATCTACAGCAAACATTGAATACAAAATTACACCGTAGATTTTTGTACCCTAATCTAACAAAACAGGAAAATCAATTGAAATCAACTGAAAAAAAAAACCTAGGTACTTAGGAATGATGATTCTTTATCGACACTCGATGCATAGAGAATTTGTGTTCAACACTTCACTAAGTTGTAGAAGAACCTCACACAAATAAGAAAAAAAAAAGTATAAAAAAAAATACAACAATTAAGATCAAAAGAAATAAGAATAATCAAATTTGGATTTTTAGGTTTGGATCTAAACAAACACAAAAATAGATGTCAGTAATCAAGAAGAACATTAAAAACTAAAGGTAAAATCCGAACCACATCACAAGAAGAAAGGGAAGGTTCTAGAGTGAGAAAGGTTTTATCGAGAGATGAAGAATGTTTAAAAGTAACAGGTATGGAGACAAGGAGTTTCACAGTGATTTGCTTGTGTGTGTGTTTTTTAGAATTTTTTTAGTAGTACAATCTTTTACGAACACGCCTCATTTTTTATATGATTTATATATTTAATTGAATTTATTGTATTTTATGAATTATAAGGTTTTGTTAAAGTTAATTTAATAATACCTTATATAATTACATTATTAGTTAACATATCATGTTTTCCTATTTAAAGAAAAAAATTCTATTGAGGGCATTTAAAAATTTATTTAGTATGTGTAATTTTAAATATTAGATATAACATTAATTTATTTAATTGTTTAATTAACATTCACACATAGAAATTGAAACATATAGCGACTTTAAATATATATAGCTATTTATTTATTACTTGAAAGAGTTCCCAAATAACAAGTTTATGTCGTTGGGGGTGCATAGAACCTTTAATTATTCATCTTTAGCAAATCCAACTATTGTGAATAGTGAATCAAAGTCACTTGGTTTCTTTGATCTATAGTGTTAGCATCCATCGTAGTATTAGGATTAGTAGTTTCCTAGTTTTCGTTCCAAAAAAAGAGTTCAGTTTCAAAAATTTCATTTGTCTCCAAAAAAGAGTCTACTTTGGTGTGAAAATCTTATATAACCCTTATTAATAATTATAATTTATAGCATAAATTAAGAAGTAAGGATAAAAATATAAAAATATACATTAAATAGTACATTAAATGTGGTATACCTTGTAATTTAAAAAATATTGTACTAAAGTGCACTCATTTTTTTGGGATGGAGGTAGTACTACTATGTAATCTTTTGGTTTACATTTATATAAAAATATATTCAATTTAATAAATAGAAATAATTGAAAGTAATAGTCATAAAATATTTAAATAAGATTAGGTAAATGCAGAGTATGAACTTTTCTCTACGAATAAATATACAAATTATTCATTGTCATAGTATTCATAATTACTTAAATAATTATAATTTATAATAGTTTTAAATAATGTTTTGAATTAGTATGGATATATTTTAGTCAAAATATTTAAAATAATAAATGGTGATTAATTTAAATTATTCTAAATATTTATTTCTACAATTTTTTATTAATAAAAAAAATTTAATATGAAAAATCAAAATTGTAAGTATACGTGAGTGACAAAATTTATATTGTAATAAAAATTGAAAAAAAATTTCATGTACGATAAAACTTTTGATTAATATTAGATTTTTACAACTAATTGTATTTCAAAATAAAATGTAAACGACTAATAATTTTTTTTTTAACTTGATAATAAAGAAAATACAATAAAAAAAATTAAAGTGAATCAATATACTAAAAGTACACAAAAATAGTCTCACAATTTCACAAAATTATACTTATAACGAAGAGAAACCTACAACATGAGAAAAACCTATTAATAAAGGGTAGCATCGCACTATTGATAAAGGATTGCATCTCACACTCACTTTTAGATAATAGATTTTAATGTCAAAGTAATACTAGAGTTCACTGAAATGTGCTAATATTATTTGTAGTTTAACATAATTAATGACATGTGAGTATTTATTTCTTCTACAAGGATTTGAGATACTTTAAATCCAAATTTCTTTTAATCAAATAAAATACTTCAAAACAATAACAATTAAATAACAGTTATTTATCTAAATTGGCAAAACAGTTTAAAAGTCAATTTTACTTTCCTTCATGCTTTTTCTCAAGGGATACTTGCTCAAGAGGCCAGTGGTTCTTTGCGATACAAAAGACTCCACTTAAATGTTGGCATAAGATTGTTCTGGTTCCAAGTTGGTTGAGTTTGAGGGCCTTAGATGCTTGGAAGGCAGAGATTTTGTTGAGGATGAGGCCTTTGAAGATTGAGCTAATTTGGAGGGCAGGATCTTCCCCTTTTCCTTGGTCATCGCTATTTTAAAATCAAAAGAAACACATTACTCTCCACTTTTTCCCCAAACATAAAATATGGCGTAATTTATATATTAGAAAGAAAAGTAGCACAAGGAAAGAAAACAAGCTCTAAGTAAATCACATGTTCAAAGCCTTCAAAGTCTTAACTCCAAATATTATTTAATCCAATTAAGCTAAAGAAAACTGTAAGACATGAAATAAGCAAGAATGTGACCATGGCATTGTATTAACTCAATATTGAAAATCTCCAACTTCAACAATCATGCAAAACTTAACAATGAAGAGTACTAGACATATAATCAAACAAGCTTTTCTAACTTTCTCAAAAAGGATTAACACTTAGATTTCATATAATTGGAACAAATTTACATTCCAAATTGTCCTCTTGAATCACAATATGGCTACCAAGTTTAATGAATCATGACAACCACTAAAGTTCAAAAATTCAATCCACTGTGAAAGAGAGAGCAGAATTGCGATTATTGAATTAAAGAAGCCATGGTAGCGAACTAAATTAGCAAATTCATTCACAAATCTAGGATGAACACCCCAAAGCAGGTATATGTTAATGTCGCGCCCCAACAAATTCACTTTGTTGTTCCAATTTTTCTGACATGCTGCTTAGTTCCACACAAGAAACTAAGGCTTATCCTAAGCACAAATTCATCCGCAGTTATCTCTCAAGTCCAAATATCCAATTGAGCTCAATCAACCCCATTTCATGTATATCAACACAATTAGCACAAAAGTTCCAATTATCATTCATCATGAATAATATGCAACAATTCAAGAAAATTCATAAATTAAAGAAATGGTATGAACAAAGGAGTAAATGCTTTAATCTATAGAGATAATAATGGAATAGATTGAAGCACTTAAACCCCTAAGTAATTGTCCAAAATATGGAGAATTGGATGAAGCCTAACTTGAAATTCTAAACCTAATAAACTTGCATTAATCTACATTGTATCCAATCGGGGGTGTGTTCTCTCTACATAAATCAAGCAAGATCGAAGGTTATAAATGGCTCAATTCAAGTGAAAGTGGAGTTGGCTTTTGAGGTGATTCAAGAAAGAGAGAAATTGGAGATAGGAGTGAAACTTTTGACCCTCAACTCAGTTTCTTTGTAACGTGGATCAAGATTTTGGTGTGAATTGGTGTTTTGATAGTGAAATGTAGTAAAATTTGAGATGGATAGGACTTGGAAAATAGAGGAGAAATGGAGTAGAAATGGTGAGAATAGAGAGAAAGATTTAAAAAGGGAGAATTTCATAGGGGTGATGCTACTTGCGTGACTAGAGTCATGCAGCTAGTGCAACCCCTTATATAGCTTTTCGACCAAAGGCATGAGTTACGCTGTCCACATGACTCCACTCGAAACTAAACCTATACGCGTGACCATCCCTAGGGTTTGATCTCTATTTCTAAAGCTTTAGTAGCGTGACTACACCTGAAATCTCTAGTCATCCTCAAAATTTAGGAATTATAAGAATCTAGCTACACATAACTATGAAAAGAAACACCAAATTGAGTAAACAAAGCAAAAGATTAAAGTTTTTGAGCGTAGAAGAAGTTTTTAGGAGTTGGACTTGTGGGCTGATTACAAATGGCCTCAACAAGCACAAGAGTATTTGGAGAGGTCAAAAAGGTCAAAATTTTCCAAATTGTCACACTAGATTTGGGCTAAGTCATGCTAGCAGTGTGAGGGGCCATGCTGCCATTGTGAGTCGGCCCTCCTAATTTTCCTCCAAATCAAATTGTCTCTCGATATGTTCTTAAAAAAATTTGATTCGTGTGAATATTGGTGCTTTTTTTTTTTGTTGATCTTTTAAGGATTTTATAGGTAGAATTAGTTCAACATCTTCATAAAAATTGTAGCTCTTTCTTTTCACTTTCCAATGCTTGAAGAATGACTGAAATTGGATTTGTGTAGCTCCATATATAGTTGTTCTCCCTATATGTATCAATCATTAGTTGATTGAGTCACATGCTCACTTTAACCTTGATTTTGACCTGGATTTTGGCTGATTTAGGGGAAACTTAAAACTCCAACATTAAAGAATATTCAAAGATCTTTCCAGAACATCTAAGATCTTCTAATTTGGTTGTGTAAAAGAAGAGAAACAATCTATTGAAGTCTAACATCTCATCTAACTGTGTTGCACGTTCAAGCAGCTGCTTGATCCATGGATTGAATTATTTTTAAAGTTGGTTTTTGCAAACCTTTTTAGATTATGGACTGTTTTTACATAAAAGCACATGAAAGAACCAAAATTAGCATGTATTTAAATTAATAAATCATGTAAAACTCTTAGTTTAGGATTCATTTAGAGAGTACTTTTGCCCTCTTATCAACAATATCATCATATAACCTAAAGGTCATGTAGACCTTTTTATGAGCATAATTAATAACAGCAATTAGAGGCTAATCTAATTTCTTTTCCAAACATAATCTATTATTTATGAGGAACAAGGGTTTTCTTTTCTTTCATCTTCTAATGCAAATTCTTTTTCCCATTATATGGCATGCATATTATAACGAGATATAAATTTTTTTTTGTTACTAAACTATTTCCAATTTTAATATGTGCCTAAAAATATTAGTCAAACTTTAATTTTTGAACCAAGCCGAATAGAAACCAAAATAATGACACAAAGTGATACCAAAAAGTGTCTTATGAATAATAAAATTGAGTTTTAAAAGCCAAATATGATATTTTCTCTGAATTTTGAATATCTCCTTTTATGATGATACGACATTGTATGGTGTTATCAACTATTTTCTATAAAAAATGAATAAAGGAAAAAATTTCAAACTTCTAAGTAATTGTTGTTATACGGTAAATACATATCAACTGTGTCAACCCATATTTTTTTAATGTACCTTAAAACCAACAACATTTGATGAAAAAAAAAATCTTTTTCTTCTATTAAAGGTTTCATTAGATTCATTTGGTCACACTTGAAAATTTAAAACAAAAATAAGTAAAAATAGTTCTTCAAGATCACATTTTGCTGTAGAAGGTGTTAAAAAAAATGCATATTTATATCTGATGAAAATCTAGGAGCCAAGTGTGTAAACCAAAGAGGAATTTTCTAGCTAGCTAAAGGTCGAAGACCTGAGTTCAAATTCAACTTAATTAAGCTCAATTCCATTCAGCACTTGGACTTATGGTTTAGGGAATATTATTTCTTCTTCATGAATAGCTTCCAAGACCATATCCATGATGTTTAGAGAAACTTCCAAATTTAGAGTTAGAAGATTTAAAGAAGCTTCCCAATTCAATTCAAGATTGAAAAAACACAAGGCTTGCAGGCAACACAAGTTCGGCAAGCACACAAATCCAAATCAGTCTTGGATTAGTTTTAGTTTTAGGCAACTATTTTGTTCTATTTCCTTTTCTTAGATTATAATACTTTTAGTAAGCATTTCCTTTAGTAATTATTTCTTTAGTTAGTTTCCTAAAAAGCTAATCCAAGTAGGGAATGGCTTTCTTAATTCTTACACATTGTAATCTATAAATAGAGGCCATTCAGCCTCAAAAAAATTAAGACTTGACTCGATACAAACTTGAGAGCTTTTTAGCTTTTCTTTGAATTCTAGTTTAGAACTTGCTTTGAATCTTTAAGGATAGCCTCTTAGTTTCATGTTTAAGCTATCTTGTTGAGTTTCTTTCTCTCAACAATTTGAGTGTGCTTCTTGGTTCGAACGATAGTTCAATTCTCAATTTTGATTTTGGATAATTCCTTCGGGTGTCAAGTGGACAAAATCAAGGTTCTTCTTCAATCTTGGGGTTGGTGTCTTGCTAAAGGAAGATTTAGTTAAACTTAGAGGACGATACTAGGACCAACACTCTGGTATTTGTTTTGGATTTTATTCTTTGGATTAAGATTCGTATCAATATCATACATGAGGTCACAAATATAAATCCTACATTCTCCCAACCTAGCTAGCTTTCTCTTAATAAATATTGGCCATTAATCAAAGAAAGAAAAGAAAGTAAATAGCATAAGAGAATTATATTATTTGTATTGGTGTATGGTGTGTTCATTTTTTTGTTTAAAATTATTGGTTTGAGCTAAACCCTAATCACAACCATATCAAATGGGATGGCAGATTGCTAACAAATAGCATGCTCTTGACCATCCCCAAGATCTTATCATTGGTGTATTGAGAAACATCCAAGGACTGTATGACGTGGTGTGTGTATGTGTGTGTACGCGCACGCATATAAAATTTCATAAGTAAACAAATATAATTGATGACTAAGTTATTAAACTTGGAGTGGACTAGCCAATTCAACTAATATCAGTCATGAGTTTGGTCATATATCTAAAGGGAAAATCACACTTTTAGTTCCCAATATTTTATTGTATTACTTTTAATTACCAATGTTTCAAATCCGACACATTTAATGCTCAAACTTTTATATTTCGACACATTTGGCACAATTTATGATTATTAAGGTAAGAAATCACAAAATTTATTCTGTAAGTGTCATGTTTCTCGTTATCAAAATTTTTAATTTACAAAAATTGAAAATTACCTACTTTTGTTTATACTTTTCATTCTAAACCCTCATTATTTAATTAATTTATCTCACAAAACATTTATATTTGAACATTAAAACATACGGGTTTTGAATGAAAAAATAAAAAGAATTAATTAAATTTGTGAAATAAAAAATTTAATAAAAGAATGACTAATAGCCTTTAATGTTTTGTGTGATAGTATTGTCATCTCCTATTTTAATAGCCATCAAGTGTATCAAATTTATCAAAATATGAAAGTTTGAGGATTAAATGTGTCAGATTTAAAATATTGAAGACTAAAAATGGTATTGGATAAAATATTGGAGGCTGAAAGTATGATTTTTCCTATATCTAAAAGAAGTCAAAAGTTAAAGTCGATTAAGAACTAGCAAAACTTGACTAATTTCATTCTATATGGAGACACTTCTTTTCTTCATTTTTTATGTTTTAGTTGGGTTTTCCAAAGTATTGAGAAATTGAGGTAGAATTGTAGTTTTCACTCTTAACGAAGTTAACCTAATCTATTTCTTTCTAATGCAGTTGTCACCATCTCCTCCATCTTTCTCTTCCTTTTTACTTTTCCCATTCACCAACTCCTTGTGTGGCCTGTAATTAATGGAGCCATCACTCAAATCTAGCAGGATGACATATGGCATCAAAAAGTTTTAATTTCTTTATTTTCCAAAGATTATTGTGTATGAATAATAATTTATTATATAGAAACAATTATTGAAAGATCCATTAGACCCCAAACTATATCATAAAAATCAATCATTAGACCCAAACTTATAATTAAAAACTTAACAATTACAAAGAAATTTTTTAATAAACACATTCTTTGTATATAAATAATTACATATTTATATAGAAAATGTGAAAATATTTAATCCTTAAAGCATAAATGAAAGAGAAAAGGATTTGAGATCTTTAAAGGTTTAAAGTGACTAAGAACTAACATTTACAAGACATACAATATAAAAAAGTTATAAACATTATTAGTAATGTTCTTTTTAACATTTACAAGATGATGGATGTACAAGTTAGTAAGAGTAGAAATCTAAGTATGCTTAACTTATGAAGTGTTTTTTACTTAAATTTCATAAGAAATGAGGGCGCATGATAAAAAAATATTTTTAAAAATACAACAATACTAATTGGATTATGGTGGAGGTGATGGGCCCCTCCCCAGAGTGCCCACCTTAAATTTGCTAGTGTGCACGGCTGTCCCTGGTCATATTTTGTAGTTTATTGATATCTTTTTTTTTTCTTTTTTTAACTTTAAGGCTTTTCCTTTCTTTTAATGTTTTGACTATGCTGATGCCTACTTTCTTACGTAAACGTAAGTTCTCTTCCCATATCTCTTCTATTCTTTATGACACTTGTAAAAATAATCTCAAATAAACAAAAATTAATAACTATTTCTTCATAATGACCATTAAATTTTCAAAAAACATACCTAGCATTGAAAAACAATGTGATATTCTAGAAGTAGGTTTTGATTTATGCAGGATGAAAAAGGTTTTTGAGTGTATAGTTCCACAACTTTTTGGTGGCCTTTCATGATTTCTTTCCCCTCTAACTCACTTCCTTTGGGAGGCTAATAATGCTATCGCTTGGTGATATTCACAAGATTTTTTTCTTTTTTTTCTTTTCTCATGATTTTATTTAGTTAATATCAATCTATCATAACATGGTGATAGGGGTGAGCAAATGGATAAAATGAAGTTTTGCCCTAAGCTAATCCTATGTGATAGGGTAGAATAATGGTAGGATACAACTTTGCATATGATAGGGTTAGGGTATAAAAGTTAGAACCATGGCTTATATGGTATGGTATAGGTTTGGAAACTTAAGACATAAGGTGTACTTGGCAGGATCCATAATTGCATAAACTACTTTAACCTCTATAATATTTAGTTAAAAAGTTATAAGTTCAGATATAAAATTCCAATACTATTTCACTTACTATTTGTGCCCTTAGGATAACTTTTACAAAGTATTTTTTTTGCTTTCAATTTGGTAACTTGTGCTACTGGGAAAAATATTTTTGAAATAATTTTATTATGATTTTCACGTACTTTCATTTAGATTTGGATATTATATTTATTATTAATTATTTGAATAAATGGTTCTTTTGTTAATTATACAATTCAATAATTATTCAATTTAAAATTTATAATTAATATTAAATTTTCTGAACTCTATTTGAAATTAATTTTAGTATTTTATATTTTATATTTTATTTCTTCAATTGTTAGATGTTACAAAAATGCTAACTTTTTTTTAAACAAATGAAAAGGGTAGCTTTACGAAATGAAATTATAAATTCATATAATCAATATAGTAATATACTATATACTGGAGAAAAATAAGTTTATATTTACATAAGTTCACGTGGTTCTGAAAATATAAGACTTTATAGTTTATTGTACCCTAAACTATAAAAATAGAGTAAGATGGAGTAAAGGTAAAGTTTTGTATAGAGCAGGGTAAGCGTACAAATTTTCACATTTATACACGATAGAGTGGGGTACAAGTTTTAGAAATCATCCTAACTACCCCACACATGCACACCCCTACCTGGTGATATAATAACAATTTTGATGGGCATTAATACATCTATCGTTTAGCTGTTGTTACTATACCAGTTATCAAATCGTTTTATGCTAAATACTTTTGTTGCTTAATTATATACATTGCTAGTTTTTGTTTGGTATATTTGCATGGGATCATCTAATGAAATAATATTCTTATTAAAAATTTCTACAATTTTGTAGTTGTCTAAATTTATTTTTATTATGTATTTGAGCCTATTATAAACATGCTAATTTATTTACTCGTATTTAAGCCCAATATAAACTATCATGCAAATTTATTTACTCGCTATATTTGACCCATTATATCTTATTTAGTAACTGATGGTTATGAATAATCATTTTCCTTGTAGTTATGTTTTTCATCAATTTAAATTATCTTTCCCTAAGAAGTTTCTATCATTATTATTATTTTGGTAGTTAAACTTTTGATGCAAGATTTAACACCACCAAGAGAAATTTGGCAAAAACTAAATAAATCAAAATTAACTATTAAAAATTAATGTGCTCATGTAAAAAGTGATAAAACCCAAAACATTTCTATTTATTCATGTCAACAAATGCAATATACTATGTTCATCTCAATTTTCATCTACTCATTGTTTCATTTCCTTTCATTCTAAGCATAAAAACATTCGTTTGAATATTTGATTAAGCTTCGTAAGCTAGTGGTAGTGTGAATAGTTATTCAAAAAATACTCTAAAATCCATGTTTATGGCTATGTTTGGATTGTGTTTCATGTGCAAAAAGTTAACTTTTCTCAAATAAAACTAAAACATCTAAATACCTTTTTATTTCAAAATTTAAAATTTCTCTCTCAAATTCTTCTCACATAATTTCAAAAAAATTTCCTTTTTATTTTCCCATCAAAATACTTTTTTCTACCAAAAAATTTTCACCGAAATTTTTACACATTTCAATACAAAATTTCTCAAATAAATCACAATCCAAACATAGCCATGTTGCCAAATAGCCTTATGGCAAAGAGTCATTCATGTTGAATAACCATCCAACTCAAAAAATAGAATAATTTCAGAATAACTAAAGTTCGCATCACTTATTGGAATCACATTGGCTAGGGAAATCAAGAAAATATAAATTTCTTTGATAATTATATTATCAATGTAAACTTCCCATTTTTTCAATTTTGGGAGCATAAATATGGGGTTAGAGTATTTTAGTAAACTCTCTATTGTTTTCACACTTAACTAGTTCCCTTTAAGGACTAAAATACACTACAATTTATCATCCTCCAATTGTCTTGCAATAAACAACAAAAAATCATATACCAAAAGAGAGAGAGAGACACACAGAGGAGAATGGACCATTGGGGGCTCATTAAATTTACCCTCTACTGAACTTCCTATCACTCTAAGACCTAATGTAAAATGGATTCATTACAAATATTTTACAAAATATGTTATAATATAATCATCAAAATGCTAAATATGTTCTGATATCCATAAAACTAATAAAATAGATATTGTTCCAAACTAATCTTTGAAAAATCAGCAATAATTATTACTAAGAATTACAAAGAAAATCAATTTTTTTATAAATTAAAAAAGAGATGAATCATAACTGTAGAGAAGCAACTAAAATTGATATAAAAAATCTAATTGTAGTTTGAACTTCTTGTTGGGTGGAAGAGAGAAGAGGAATTTATTTACCATCGTGCGTAGCATTAGACACTCAAAGGCATTTTGTACCCAAAAAATAAAAATAAAAATAAAAGAGAGTTCATTCTCAAAAAAATTTCCTTGTCCTAAAAAAGGAGTCTTCTTTTGAATAAAATTCTTATAATATATTTTCTAATAATAATTTTGTGTGTCTCAAAAATTAAAAAATATGAAAAATAAAAAAATGAAAAGTGTACTCTTTCAAGGTGAGAAAGGAACAACAAAGCTTAAAAAATAATTTATATTGTCTAAGTTAGTGATTGAAGTTGATTTACGCATCACCACCCTAGAGTTAGATACGATCTCATGAATAATAAAATAAAAAATTGATTTTAAGGAATTGCATTTCAAAATTTTTTGAAATAAAAATTCAAAATTCAAAATAAAATGTAATTACGTATGAGAACAAGAAAAAAAGGTACGAGAACTAAAATGGAAAAATGAAAACATCAATTTAAAATAAATTATGACAACATAAGATACTTGTGAATGATGAGAAAGATGTTTAGTATGAGAGAATAGATTATGTTAACTTTTTTGTTTCCCTTTAAGAATTTGAACAAATTTAAACAAATAAATATGAGGCACAATTGTGAAGCAAGTCTAACACGTGTATGAGTAATTGTAAGATAAATTTATTACCCATAAATTTTTGTAATTATTCTTAAAAAATAACTAAAAAAGAGGAGTTTAGACTAATTCTTCTTAATTATAGATTTCTTTGAGTGATAATACATATAATGTAAAGGGTGAAGAAAAGTTGAAAAGCCATTGATCTTTTTCTTTTTTTAAGATAAACGTCTAGTCAATAAACTAATTAAAAGGCTCACTTGAAATGCTTCTATCAATTTTAGGTAAAAATCGTCCTAACAAACATAATAGGTGTTGGGCATAAGTTTCCTTCTCTTCTCTATCATAGTACAAACTTTCAGCAAACTTTGGCATTATTCTATCACATCTACACTTCCCTCCTCCATTGATGCCCCAATTTTCAGCAAACTTTGGTACTATTTTTTTACAAAGTAGTAGAGGGGTTTGACATTTTGAGAAAATTAATAATAATAATGAACATTGAATATTACTGATATATTATGTGTAATTTGACAATTGTGGATGTGGATTTGGCCATTAAGGATCCAAGAGAGAGGGAAGGAGGTTCAAGTGTTGAGCAAAGGCCAAAATCCCCATATCATCTTTTGACCATTGTCTATCATGTTCATAATTTCCCATCTCTTTCCTCTTTTTGATTCTTTCTACCAGCACTAGCCCTCCCCTAGCGGTAATTGAAAGTTAATCACTCTCTTCTCCCTTTCTTCATTCCTATTTTCACTCTTCTCTTGTCCTTCATTATTATCAAGTTTTTACTTTCATTCTCTCTTCTCCTCCACTTTAGTTTTTTTTATCATGCCAATTCATTATTTTCTCTTGGACTAATCCCATTATTTATTTTCTTACTTGAAAAAGAAACAAATTTTGGGGAACTACCCAATCCTTTCCCTATAAAGACATTGCTTAAGAAATTGCAAGAAACTCTAAGGCATGAAAGAAAATTACAATAGGATATTGTAACTAGGGTTTGTGCAAAATTTTAGTTTCCAGTCAACAAAACTCCCAACTTGATTTTTTCTTCCCATATTTTGAGATATATAGTAGGCCAAATGTGCATTATGTTTGTTGGGCATATTTGCCTAAAAAATATCACGTTAATCGCACTTGTTTGACATTTCATTCTTGCAAATGTATGAGATTTACAAAAAGATTGCTAGTGAGCCTTTAAATTAGTTTAATGGCCATACATTTAAAAAAATAGTTTAGTGGTGAAAAGTATACAATTGCAATAGGTTAATGAACTCTAAAGTTTTTGGCCCTAATGAAAAATTTTAATAACTAACATGGCATCTGCATAGAAGAAAACATATTCACTCTGATTATCGAATATTGATAGGCCATGTGGATGCCAAGTTATTTATTGAAGATTCATTAAAATTTGTCACTATTGATATTACTCAATTTTTTTTTTAGTTCAGTTGTTTTTAAAATCTTTTGCTTCATTTTTTAGCTCTAGCCCTTATGTTTTCAACATTAAAGCTCTTACTTGATCACTTTTTATCCAATAAAACCCAAACATCAAAACTAATTTAAAAACAAAACTAAAATTATAATAAAAATAGTAGTTATGGACTAAATTTAGGAACAGATTCATAGTATATTCAAAATTTATCAATTGTACAAAAAGTAGGCAAGTTTTTAGGGATAATGAGAAGCTTGGAGTTATGAGATTTGTTGGATTAGACCTGTATAAGAGCATCTACAGAGTAAGGTGTCAACTTGTGACGCAATTTGAGAAGTGCATCATACGTATAAACAAGTAATTTTAAACATGTCACAAGACTTGTAGAAGATGAAAGTTTGTTAATTACTTGGAGAATATGAAAATTCATTTTTAGATTTGTTATTAAATAACATTAACCACATTTAATTATGATAACTAATTTATCTCATCCAGTGGTTACTGTATTTAATTATTGATTTTGTATATCTATAAAATATACTAAGATATTAATATTACTAGATTTAAGATAATGAAAAGTGTTGTGTACTTAAAAAGGAAATTTTGAGTTATGATAATTTAACGAATTCTCTATAAGAGAAAAGTTATTTTTAATGATAACAAATGTATATGAATTCAAGTTGCCAAAGGTTGGTATCACCATTTAATGGTAAATATTTTGTGTTTAAACTCAATAGACAATATATTTGAAAAATGGATTGTCACTACTAAGGTAGTAAAGAACACTTGCAAAAATTCACCTAAGGATATAATATTAGGATGTTGTATAATTTTGAACATTACACCAAGCTATGAAATTTAAATTTGAATTCTCTAAACCTCCTTCAATTCCATAAAGATATGGATGTTTGTTAATCCATACCCATAACCAAAAATCATAAACAAACACAACAAACCTACTGATAAAAGAGAAAATCATCACACCATTTAGGAACGCAATTGAATCTCATTGTGTTCTTAGAAAATAGATCTCTAAATAGGTTTATTTGAATTGGCAACATGGCAATTAGCCTTTTGCAAGATTTTCCATTTGAGATTATCATGACCATCCTCATGATTCATCCGATTGAAAGCCTGATAGATCTAATGTGTTCTAGATCTTGGTACTCTTTGATTTCATGTTGTAAATTCATCCAAGAGCATTTTAATAAATTGATTTTGGGAGATAATCACTCTATTTATGTGCTAAAAAAAACCATTATTTATTCAAAAGAACCTTTCATCTTTCTTTCTAATACAAACCTCTGTATTTCTTCACTAGAGGCAATCCTTGTAAACTTAAAAGTGATTGTTGCCTCCAAATTGGTTTTTTCAGTGGTTTAATTTATGTAACTAATTTGCACAAGAATAGAACCACAATTAACTTTTGGAACCCTTGTATTAGAAAATGGATGACCAATCATTCTTTAAGCATTGATATAACCAATGTTTTGACAACTTTAACTTTTGGTACTTGAGTATAAGTAATGAAACAAAAAAGTCATATATGTATAACTTTTGAAATCAAAAGCTTAGGGCACTTAGCAACAAACTTGAATGTTATGAATTGGACTTTTTACCCATGATAAGTAACCTAATTCTATTAGATGCGAAGAAGGATTCCTTGGAGATCAATTGCCGACCCAAAAAAGTGAGAAGGATAAAGACAACCAAAAACAAGCTTGAAGAGCATGAGCTAATAATTGATACTAAGTTAAACATGGAAGGTAATAAGCTAGTAAATTCCTATTAAGCAAGACTATTTCTTTCCCTTTGTAATTCTTACCATTGTTTTAAACAAAATTTCAAATTTTGTTAATTATAATTTATGATATCTATTCTTGATCTTTTAAATAAAATTTATGGCTATTTGTTTTGAAATATTTTGTTAATATAGTTTTTAATTTTTCATGTTTTACTTTGAGTTAATTTGATTTTACACCTTGATTTCATTGGGCTAAATGGAGTGTGAAAAGCATTTGAAAACTTTGTCAAATATATATTTAGTTATTAATTCAATAACTAATTCAAAGTGTATAGACATCAAACTCACTAGCTGTTCTATCTTCTTACCTCTATTCATACGAGTCATTCAATTATCATGAGTTATTTTTTATTTTTTTTATTTTTTTACTTATAAGTATTAGTTCTTGCATATCTTGAGCTCATATGTATGTAGAATGCATTTTTTTTTAATTCCCTTCTTAAATTGCTCAATATTGTCATTATTTTCTAGAAATTTTTGTACAAATACATTTGTTAGAGTTATTTCTTTTCTGTTGTGCATTATTTTCCCCAAAAGAATTTTCAAGTAGGTGTGAAATTATGTTAACTAAATTTTATGTTGTAAAATACTACATCTCCTAATTCCTTTTGATTTAATCTTAATAGTTGGTTGATGAAAATGTAGATGCAAAATTATCATGTTTGATGTGCTACATACTCGAACGTTGAAATAGATTTTTTAATAATTTAAAAAGTATAAATGTACGATATCAACATCTAACCTAATGGTAATGTTAATCTTTTTATCAACATATATAGGAAATACTATTAGAGACTAATCTCATTTTTTGCCAAAATAATCTATTATTTATAAACATGGCTTTTCTTTCTTTGCTCATTTAAATCAAATTCTTTGCCACATTTTTTGGCATGCATATTATAATGAGATATAGAAATCTTTTAATTATTGAACTATGTCCAATTCTAATATGTGCCTAAAATTTATGAAGAAAGTTTCACTAATAACTTTTTATATTTGTGGCATGTACAACAATCTTTGACTCAAGATGAGGTTCATCAATAGAACTAATCTTCATTTGGAAACGAAAAAACCTTCTAGTAAATTTACACTTATGCATAAGAAGTAATGAGATCTAATAAGTAAAGATCACAAGCAGTCATTTTGGATCTTACAATCCCAATAAAAATATATATGTGTCATTGTTTGTGTATCTCTCAAATAAAGCTTTGTCACTATTCATTCAGTATCAAGCAAAATTGTGATTTTCACCTAGTTTTTGAATTCTTTTTTCATGATAATGAAGAAAGTCTAATTAATTTGTTTTTTGATAACTAGGTAATTGCAGGGGAGACTTGGGAATGCTTTCCACTAATTTGGATATTCCAATCGTAAAAACAAATTATAAGCTTTCAATCAAGATTCATAACTTAGAAGTTAGTAGATGCTTATCTTCAACTATTGGCCATTTGAGAACCCCATTGTAATCTCTCAATGTTTGGATTAGTTTTACTTTATTCAATTATTGAAAATTTATGTTGATTTTTGTTAAGAAATTGACATTTTCAATTGGTAAAACAAAAAGAAAAGAAAAACATTTTGTGGAAATTTTATTTCTTTTCCAAGTTTCCAAATAGGTAGATTTATTTGGAATGTGGATCAAGTTATTTTCTATTTATTTTATTAATTGATTTGTATTCACATAATGTGCATTGTTATAAATAGATTGAATTGGTACAAAAATGTATGAAGGAAATTACACTTAAGAAGCATATGGGCCAAGCATGTATTTATTGTATGGTTTTCCTTTGATAGTAAAGAACTAGATCTTTTGATTGATGTATGTTTGGAAAATTAGCCTAACCACATCAAATCCCCTACACTCATGTTTTATGTTTGGTTTGTTTAATTAAATTATTGTGTTATAAACTTAATCTATAGTTCTGTTCATTTTTGTAGGAAACCAAATCGAAGAATGAAGCAGAAATTTTAAAATTTTGTTGGTTTTCTCCAAGGATCCATACAAAGTGGAGTCAAACCGGTAGGTGGAATTCATACCTTTTCTTATAGCGGTAGAAGATTGTATGTCGAATGTCGAATCACAAGTAAAACTAGTATAGCCTTGCCTCTATGGTATCCACACGATTGTCTCCAAATTTCAAGTTGACAATTAACTAAAGAAAGAAATAACAAAATCTTTTAGTGTTAGCTAAGATTTTGTTACTCGGGTATTCCCTCAAGTTCTCAACTCAATGATTGGTTTTCTTTCAAGCTCTCAACTTAAAATTTGTTTTGTTCTTATTTCTCAAATAAGAATTGGCGGTTTTATTGAATAAGAAAAGACTAAAGAATAATAATTCATGAACTAAAGAAATAGCTCAATTTTTCTTCAACAAAGAAAGCTTAAATAGAAGACTTTCAAAATGAAAGTGTCCCATCAGTTTTCTTCATTTGCTCATCCATGTGAACAACTGCCTTTCACATTTATATTCCAAAAATTGAATTGCAATATGTTACACATGGTTACCTTTTCATTTTCCAATAAATGGCTGCATTTTCATTTTCATAAAATGAGTTACAATGTATTACACATACATTCATGGCTGCCTTTTCATTTTCCAATATCCATTTTGATTATTATTTAATTAATAAATATAAAACTCATTTTGGATTTATTAATATTAATAGAACCAAAATCTTTTGGCCTTAAATCCAAAATTGTTTTAAAACAAAACCCAATAGATTCCTATTCTCAATAGGATTCTTAAATTAACCAAAATTTCATCACATGAATTTTGCACTTCTTTTGGATACGATCTAAGTGTGCGACTCAATAGGTTCTCATAATGTTGGCACTGGCATAAAATATGTTTTATGCCAAAAGTAATGAGCAGTGTCTAACAACACATCAATACTACCCAAGTCATGAGAATATTAGTAATTCGTTATTACATTTCTTGTGATAGGTATTACAGTATAATTAAATCCCTTTGCCTTAGATATCATGATTGAACATGAGCCATGGAGCGTGTCATGCTCGTATAGTTCAATCTTTGCATTTCTTGATTCCCGAGTAGACATATCTAAGCAAATGAGTCCGATATCACATATCGACTCATTTGAGCATGGCCATGCATTTTATGGTCTTACTCAACCAAGGGACCTAAAGATATCACTCCCATTATATAGGAGGGGCAAATACTTTCTTGATCACTCAACATCCCACTACATGATTTATTACATATCCAATTACTACTTTTATAGTTCATCCTTTTATGGGTAACGTTTAGTAGTATCAAAACATGTAACTCCTCATGTTGGGATCTCTGAATATCTCAAGTCTAAGATTATTTACACCATCATTACTATGAGAAATATTATGACACTTTATATAGTAATCCATGTAGTATTTCTCATGGCGGGTCGATTCAGTACATAGTTCTCTAACATATATCTATGTGTTGACTTGATATCTCATATCATGAACCATTTCATTAGTCACTACACATACTTGTCTTAATGTATTATCATTGTCCCATTTAATGATAATACTCGACTAGGGATAATTTTAGAATAATTAAATTCTTGGGACATTATTATATTTATTTCATAAAACGTAGATATAAGATAAACATAATAATTAGTGCCATTAATTATGAACATTGTGATACAATATATGCATATGCCATCATCATATGATTGGTTTTAAAGGTATAATCCAACAGTTTTGATGCATTATTTCTCCAACAACAGCTATCAAAGCTTTATTCGTTCTTAGTTAATTATTAGATTTGGTAAGTTGGTTATATACCATGGTAATATTCAATAATTTAATGGAAGCTTTTAATATTTTGAAATTTGAACATATCCAACTTCAAAAGGATTTGTTAAAAGTGTCAAAGGATGATGACTAGAAAAAATTAAATCATTGTGGGTTGCTTAACATTTGTCTAGCAAAAAAGGGTAGTGTATTAATCCTTGATTCTTTTAAGGTGCGATGGTAACCAAAGTCTATGAGTTAGATACTTTGGGTTTCAAGAAGGTGAATTATCTTTTTTAGTTCATGGAGTATAGAAACCAAGACGAAGTACTAGATGTATTGATTATTTGAAAAAAAAAAATTAGAAAGGGAGGATTCTTAACATTGAATTTAATGTAGGTGATTCAAGAGTTAAGCGTACAGATACTATCCCAAGAAAAATTAGTGGTATTAAAGGATTTTTTCTAATGAATGCAAGATGTTGACACATATTGGAGAGGTTTTCACAATTTTCAATATACATATTTGGCCCTGGTTGAAATTTTATACTCGTGTTATGAAAATATTTATTTTTTGTGTATGGCATCTGTCGAAAAAATATAAAGTAATCTAATTTTCTAAAGCTAATAGAGACTTAAAAAACTATCAACTTTCTATTGCAAGTGAAGTTCTGAAACCTACATGTGAAAGTAAATAGTCTAAGAAAGAAATATGACGATTTTATACCTTTTGGTCAAATTCAATATTAATTCAAAATGACAATTGTTGGCAAGAGAAAATTGATACAAAGCGGGAAGATAGAATCTTCTTATGAGTGTAATAAGGTTCACTCGATTATCGCACCTGTTTTACCGGTTAAATCAATGGGACTATTTATTTCAACTATGTATTTAGACATAATTTATTTGGTAATAAAAAGGCAACTTATATTTGGTTTGTTATTTGGGAAAAGAAAAATTTTCAAGATGGCGATTGTTGTGAAATTGACAATTTTTCCTACGTCTAATTACTTGATTTGTATTTGAGTAATATTTATTGTTATAATTGGTTGGTTTTGTGCAAAAACTATTCGACAAATTACACGTAAAGGAGAAATGTACATAGTTTTGGGGGTTGGAGAGGTCGTCCAAGATTTTCAGTTTGCGATAAATGGAAAAATCTTCAATTTGTTTTTCTTTCAAAATAAAGAATTGATTCTTTTAATGAAAGTATGTTAGGAAATTTAGTTGAACCATGTTAAATGCTCATGTCACTCATAATTTATATATATTTTTTATTTTTCATTAAATTGCTGTGCTCATATTCAAAAATCATTAATAGTTGTGTTTTTCTCCTCATTTTATTTCCCTAGCATTAGGCCATAAAATATAAATGATAAAATAGAGTCATGTTTATTTATTTATTTTATTTTTCACCATATGTATCTGGAATATGGATGCTCTTAATTAAATTCATTTGGCAAGCATTAATAGTTCAACTGAATGTAAATTGGGTATATTTTAAGAATCTTGACTTTGAAAAGCATATGGTCGGACATTTATGCTCCAACTAGGTTGGACTTTTATATAAAAAAATAACATTTACCGAGATGTGAGTACATTGAAAGATGAACAAAATGTTTAGAATTGCAAATTGCATTTAGAAATTACATAAATCTAGTTCTTCTATTTTCTTATTTGTTACACAGATCATCATAATTGTAGAACAAGAAAGTTTATTAATTACATAATAAAGACAAAAATGCATTCTTTAGATTTGCTATTAAGTAGCAATAACCACTTTTAATTATGGCAACTAACTTGGCTTGTCCAATTTGGTTACTGAATTGAATTCTTGATTTTGTAGATCTACAAAATATGCATATACATTATCATGATAGATTATGAAATAGGCTTCAACACTGCTAAAAAGAAAATTTGAATAATGGTAATTTAAAGAATCCTTAGGAAGAGAAAAGTTGTTTTCAACGATAATATACTAATTCAAGTAACGCAACATTGATAGAATATATATATATATATATATATATATATATATATATATATATATTGAGTTTAACAGATATTATACAAGTCAAAATATGTTTCACTTCTAAGGTAATAAAGTGTTAGGGTTTAAAGTCAAGCAATAGTATATGCGGTTGCTTGAAGCATTACACCCTAGGTATCTAATTTGGAATACCTAGCACGCTGCCTCTAGCTAGCATATAAATAGGGATACACTAGGGTTAAAACCAATTAATGGGCTCTTGCCCATTTAGGCCCACTACAAAGGTGCATTACCTATTGGGCTTATATTAGAACATACACTTGGGTTATATTAAATACCCAACAATCTCCTCCTATGTTCTATATATAGCACAATCCAATAGATAGATAATGTAATGTTCAAAACAGAATTTTGAATCATTCATATCACAAAAGATTCATTACTCAAAAATATGAATTCTTTAAACACAATTATGAGTTTTAGAAACAATCTAAACTCAATCAAACACAATCAATAAGTCTCACTCATAAGTGAACCAAATCAAAGTTTTAGAAATTCTCTAAACTTCGAACACAAGAGTTTTAGAAATACTCTAAACTCAAACTAAATGGGCAATTTCATATGTAAGTGAACTATTTATTCAACTTCAAAGAAAATAATAGTCCCCCACAGCGCAGAGCTCAAGAGGAATCATCCATCAAGTAGATCATCCCCTTCAGAATCCTAGTTGGAATCAACTCCTCCATTTCCGTCATTTTCTGCAAGTTACCAAATATGAATTTCATGTAAATCCAATCATTTGTGTAACAAACTAAAGTGTCTAGTTCTACTAAAGAACTTAGCACAATACCACAATGACTGAAAATAAATATATATCAACGCCAATAAGCATCAATATCAATAACAATAATCATCAATGTCAATAACAATATGCATCAATGTCACATACCAATAAGCATCAATGTCTAGTTTCTTTATAAGAACAAGACCTAAACAGTTTCTTTTCAAAAGAACCGTTTCATGTTTCTATGTGGAATGTTACATTTATCAAGTCCAAATTTAGTTAAGCAAAGATCATCATATATGGAATGATACAACCGCTCTAAACCGAACATCCAAAATGAGTAAAATTACCTCATCACATGTGGAATGAGACAACTCACCCAAAAAAGGATATATCATCAAATGTGGAATGATATATTAACCATAAACATCGTCGAAACATTATCAAGTGCTTATCTTAGCCAACAAAGGAAGATTCAAAATTTAAAATAACATAAATGTAGGTTACGACATGTCTAAAGACTCTTACTCTTTAACCCCATTTCCCTCACAATATTAAATTTTCGATCTTTAGGCAGAGGCTTTGTGAGAGCATCAGCCATATTATCCTTCGATCTCACATCGACCAAAGTGATAATACCACGTTCTATGAGATAATTCAGTAGAGCATGTTTCAGCCTAATATGTCTCCTCTTACCATTAAAGAGTGAGTTTTTCACTCATCAAATCAGCTTGATTATCACAGAACATACTTAAAGAATTAATCTTTAAACGGGTTAATGGAATATCCAGGATCAGTTCTCTTATCCACTCTGCTTCTCCTCCTGCGGAAGCGAGAGCAGAAAGTTCCGATTCCATAGACGACAAAGCAATATAAGTCTGTCTCTTGGATTTCCATGCAAATACCGGCTTCCACCCAGAGTGAAAATATAACCACTAGTAGATTTACTGTCTCCTAATTCCGAGCACCACGATGCATCAGAAAATCCTTCCAAGATAGGAGGATGGCCATTATAACATAGAGCATAGTTGGAGGTACCCCTCAAATATCGCATAAGTCGCGTGAGGGCATTCCAATGCTCAGGGCCAGGATTACTAGTGAAACGACTCAGCATGCCTACAGAAAAGGCTATGTCTGGTCTGGTACATATCATTACATACATGAGACTACCAATCAATTTAGAATAATCTAATTGATTCACGCTAGCTCCCTCATTGGGGCTTAGCCGTTTACTAGGATCATACGGTGTCTCAGCCACTTTACATTCATCGTATCCCTGTAGAAAGTAGTTTTTCAATGTAGTGAGCTTGGCTAAGAGTAATACCTTGCTCTGTAAAACTTACTTTCATACCAAGAATGATGTCTACCACACCAATATCAGACATTTTAAATGCTTTGGTCAACTCGGCTTTACGTCACTCACCGCGTAATGATCGGAACCAAGTATCAACATGTCGTCTACATATAAGCAAATAATCGCAACTTTGATTCGACACGTAACGGTAGTAAAGGCATTTATCCGAGTAATCTGGATCGAAATCCTAAACTCATTACTACCTTGTCGAATTTTTGATGCCACAATTTAGGTGCTTGTTTTAGACCGTACAAAGATTTGTTTAACTTACAAACTTTGTTCTCAAAACCTTTCATGACAAACCCTTCAGGTTGGTTCATGTAGATCTCCTCAGTCAAATCTCCATTTAGGAAAGCTGTCTTTACATCCATTTGATGCACAACATAGTGTTCAATAAATGCCAAAGCAAGAAGAATTCTTATCGTAGTCAAGTGACAGACCGGGGAGTAAACATCAAAATAATCTACCCCACTTACTTGAGTATAGCCCTTAGCTACTAAACGTGTTTTATACCGAGCTATAGATCCGTCAGGATTAAGTTTCTTCTTCAAAATCCACCTGCAACCTATAGTCTTAGCCCCTTTTGGCAAATCGACTAGTTGCCAAGTTTGATTTTGTAACAGAGAGCTCATTTCATCATCAATGGCTTCTGCCCACAATAAAGAGTCCCTAGATCTCATCGCTTATTTATAAGTGGATGGATCATCCTCTAAATGGTAAGTGACAAAGTCCTCACCAAACGTTTTGGGAACTCGTTCTCTTGTAGAAACCCTTAAAGGTGCAGATTCAGAAATTATTCGAGTGTCAGAGGAATTTGATTCAGTTTCTTTAGGAGAATCTGAAATGATTTCTATAGTGCCGGGTACTGTCAACCATTGACCTCGAAGAAATTTATCTTCAAAGAAAACTGCATCTCTAGATTCTATAACCACATTGGTTGATAGATCCAAGAACCGATCAGCGGCACTATCCTCTGCACTACCCAGGTACACACAAGTGTTTGTCCTAGGCCCCACCTTAGGTCTTTTAGGGTTTGGTATCCTCACATAAGCAATACAGCCCCAAGTCTTAAGAGTATCATATCTACAAGGATGTTTATGCCATATCTCATAAGGAGTTGAAGACAACTTAGAGTGTGGCAACCTATTCAAGATGTGATTGGCAGTCAAAACTGCTTCTCCCCAATAACAAGAAGGCATGCCAGCTGTCAACAACATAGAGTTTAACATTTCTGTTAACGTCCTGTTCTTACGTTCAGCTATGCCATTGGATTGAGGTGAGTAAGGATGAGTTTCAAGTATTATGCCCTCTGAAGCACAAAATTCCTTGAACCCTGTCAATGTATATTCTCCTCCTCTATCACTCCTAAACCTTTTAATTTTCAAATTTAACTGGTTTTCAACACGATTCTTGAAAATCTTAAATTTATCAAATACTTCATCTTTTGATTTTAACAGATAAATATGACAATATCTAGAAAAATCGTCGATAAAAGTTACCAAATACTTCCGACCACCTCTAGTTGTGAAACTTTTAGAGTCACAGAGATCAGAATGTATTAAATCAAGAAGTTGTGTGCTCCTAGAGACCGTACAAAACGGTTTTCTAGTAATTTTCGTTTGAGCACATACTTCACATCTGTTAAATCTGATCGAAGTATCTAGAGGTATATTATGAGTCTTAGCTAGTCTAGCCATTTTCTTGTAGTTCACATGTCCTAACCGATTATGCAATGTTGTAGGATCAATTAAATTTGAACTAACTTGACTGACCGTTTCATTTACAGAACTCAATCTATACATACCACCAATCAAGAATCCACAACCAAAATAATGAGAGTTAATGATAAAGTTACTCTACCACCGTAAATAAATATGCTCATGCCAAAGATTGTCTAAGCGACTAATAGAAATTAAATTCTTTTGAATAGCAGGAACTACTTTAACATCTTTTAAAGTTAGAAGTTTACAAGAGAGGCTCATATTTGCAAGACTCAGGTGAGTCACCATCTCCGCGCTCCACTAGCCACAACAATAGTTTCGTTGGCCTCAAAGAACATCATCAAGTAACTTTTCATTTTTGCGCATACGGCACGTTGCCCGAGAATCTAACCACCATTCCGAAGATCGGCTTTTCCATTATTGCCCACCATAGCAACAAATTTTTGAGGCTCACACGTACTAGCATATTTGCTTCCTTCTGGTGTGTCGATTTGTCCTTTTAGGTTGCCTACAATCACGCAAAGTGGCTCCCACTTCCCACAATTGTGGCACTTCCCTTCTTTTTCTTAAAGATAGGCTTTTGGCCTCCAATTGTTGAGACTCACTCTTGTGTGACTTGGATTTCTTAGGAAATTTCTTGGATTTGTTCTGCGTTAGCGGTGATTGTTTTGCCTAACCATCTCCAAGTTATTCCTAACTCGATTCTCATCCTCGATTCTAATGAATCGTTTAAGATCATCCAGTCCCACCTGCACTTTCTTCCTGTACATCTCAGTTTTGAAAGAATGCCACGCAGATGGTAATTTATAAATAATGGCACCAACTAGAAAAGGATCACAAACGATGATGTTTTCACTGGTCAATTTAGATCTCAAATTTTCTAGATCAGTTACTTGAGGAGTGATTTCCATATCTTCCTTGAATTTGAAATCCATGAATTTGTCAACAAGATGTGTTTTTGACAATTCCTCCTCCTTCTTAAATTGAGTATCTAAATTGTCCCAGATTTCTTTAGCAGTCTTAAACTTGCTATAAACTTCTGCAAGACGGTCTGAAAGACAGTTCAATAAATAGTCTTTGCAGAAGTCATCATCCTTATTCCATTGAGACTCATCAACTTCCTCAGTAGTATCAGCAAATGTACTCAAAACAGTATAAAAAATATTTTCATACTTTAAACCAAATTGAGTCTTTCGCTTCCATGAATTAAATTCAGACCCACTAAAAGTATGAAGTTTGACCATCTCAATTGGCATGCGTTTGTCCATTTTTAATAAGTAAGAATGGAAAAATAGAATGAGTGCACCTGATTTCAGAAGCAGATAAAATTCTGAAAAGTCAACTTCTGGTCAACGGTCAAAGTCAACGCTGGTCAAAGTCAACGGTCAAACCAGGTGAGTCAAAGTCAAAGACTCCAGCTAGGCCGGTCAAAGAGTCCAGATGGGTCGGTCAAACGGGTCAAAATAGGTCAAATGGGTCAGAATTAATTTGCAAAGAATTTTGTTTTTCTCCAATTCTTCATCGCCGCCGCCAAGCTTCGCCGGAATTTCAATTTACTGTTTCTCCGTCGTCCGAGCTCCGATTAAGGCCCGTAACCCCTCAAAACGATCGTCTTGACAAGGAGAATACAACCCAAGTAACCTTACAAGCTAAAACTATCTAGATCTTTCAAGATCTGAAGAGAAAGTTTTCGCCCACCGCGACTTTAAACGCCGATTTCGCCGTCTTCCGGTCACCAAATCAGAAAACCGACACCACCAACGGATTCCTCTCGTCGAGATACACGAGATGGACTCCTCCTTTGCCTCGATCCGTCACCGGAGTAAAAAGTCAACTTTCAATCGGACTAAAAGACCCCTGCGGCACTATTCACGTACTGTTCACGAAATTTTTTTTTTTTTTCTCAAAAATTTGAATGCTAATGCTTCAAGATTGTTAGGGTTTAAAGTCAAGCAATAGTATATGCGGTTGTTTGAAGCATTACACCCTAGGTATCTAATTTGGAATACCTAGCACGCTGCCTCTAGCTAGCATATAAATAGGGATACACTAGGGTTAAAACCAATTAATGGGCTCTTGCCCATTTAGGCCCACTACAAAGGTGCATTACCTATTGGGCTTATATTAGAACATACACTTGGGTTATATTAAATACCCAACATAAAGAACCTTTTCACAAATTCACACATGGATATAATATTAGGATGTTACATAGCTTTTAATGTTGCTCATGCCAATGAAATTTACATTTAGATTCTCCGAATCTATTTCGACTCCACAAAGATATGGATGCCTACTCATCCAACCCCACAACCAAGAAGTTATAAATAAACACAACCTTAACGATAAAAAAGAAAAAATCATCACACCATTTACGAGTATAGTTCAATCTCATTGTGTTCTTAGAAAATAGAGCTCTAAATCGGTTCATTTAGCTTAACAGCATGGCATTTAGCCTTTTGCAAGATCTTCCATTTGAGATCATCATGACAATTCTCATGATGCTTCCAGTTGAAAGCCTAATATGTCTTATGTGTGTTTCCAAATCATGGTACTCTTTTATTTCATGTGGTGAATTCATCCAGGAGCATTTTAAAAGATCAATTTTGGGAGGTAATCGTTATATTTTATGTGGCCCAAAAATCATTCAATACCCTCTAAAACCTTTCAGCCTCCTTTCTTATACAAACCCTTGTATTTCTTACATGGAAGGGATCCCATGTAAACTTGATCGTGATTCTTGCCACCAAATTGGGTCTTCTGGTGGTTTAATTTGTCTAACTGATTTGAAAAATTATGGAACCACAATCCACATATGGAACCCTTGCATTAGAAAATTTAGGACTATTTGTTCCTCAAGCATTGATATAAGCCAACGTTTCGATAACTTTTCCTTTTTGGTACTTGGATTTGGTTATGACCCTGAAATTAATGAACATAAGGTTGTTAGAATTGCATATGTGAGGGGTGGCAATGACTATAACTTGCAGAATGTTAATAAATGGGATGATAATGATTTTGGAGATATTTATGGTGATAGATTTAAGAATACTAATCTTGGTGATGAAATTAGTTCTTCTGTAAGTACAATTTATAAACGTAATATCACTCAAGTTGAGGTTTATTCATTGAGCACTGATACTTGGGAAAAAATTGAAGTACCCTCTTTTCCATGGTTTATGTGTGATTACTTTTCAAGGGTATTAGTTAATAATTGCCTCCATTGGTTGGCATTTCATAGAAAGAAAAATTATGAAAAATCCTTAATTCTTTCATTTGATCTCGTGAATGAAGTTTTCCAGCAAATAAGATTGCCTAATTTTGACATTGATTTACCCAAGTATACAGAGATCACTGTTTACAAGGGATCCCTTTCTTTTCTGATTGTCTATCCTTTTTATGTTAATGACTCTGGTTCCTTTTGGGTGATGAATGACTATGGGAACCCTGAGTCTTGGACTAACATATTCAACATTATAGTAGACAACCACTTTCATTGGCCTTCAATTATTACTTCAGATGATGAAATCCTCTTGAGTGCTGGTGATGAAACAAATCAGTCATATTTGTATAACTTTCTTAATCAAAGCTGTAGGGCCTTTAACATTCAGTTTGATTGTGATGAATTGGACTTTTTGCCAATGATAAGCAACTTAATTTTATTGGATGGCAAGAAAGAATCCATGGAGACTAATTGCTTGCCCGGAAAGAGTGACAAGGATAAAGACAAAAGAAAAAAAAAAGAAGCTTGAAGAAGCTATGGCATGGATTGATACTGAATTAGACAATAAAGGTAATATTTCTTTCTTAGTAATTATCACCTTTGTGTTAAATAAATTCTAAAATTTTAATAATTAGAATTTTTTATATATGTTATTGATCTTTTCAGTTCTGTTCGTAATTATTTGATTTTGAAATATTTTGTAAATATATAGTTTTTAATTTCACTTATTTCATGATTGAGTTGATTGAATTTTGTTTTGTTGATCTCATAGAGTTAAATGCAGTACAAAGAGTGTTCACTAACTTTGTCAAATATATTTAGTACTTAATTAAATAATTAATTCAAAGACTATAGACATCAATTGCTAGCCATTTTATCTCCTTACACCTATGGATGCGTTATTCAATTGTCATGAGTTATTTTTGTCTTTTGCTCATAAATATTAATTCAAGCATATCTTGAGCTTATATCCATATAATATGTATTTTTGGTTCCTTTCTTAGATTGCACAACATTGTCATGATTGTCTAGAAAATTTTACAGAAATATGTTTGTTAGAATTTTTCCTTTTCTATTGTGCATTATTTTTTCCCAAAAGGATTTTCAAGTAGATGTGAAATTATGCTGTTAAATTGTTATATTTTGTAAAATAATAGTTCACCTAATTCCTTTCTAGTAAAAGATCTTATGAATAACAAAATTGAATTTTTAAATCTAAATATTAGATTTTCTCTTAATTTCATACATACCCTTCTTTGATCATGCCATACCTTAAGGCCTCACTAGCAAAATTTCTCTTAAGAATGAATAAAGGCAAAACTTTCAACCTTTCTAACTAATTGTTGTTATAGTAAATAAATAAATAATCTCAACTATATTGACTCATATTTATTTCATGTACATTATAACTCAAAAGCATTTTATTAGAAAATAACTTTTCTTCTATTTAAGGCTTCGTTAGATTCACTTGGTTGAACTTGGAAATTTTTAAAAAATAAGTAAAAGTAATGGTAAAATAAAATGCATTCTTATGTCAAACAGGAGGTCACGAATATAAATAAATCATATGTTCTCTTCAAGCTCTTAATAAATATTGCCCATCAAAAAACTAAAAAAGAGGAAAGAAAATAGCATAAGGAAATTATTTGTGTTAGTGCAAGGTGTTTCGTTTTCTTTTTGTTTAAAATTATTGGGTTGAGTTGAACCCTTACCACTATAGATTGCACGATGTGAGAGAGAGGAGATAGAGAGAGAGAGAGAGAGAGTGTGTGTGTGTGTGCATGCTTATGTGTATGAAATTTCATAAGTTAATATAATTGGGACAAACTATGCTCACACTCTAGTTTATTAACCTATAATATCAAACTAACATCATAGTAAGTGATGACTATGTTATTAAACTGGGACTGAACTAGCCGAGTCAATTTAGATCGGCCATGAGTTTGGTGTTATAAGAAAAAGAAGTCAAAAGTTTAAAAGTCAATCAAAATCTAACAAGACTCGACTATTTTCACTCTACAACGAGACACTTTTTAATTTATTTTTTATGTTTTTGTGTTGGACTTTCCAAAATATTAGTGTAGAATTGTATTTGCGCTCTTCATAAGTTAACCTAATCTCTTTCTTCCTAAAGTAGTTGTCACTATCTCCTCAACCCTTCTCCTCCCCTTTACTCCACCTTTCTCCTTCACCAACTCCTTGGGTGGCTTGTAATTAATGGAGCCATTATTAAAATCTAGTAGGGACATAGATGAAATCAAAAAGTTTTAATGGTTTGATTTTCCAAAGATTATAGTGTATAAAGAATAAATTATTAAACAAAAAGATATACAAAAACAAATATTGAAAGATAAAAATAATGTTCAAACAACAATGTTCAATTGAACATAGATATGAATAGTTCTAAAATCTAAAATTCACTTCCATATCATTAAAAAAAAAAAAATTCAATCATAAGACCCAAAACTTAAAATGAAAAACTCAACCACTAAAAAGAATTTTCAATAAATTCAATTTTGTGTCATAAATAATTACATATTTATAAAAAGTGCAAAAAGATTGAATCCATAAAACATAAATTAAAGAAAAATGGATTTGAGGACTTTGAAAGTTTAAAGTGATTGAGAACTAGCATTTCTAAGACACAAAATAGAAAAAACTCTAAGTTTTATTAGGAGCATTATTTTATCATTTACAAATTGATGGATGTACATATTAAAATGTTTTAAATAATAGTAGTAATTCAATTACACTTAACTTATGATAAAAATTTAAAAAACATTAAGTACATGATAAAAATATAATAATAATAATAAGATTTTGGTGGAGGAGGTGGGGCCCATGACCATAGTGACTCACCATAAATTTGCTAGTGTGAGTGGCTCCCCATGTTCATCCTTTTGAGTTTGTTAACATGCCTTTTTAACTTTTTAAAACTTTTTCTTCTCTAAATGTTTTGACTAAGTTGATGCCTGCTCCCTTCCCCAAACATAGTTCGCTTCCTATTTCTCTTATTTGCTCTAGGATATTGAAGGAATAATTTCAAATGACACAAAGTAATAACTATTGTTTTATAATCACTAATTAATCTTGAAAGGACATACCAAGGATTTAGGCACAAGTAGGTTTTCTTTTTTTTTAAAAAAAATGTTATATACCAAAAGTAGGTTTTGATTTAGGCAAGTTGGTGAGGGGTTTCAAGATTATAGCTTTGATATATTTTTTGATGTTATCATTTTTTTTTCCCCTCTTCCTTACATCCTCTAGGAAGCAAACTATGCTATCACTTGGCAATCTTTGCAAGATTCTTTTTCTTTTCATTTTTTTCTTTTATTCCATTCAAACTAGTGGCTCAATATTGATTTATCGTAATGTGTTGATATGGTAACAACCTTGATGGGCATTAATACATATATTATTTATGTTTTGTAGTTATACTGATTAACAAATCCTATCATGTTGAATACTTTTGTTACTTTATATTTATACACAACTAGATGTTGTCTAATGTATTTTCATGAGTCATTTGATGAAATAATATTTTTTAATTACAAATTTGTATAGTTTTGAACTTGCGTAAGTTTATTTACTCTTTGTATTTGAACCCCATTATAAATTAACGTCCAAAGTTATTCACCCATTGCATTTGAGCCCATTACAAATTATCATGCAAATTTATTGACTCCTTCTATTTGATCCTATCATATCTTATTTAGTGACTGATAGTTTTGCTTAATCACTTTCCTTGTAGTAATGTATTTAATCAATTTAATATATGGAAGTTTCCATCATTACTAATTTGATGGTAAAATTGTTGTTGCAAGATTTACCACCATCAAGAGAAGCATTGTAAAATAAATGAATGAATAAATAAAATTATGTATGAACCAAAATTAAAAAAATAAGGATACATTTAAAAAAATAAAAACTAAACTCTTTTTAGATAAGGGAATAATTACAAAGGTGAAGAAATAGTCTACGCTATGTAATTTATTGATGTAAGTTGATACACCCATCAACACAATGGAGTTAGCTACAATCTCATGAAGAATAAAATTAAATTTTAATTTAATAATTTTAAAATTCTTTCTCATAAAATAGGGGAAATTAATGATTTGGTCTTTGTCCATGGTTACATAAGAGTTATTTTAAGGAATTCGAATTCAAAAAAAATTTTAAATAGAAAATTCAAAATAAAATGAAATTAAGTATGAGAACTTGAAGAACAAAATTGAAAAGTTTTTGATAATTGCATTTAATTTAAAAGAAATTGTGATGGGATAAGATAAACATGATGATGAGAAACAATTTTAGTATAAGACAATAGCTTATGTGGACTTTGGTTTTTTTAATGTAAGAATTTGAACTAATTTAAACAAACACATATGTGGCAGAGTTGAGAGGTAAGTCAAACACATGTGTAGTTAATTGTAAGCTAAATATAGTACCCATAGATTTTTGAAATTATTCTTAGAAAAACTAACTAAAGAAGATGAGTTTAAATAAATTTTCTTAATTATAGATTTCTTTGAGTAATAATTCACATAATGAAAAGGGTAAAAGATCTCAACATTCATTATACTATCGCAATCATATACTTTTCGCTAAACTCTTATTTTTAAACGTCTAGCCACTAAACTAATTAAAAGTCTCACTAGCAAATCAATTTCATTTTAACAAGGATGGAAAGCCAAACATGTGTGATTCACATGCTAGTTTTGAAAGAAAATTTGTCGTTGATAGACATAATAGGTGTTTGGCTCATTTTACATTCTCACCTTCTTTGAAGTATTGATTTTCAGCAAAAAGTTGGAATTATTCTACTACATCTACATTTCACTCCACTGATTTACTAAGTTTCAACAAACTATGGTACCATTCTATATCTATACAAGGGTTGCAAAGCATTAAAGAAGTTTCACATTTTGGAAATATAAGTAACATAATAAATACTCAGTACTGTTATAATGTTATGTATGATAAAACAAATGTAGATGTAAATTTGATGGTTAAGGATGGGGGAGGGGGAGAGAGAGGTTCAAGTTTTGAACAAAGACCATATACCCACCATCATCTTTTGACAACTAACCATTACATTCATAATTTCCCATTTCTTTCTACTTTTTTCAACACTCTCTACTAGCACTAGCTCCCCTAAACTAGCACAAGCTCCCGCCCAGCCCTAGTTGAAAATTTAATTACCCTATTCTCTCTTCTCCATTCTCATTTATATCTACTTTGTCATTTGGGGCATTGTTAGGAGGAATGTCACATTAAATACTGTGAGTTTAAAATACTTACTAAAGAAGACTAAATAAGAAAATGGGTTCAAGGAAAGCAAGTCGTAAGAATAGGTCAAAGGATCTTTCAACATCATTTAGATTGGAACATGCTGAGAGAATGGGTGGAAATCATGTCGAGAAGGGACATAATGAGTGGATAATAGTGATATCTCACAAATAAAAGGAATTTTGCAAGTAGATTATACTAAGTGACAATTAGGATCATGAAATAGTTTTTCTAAGAAGTGAATGGTGAGGGGATTATGACTAATGACAACTAGTTGAAGTCTTCAATGCGTGTGCAGCCACAACAACATCTACTAAATGAAGATGATGAAATAATGATTGAGTGACAAAATGATGTATTACGTGAGTTGACCAATGATGCAATACAGAATCAGCAGCAAGAAGAAAACCATGATGAACAAGCTAAATTGGTATCGGCCTAAGGAAAGCTGTTAGACACCAAAGGCCAAATATTCCTAATATTTCATCTTTGTTGGGGGTAGGATCAATGGGTTGGTGAAGAAAGGGATTAAAGAGGTAGCCCAGCAAATTATACATGATTTGGCAGATAGAGTTATTGAGGAAAAGTTGGATAATCAAGTTTGTTTGTTTATATTAATGAATACATTACTTCAAATTATAAGAGGAATTGGTAAGAAGAATGCACTATCTATGCTGAACATGTTAAAAAAAAAAGGGTAAATTACATTTACTACCCATGTGGTTTGTAAAAACTACCAATCAAACCCCGAGTTTTAGAAAATTACCAATACCTCCTTAAAGGGGTTAAATGTTATGAATTTATCAAATTTAAGGGGGTATTGATAATTTTTCAAATCTCGAGATTTGAATGGTAGTTTTTACAAACCACAGAGGTAGTAGATGTAATTTACCTTAAAAAAATACATTGTTTGAAGTTCTCAACTATTTGTGAGTTGAAAGTTCAAGCGGATAAATTTAAAGATTACTGTATGAAGTTGGATTATATAGAGTGTTTGTTAAATGTTCAAAATTAGATATGAGTATTTTTAAAGTAGAGTTGCAAGAGAGTATTGTTGCTCAATTAAGTTTATCATAGTTCAGTTTTCTTATAAGCAATTGGGATTAGATTTTCTCTCAATCTTTATTCATGCATCACTTCTGCGTTATGGACTGAGTTGGGTGTGGTATTAGGTGGTCGATTACCTACTATTTTATATGGAGATTTGAATGCTATTCTATTTAAGGAAGAAAAGAAAGGGGGTTGCCTGTATAAGGAATTAGAGTCATTAGATTTTATGAATCTTGTTGGGACATTGTGGGCTACTGGATTTGGGGTTTTCAAGTATCTCATACACTTGGTACAATAATTGAAGTGGTTCAACAAGATATTAAAGAGTTTAGGTAGAGTGAGGCATTTGAGAAGAATAGGCTCAAATCACTCTCCATTATTGGTTACTCCCGATTAGACAAGCATACCTCGAGTAAAGCCTCTAGTTAAGAAGTCATTGTTGGTTTTTGAATGTATGTACTACCCATCAATCATTTATGTCTCTAGTTATGAAGTCATTGTGTTTCATTATGATTCTATTAGCTCGATGGTGTTGCTTGTGTTGAAGTTAAAGAGATTGAAAGAATCTTTGAAGGTATGGAGTATAAAAGTATACGAATATCGAAATATGTTTTTGTCATAGTTAGGCATGCAGAGGAACATATTAATGCATTTGAGGTCAACATGCAGACTGACTTTCCTGAGCAAGTCATGCAAGAGTTGAATGCTACTAAGGTTAGCTACAATCTTGCAATCATTAGTGAGATGGAATTTTAAAGGTAGAATCTGATATTGAAGTGGATGAAGGAAGGAGATGAGAATACAAGATTTTTCATTCCACTATATTGATGAGAAGAGATAAAATGTATATTTGTACAATTCAAAAAGAGAATAGTGAATAAATCGAGGAGCTAATGGAAGTGGTAGCTATGAGGGTAATATATTTTCAATCCATTCTATATAATATTTTTTTTTTGGACTTAGATTACCATGAATATTTATGATATTCCCTAAGTTCTATTCCAACATTGGTTATGGGGAAAGAGAGAGAAAATGTTGGATACTATTTCGGAATTTGAGGAAGTAAGGAGAGCAATTTTCTTACTAGATTTTGATAGTTTTGCTTGACTAAATGGATTTTCTAGAATACTTTTAAAAGACTGTTTTATTGCACAAGATATTTTGGTAGTACAAGAATTCTCCTTCAGTGGTATGGGTGACATTATTATTTTTTATTTCCAAATAAAAGAACTTTGAGAGCAATTAAGAAGGTAATTGGCGCTTATGAAAGAGTTTTCGGTCAATTGGTTAAAGTTCCAAAATCATGTTTTATGATTGATAGGAAGATGAGTTCTCAAAAAAGCAACTATTGTGGAAATTCCAGACTTTGCTTATAAGCGGCTTCTAGTGCATTACTTGGGATGTCCGTTGTACTCTAGCGGGAAGATACAAGGCTTGTTTATGGACTAGTGGATACTATAAAAGGTAGGTTAATGGGATGGTCGAAGAAGTTTCTTTCACTTGGAGGAAGAATGGTGTTAATTCAATTAGTTCTTTCTCCTATACCAATTTATTTAGGGGTGATTAATTCATTAGAGCTACTATTTGCTAACTTTCTGTGGGGAGAAACCAAATATGGGACTTGGAGATGATGGTCAACTTAGTGCTTTCCCAAGGAGAAAAGAGGGATTGGTTTTCGATCATTGCAAGTGATGGCATAGGTTTTTGATAGTAAGTTGTGATGGCGATTTTGGAAATTTCATTTTTTATGGTCTAAATTTTGCAAAGCAAAGTATTTAGATGGGGTTCATCCTAATCAAGGTGGTTTGCCAAGGGCTGCATCTCATATATGGAGGACAATGCTTCATGGTTAAGCTTTTGTTGAGGCTAATGTGGTGTGGTAGTTAAATTCAAGGTAAGTGTCTTTTTATTGGGGAAAGTTGGCATGGACTAGGGTTTGACATTGGTGATTTGATTGAAGTTCAATACAAGAAGTCGTTAGCTAATTTTTGGTTGGATGGAAAGTGGAGTGTTGATAAACTTAGAGGTGTTATCCCTTTTGCCTTTGCTCAGTGATTGGTCCATTTGCTATCTTGTCAAATCTAGGAGAATAATATAGGATGATTTGGAAATTGACACTGTTTGGTAACTTTTATATCCAATTTGATTCAAGTCTCTCCGTTGTTTCATTTTCCTTTTGCAAAGTTTCCTCAAAATGAGAAAGAAGATGGTACACTTGAAATCTGTATACGAAAGAATTAAACCAATTGGGGTTAAGAATTTGATGTCTTCAAGGGTATGGTACACTAGGCTACTGTTGAAGATGTCTATTTTTATGTCTCTACTTTGGGATAAATGAGTCCTTTTGGATCATTTTAATGTTACTAGTCATTTGAAGTGGTTTTACTGTGTTAGTCGTCAAGAAGAGATGGTGGATCATGTGTTTTTGATTAGTGAAGTTGTAGTAACTACGTGGAGTAATTTGAGCAGCCTTAGGAATGTCTTTTCTTGATAGCATACTTTATAGTCGAGGTAATACATGGTGGGGTATGAGTTTTTCTAAGAAAACTGTGAAGTTATGTGCTCAAGTGATCCCATTGTTAGTGTGTTGGATCATTTCAAAGTCCAGAAATTCTTGGCGATACCAAGCATTTAGGAACTCGTTCATGAAGATTATTTAGGAAATTTCTTTTAATTTGTTATTTTTCATTGCACAAGCATTCCCTCAGTTGCCTTATGGGGGATTTTTTTGGTTAGAATTTGTTTAGTTCATGGAAGGATATTTAAAGATGGTAAGGATTACACAAGTTTGTTAGAAATATCCAATCTTATATAAGTTGGATATGGATAGTAATTGTATAGGGAGCCTAGGTATTGGTGTTGGAGGGGGAATCATTGCTGATTCATGTGGACAATTGTTCTTTGCATTTTGTGAACTTTTTTTTTTTGTCAAATTAACAGTTTGTTAGCAAAGGCAAAAATTTTGGGGGCCTTCTTTTTAATTTTAGTCTATTAGGTATACAACATATGAGGTGGAATGTGATTAAAAAATGTTGTTCGAAATATTGAATGATGTTGCACTCATTCTTTGGCAATTAGGGCTTATTTTTTTAGATGATCTCAAGATATCATAATCAAGTTATCAATTTTATTCACTATTATAGAGAAGCAAATTTGGTGGCAAATTCTGTAACTTGTTATGCTCTATAGAATCAAACTTCAAAAAATTTTCATCATATGTTGGTACACCCAAAAGAAATAGTCTTTGTTTAGATAGTATCCAACTTTATAACTTTCATTATCATAAATCTTGGTATATTGTGCCTAATATATATCTTTTTGAAAGTTTCAGTATGCCCTTAAAAGGTATGGCTTTATGCCTTCCTTACATGTGTTTTGGTTAATTTTAATATTGATAAAATGAAGTCAAGTCCACTAGCCACACAATGGCTATTTTATTAAAAAAAAAAAGGAAGTGTGTATCTAAAATTTCATAAATAAACTAATATACTCCCTCCGTCCCCCCAAAAAAAAAGTCCACTTTGGTTAAGGTACAAATTTTTATTAGTTATTAGGTACAATTTATTTAATGCACTACTAAATGTATAATTTTACATTTTTATCATTACTTTTAAATTTTGAGTGTACATATTATTATTAGTAATGATATTTTAAGAATTTGGTTTAAAAGTGGACCCTTTTTTTAGGACAAGAAAAAGTTTTTAAAGTGGAATTTTTTTTAGGATGGAGGGAGTAATTGAAACAAATCGTCAACACTCTAGCTTATTAACTTGTAATATTGGACTAATGTCAAACTAAGTGATCACTATACTATTAAACTTGGACTAGACTAGAGATGCAGTTGAGACTGGCCATGAGTTTGGTCTTATATTCAAAAGAACTTGAAAGTTTAAAAGCCCATTAAAACCTAACAAAACTCAACTATTTTCCTTCTACATCATGACACCTTTTTTTTTATTATTTATTTTTCCTGTTTATGAATAGGGTTTTCCAAAGTATTGGGAGTTGGAGATAGAATTATAGTTTTCACTCTTCATGATGTTAACCTAATCTCTTTCTTTGTAAAGTAGCCCTCATCACCTTCTCTACCTTTCTTTTCCCCTTTAGTCTACCTTTGTCTTTCGCCATATCCTTGTATTGCCTATAATTAATGGAATCATTGCTCACAACTAGTTGGTGCATAGATGAAATCGAAAAGTTTGAATTGTTTGATTTTCCAAAAATTATTGTGTATAAGGAACAATTTGTTAAAAGAAATACACACACACACACACACACACAGAGAAACAAATATTGCAAGATAAAATAATGTTCAAATAATAAGTAGATAAATTCAAAAGAAAATATAGATAAATAATTCTAAAAACTAAAATTCACTTTTATATCATAAAAAAATTGAATCATAAAACCACAAACTAATAGTTAAAAACATAACAACTAAAAGAGATATTTTTGATAGATCCAATATCCATAACATAAATTATTACATATCCATAGAACATGTGAAAAGATTGAATCCTTAAAGCATAATTGAAAGAAAAAATAATGTGAAGATTTTAAAGGTTTAGAGTGAAAACTAACATTTCTGAGACACAAAATAGAAAAAGCTCCAAATTTTATTAATAGTATTCTTTTTAACATTTACAAAACGATAGATGGACATGTAGACAATATTTTTACATAGTAAGACTAGAGGGTGCGGCTCTCCTTATTAATTTCTTTCATTTTGTAAATATGATTTTTTCACTTTACAAGATTCTTTCTTTCAATATGTTTGCGGCATGGATGCCTACTCTCTTCCCTAAATGTAAGCTTCCTTCCTACTCCTCCTTTATTCTCTATGTTAATTGAATGAGTAATCTCAAATAAAAACAAATAATAAGTATTCATTCACAATCACCAATAATTTTCAAAAGACATACTTGGCATTAAAAAAAATGTGTTATCACTTGACAATCTTAGAGAAGGTAACTATGCTATCACTTGACAATCTTTCAGAGATTTTTTTTTCTTTTCATGCTTTTCTTTTGATTCTATTCCAACTAGTGAGTAAATATCAATTTATCATAAAGTGGTATTATGGTAACAGTTTTGATGGGCATTAATACATCTATTGTTTAGCTATTGTAATTATTACTGATTAACAAATCCTTTTATGGTATATACTTTTGTTGCTTTATTTTATACAAAACTAGTTTTTGTCTGTTGTATTTGCATGGGGTCATTTAATGAAACAATGTTTTTATTAAAATTTGGTATAATGCTGCGGTTGTATAAATTATTTGCTCTTTGCATATGTGCCCATTATAAACTATCACACAAATTTAATTTACTCCTTGTATTTGATCTCATTATATCTTATTGGGTAAATTATATATACTACCCCTGTGGTTCATATAAATTACTAATCGATCCCCGAAATTTGGCAAAACTACCAATACCCCTTAAGGGGACTAAATGTTATGAATTTAAGGGGCTAAATGTTATGAATTTAGTTGATTAAAGGGGTTAAATGTTATGAATTTATCAAATTTAAGGGGATATTGGTAATTTCTCATATCTCGGGATTTGATTGGTAGTTTTTTACAAACTACAGGGGTAGTAGATGTAATTTACCCTATCTTGTTTAGTTATTGATAGCTATGAATAATCCTTTTCCTTGTAGTTATGTATTTCATCAAGTTATATTTTTTGATTAAATTACATTTTTCATCCCTTAAATTTGCCCAAAAAATCTTTTTCATCCCTCACATTTGAAAATAATCTTTTTAGTCCCTTGTATTTTCAAAGTTTCCATTTTTGGTCTAATGACCAACTACAACCCATTTCCTTGGTCAATTTGATATTTCAAATAATAAAAAAGTGTCTCAATTACCTCACTAACTCAAACTCTACCTCCACCTCTTTTTATTTTCAATGGAGTAACTTCTTCACTTTTACCTTTTATAGATTTCAATAAATGGTTACAACCTTCACCCACCATTATTATATCCATCTCCACCTCTTTCTTCTTGTAGCTCAACTAAGGGTCCTCAGCTTTCAACTTCACCTCAACCACCACCTCACCCTATCCTCACCCCATTGATCAATATCAGTAAAGGACCTTCATCACCTCTCTTTCCACATCTTCCTATTATTTGTACTTAATTATTATGTGTTAAAGTTGCAAGATTTGTTCTATTATTTGTGTTTTGACATCATCTTTATCTCCTTCTCCTCTTTAATGTTTTTTCTTTAATTTACCAAATCTGATGGTCCCAAACACAACAATGAGAAAATATTTACTAAAATTACTAAAAAAAAGAAAGTATACACACAGTAATACACCATTGAAGTATAACCAAAGGAAAGAAAATTGGTTTCTTACTCTTTCCACCATGCTCTATCATTTTCTTTTGTCTCTTCATTTTTGTCTCCCTCTCTTTTTATTTTACATTATCTACACAACAACAATAACAACTTGTTTTTCCCTCTTCACTATTGGCTTTCAATTTTCACTTTGCATCTATTGGTGGAAAGAGGAAAAAAATTGGAGTTTCTTTCTTTAAGAAATTAGTTTTTTTGCGAAAGGGAGAACTGGGGAGATTTTTGAGATTTAATTTAATTATTGAATTGTTAATTCAATTTTAAGTCAAATGGGGTAAGAAAAATTAGTGCATTTTTGCTCTAGCTTAATAATTGATCAATTGAGATGGGTTTAGATGTATAGAGATGTGGCTACAATTATGATATTGGAGATGATAGAAATTGTGATAGTGGTAACTTGTAATAGTTCGAAAATGGGGATGATGAAGATGGTGATAATAGTGGTGAAGATGGTGAAAGTGGAGGTGGAGAAGGAGAAGAGGTGGGGGTGATGAAGGTAGTGGTGGCATTGGTGAAGATTGTGAAAGTAAAGATGGAGAAGGAGAAGAGGTGGGGGTGATAAAGAACGTGGTGGCGATGGTGGTGATAGTGAAGGTGGAGGTAAAGAAGGAGAAAAGGTGGTGATGGTGGTAGAGATGGTGAAGGTAAAGATGGAGAAAGAGAAGAGGTGGAGGTTATAAAGATGGTGGTAGTAGTGTTGATGATGGTGAAGGTGGAGGTAAACAATAAGAAGAGATGGAGTGATAAAAATGATGGTGGTAATGGTGAAAACGGTGAAGGTAAAGGTGGAGAATAAGGTAGATAATTTTTAAAAGACATTATTGTCTTTAAAAATGTCATGTGTGATTTATAAAGATAAAATTACTAGATAAATAGGTTATAGCTAGTTATGAAATCAAAAATGTTATTGTTTTAAATATTAAGGACTAAAAAGATCATTTTAAAAAGTGGGGGATAAAAAAATTTATTCGCCCATATATAAGAGACTGAAAATATGATTTAATCTCTTTCTTTTTACTTACAATCTATCACCAGGAAGATTCCATTGTTTTTACAAATTTGATTGTAAAAATTTTGTTACAAGATTTATCACCACGAAGAGAAAAAAAAGTTAACTTTTAAACAATTAATGTGCTAATACAAAAATGATAAAACACAAAATGTTTCTATTTATTTATGTGAACCAATGCAATATACAATGTTCATCTCAATTTTTAGTCATTTCATTTCATTTCATTTCACTCTAAGCAAGAAATATTCATTTGAATATTTGATTAAGTTATGTAATAAGCAAATGGTAGAGTGGATAGTTATTCAGGAAATACTCTAAACCCCATATTTAAGCTTATGAAGAGCCTTATGGCAAAGAGCATTTGCATTAAATTAGAATATTAGGACAAATACAAGATATTTCATGAGTAACCATCCAATTTAAGTAACAAAATGATGTTGGAATAAATAATATTCCCATCACTTGATGTAATTACCTAGGCAATAGGAATCGAAAAAAATCTAAATTTTAATGATAATTATGCGATCAACACAAACTTCCCATGTTTTTATACTCTTGGAGCATAATTATGAGGTTTAGAGTATTTCAATCAACTATCTATTATCTTCAAACCAAACTGGTTCATTTTAAGAACCAAATACATTTGAATTTATCACAACAAAAAATTCAAAAACCAAGAAAGAAACACAAGAAATAAAAGAGAACTAACCATTAAGAGCTGATTAAATGCACCTTCTAATGAATTTTTTATTTCACCAAGGTCTTATGCAAAATGGATCAAATACAAATCCTTTACAAAATATATTATAATATGATTATCAAAATGCTAAATATGTTCTAATATCCATAAAATAATACAACTAGATATTGTTCCAAAATTATCTTTGAAAAGTCAATAAAAATTATTGCAAAGAATTTAAAAAAAAATCTCCTTTTTCATGCATTAAAAAATGAAAAGTCATAATGATGGAGAAGAGAGAAGCAACTAAATTTGTTATCAAAAACCTAATTGTAATATGAAATTCTTGTTGGGAGGAAGAGATAAGGGGAATTTATCCACCATGGTTTACTATTGGCATTAGAGTTTTAAAATGATTTGTTTTTTAAAATCTTTTCTTTGTCTCAAAAAAAAAAAACACTCATTCTCAAAAAAATTACTTCTCCTAGATTAAGAATTCACTTTTGAATAAAGTTCCTATAATATTTTTACTAATAATAATTATTTATAATTTAAAAAGATAAAAAAAGAAAAAAGAAAAGAAAGCTGGACCCTTTTGAGTAACTACAAAGCTTGAGAAATAATATATACTATGTAAGTTACTAATTTAAGTTGATGTAGATCGCCTCCACATGGAATTATCCACAATCTCATGAAGAAAAAATAAATAAATTCTGATTTAATAATTCTAAAATTCTTTCTCATCAAATATGGGAAACTAATGATTTGGTTTTCACCATTGGCAAGATAAGAAATATTTTAAAGAATTTAAATCCAAAATTTTATGTGACAAGAATTCAAAATTCAAAGTACAATGTAATTAAGTACGGGAACTAGGAAAAAAAATGTACAACAACTTCAAGAACAAAATTAAAATGTCATTGATAATTATATTTAATTTAATTGAAATTATGACAAGATAAGAAAACATGAATGATGAGAAAGAAGTTTAGTATGAGACAATAGTGTAGGTGAAAGTTTTCTTTTTCTTTTAATTATTTGAATTAATTTAAACATACGCTTATGTGGCATAATTATGAAGTAAGGCTAACACATATTTGGGATAAATTGTCAACTACATGTAATACCCAAAAAAAATTTCTTAAAAGAATAAGTAAAAAAGAAGACACTTTTGGAAACCTAATGTATCTTGATGAAAGCCACTGGATGTACTAGAAGACCTGACTAACTCTTTGCTAACCCATAAATATAGAAAGACTGCATCAACCAAAACCGTAGACTCCAAATACTTAGTTCATTAGTTGATATTGATTTAGTTAATTCCACCTTATAGTTTTTTCATTGTTCTTTTTTCTTTTTAGTTGTTTCAAAATTTTGATTGTTGATCAATTCATTTGTAATTAATAGGCACTAGTGACAACTAGTCAATAATACTCAAATCCTTATGGGATAATACTCTCATATTCTTCACTTACGATACGTTTAGCTTACTGTAATGAACAAGGTTGAAATTGAATATAAATTTGGTAGGAATTGAATTGAATGGATTTGGTTCAAATGAATTGTATGGGGTGCAATCATTATTCTTGTGTTTGATAGGGGTAAATAGGACTAATGAATTGTTAAAATGACTAAAATACCCTTATCTTAAGCATTTTATTGCTGAATGAGAAAATGATGAGAGAGACAAAGAAGAGTGAGAAAATGATGAGAGAGACAAAGAAGAGTGAGAAAATGATGAGAGAGACAAAGAAGAGTGAGAAAATGATGAGAGAGACAAAGAAGAGTGAGAAAATGATGAGAGAGAAAAATGAGTAAGAAAAATGATAAGAGATAAAGTAGGATGAGAAAATAATGAGAGAAATGAGTAAGAAAAATGATAAAAGATAAAGTAGACTGAGAAAAATGATGAGAGAGAAAGTAGAGTGAGAAAATGATGAGAGAGAAAGAAGAGTCGGAAAATGATAAGAGAGACAAAAGAGTGGGAAAATGATAAGAGATAAAGTAGAGTGAGAAAATGATGAGAGAGAAAGAAGAGTGAGAAAATGATGAGAAAGAAACTAGAGTGAGAAAGAAGAGTGAAAAAAATTATGAGAGAGAAAGAAGAGTGAGAAAAATTATGAGAGAAAAAGAAAAGTGAGAAAAATGATGAGAGATAAAGTAGAGTGAGAAAATGACAAGAGAGAAAATAGAGTAAGAAAAATGATGAGTGAGAAAGTAGACCGAGAAAAATAATGAGAGAGAAAGAAAAGTGGAGAAATGATGAGAGAGAAAGAAGAGTGAGAAAAATTATGAGAGAGAAAGAAGAATGAGAAAAATGATGAGAGATAAAGTAGAGTGAGAAAATGACAAGAGAGAAAATAGAGTAAAAAGAATGATGAGTGAGAAAGTAGACCGAGAAAAATAATGAGAGAGAAAGAAAAGTGGAGAAATGATGAGAGAGAAAGAAGAGTGAGAAAAATTATGAGAGAGAAAGAAGAATGAGAATGGGCTAGGAAGAGCTAAAGGGTAAAATTCGAAGGAATTTTTTTTGTTTTGCCAATTCCTTGCTGTAAGGAATTGCAATTCTTGACTAATGTTGCTGAATTTCAATTTAGGCTTTGGAAGGAATTGGAATTCATTGGAGTTTCAATTCTTTTGAACCAAACAAAAGAATTAGGGTTGAATAGGAATAAGGTTATAATAAATTTACAATTCCCTTGAACCAAACATGCCATTATTGTTGAAAGCAATACATATAGGTGCTTCAAATATAAAGTACTTAAACCTTATTCCATCGATTATGTTTTTCACTTAAAAAAACTTGTGCCAACCAAGGCTAATTCAAACATCCTGGCTATTCTCAGCCTTAGTTTTATGAGCTTCTTTGGACCTCATAATATCACAACATACTCATTTGATTGAAACCTTTAAGTTGCTAATTTTCTCATCAGTAGTCTCTACTTCAAGCAAACCTATCAAAAATACACTAAACAAAAACAAAAAAGGAATTAAATTTATAGTCACAAACATATTAAAAAATAAAGGGAAAAGAAAAAGCGGAACGGAACTTTCACCATATAATCCATGTTCCACTTATAACCTCTAATCTCTACATAAAAAGACCTACAAGCAATGCCACCAAGTATAAACAAAAGTATCATAACATTAATAAGCAAAACTTGAAATTAGTTAAACATAAGAGGAAAAAAATTACCAATACCATTAAATATTACCTTGCCTATCAAGCATATATGCTACGCTAGGAATAATCATGAATTCCCAAAAACCTCTTTCATAAAACTTAACATGAGGCTAGAAGTAAGGTATACACACCATAAACAAACTTTCCAAAGTTCATTTCTCCTGTTACATCTAAAAAGTTAAATATGCATAGTCTAAAATTCATTTTCCATGTTGCTTTCAAGTAAATCACATCTCCCACTTTTAACTTATAAGCACTCACAATTTCTACTCAAACATCATCTCCAAAAGTTAGAACACGTTTCATAACATTAGCAAAACCATTTGCAACTTTAAACTGAAATAAACATATAGCCAAATTCTTTTATAAATTCTTTTACCTACCATTCAAATAAAACACATTGAAGATAATAGAAAAAATGTATTTGAAACAACAAAAAGAATGCTACAACAATTGCAGTACAAATGAACTATGAAACATTAACTTGAGGACTTCTCAATCCTTTTGACATCACCTATATGAAGCTAGGCTTCCAAATTCTATCAAATTCCCTTAAAAACTTCTCTCTCATTGATTATAGAAAATGACCTCTATATACAAGCAACACCATATTGGAAAATAAGAACATCATTTATTACCAAATTGTGGTCGATTACCAATTTTCCACCCCTCTCTAAACAATACTATTTCTTCATCATTATATACTATCTCTAATCAACTAAATCATTTGCACAATGCAACCTGATGTCTCAAGGAATAATTTTATCAATCATTAGAGAGACATACTAGATACTTTCTACTAGCATTCAAAATTAAGTCAAAGGTACCATTAGAAAGCAAACAAGCAAAAGTTAAAAAAATAAATATATAATTCTAAACTCAAACAACGAGCTCTTACCAAACTAACACAAAAATGAAACCCAACCTCACACAAAAACCAGCTGAAATGAATCACTTAAAAAAGACAATTAGAATTTAATACACAATCTCAGTTAGTACATATTTTCTCCGACAATACAAAATTAAACTAATAGATTAGATATGACTGGGTAAAAGTAACAAAGTTTACATTAAAATCTAACAAAAATCCCTCTATTTTTATAATATTTTATGTGAAATAATTACCCTTAAAAGGTTCTGAGTTACACTTTGAAGACATACAAACTCCTTACCCCAAGAAAAATCCTAAAAGTTCAAAATAAATAACAACCATAGCATCAGAAGAACAATCCACAACCAAAATAAAGTAGAGAAATTCACAAATTGAGAAGCCTATCTTACTTCTATTGTAATTCCGAAAATAACTACCAAGATTGTGCAATGGAATAAAATGAAAGGATAGGGAAAAAGATAACTGTATGTGACCAAAAGCACTAACTAAAGGCCATAAAATAAAGAAACAAGTTTAGTGCATTCCAAACCCTATATGACAAAAGGAAATCAAAACATCAAAATTCTCATCTAACTAAAATATTAAAATTGCACAAAGATATGATAGTGAGATCAGTTAATTTATATTGGTTCATTCTTCTTTCTTTTTTTTCTATTCTTCCTTCTCTCAAAACTAGAACTACATCACTCTTTCTTACACCCCCTCCCCTCGCTCTCACTTGAGAATAGGGGAGAATCTTTGCCTTTTTTTTCTTTTTTCTTTTTTCTAGTTTGCTAGTTTTGTCCATAGTTATTAGGGTAGTCCTCCTTTATGGTGGTTAATTTTCTTCTCCTCAGTTGTGGAGAGTTGTGATCTTTCTAATTGGAGTTTGTTTTAACTTTGTCGTCTTGTCTTTTCAAGTCTTAAATCAAGTTATTGTTGGGCATTTTGGGCAATTGTGGACAGATGTACTTTTGGTAGCAATGAAAAATGTTAGATCTATAAACAAGGGTGGCTGAAATGGGGTGAGAACAACTAGTAGTGACAACTGATGATGGTTGCTGGTAGTGGAGGCTGTGTTCGTGACTTCCATGGTACTCAAATCTAGTTACTTTTGTTTTTTTCCTTTCTTTCTTTAACGGGAAGATTGTTATCAAGAGAATAGGTTTCTCTCCAAGAGGAGTGTTGTGCCATTGAGTAGGCAAACATGTCTGATAGTTAGTATTTTTTTTTTTAATATTCAATCATTGTCAGTCTAATAGTCATTAACAAACAAAAAACAACAACAATCAAATTTCCAAAGGCACACTCTTAGAACTATACTAATGATTAAAACACTGATTAGGTCTAAATAAGTCTTTCACAAAATTACTGAAATTATTAGGACTCAACACTTCTCCAACATCCTTTGTCTCCTCTTCCCCATATCCTTTTGCTAAATTCATCCATGTCTTTCCATTTGAGTTTCCATTGTTTTTCAGATCATAGTAGCTGGTTGTTGTTGCTAATCAAGATAAACAATCATATTGTCATCCCTTTTCTTCTACGAAGTATACAAAGTCATTATCCCCAGTCTTCAACCGAAAGCTCAGGCCAGATTCATTGCAACTCTTTTAATCTCCTATTCATTTCTCACCTCTCTTATTGTTGTTTCCTGTTTCTTTCAACCAAGTAGTTAGCTAGAAGTGTAAGTGCTAAAGATGGACAGTGGGATACCTTCAGATCCGATGTTGGGAGTTTCAGATCTGCTGCAAAAAATTGGAACTAACCATAGAAGAAGCTGTGGGAGTGACAATCCAAGAAGAGGATGTCACAAAAAGTTTGAAAGAGTGCTCTAGAAGTTTGGTTGGCCGAATCTATGGAGATCAGAAAGTGAACTTCATTGGACTCAAGAATACTCTAGAAAAGGTTTGGCCGACCCAAGATCCCTTCAAAGTCCAGGAGCTTGGGACTAATCTATACCAGTTCGTCTTCAACAACCAAGAGGATAAAATAAGGGTCTTACAAAGCAAAGGTTGGATGTTTGACCAACAATACATCATCCTCCACGAGTAAGCAAACGATATTAGTATTGCAAAAGGAAATTTTACCACGGTGGAGCTCTGGATCCAGGCTTAGAACACCCCACCTCAATGGTTGACAAGAGATATGGGTTTTAGATTGAAGCAAATCTTCCCCAAAGTGCTAGACGTCTTTATTCCAAATAGCAGAAGCAAAGATGGTTGATGCATGAAGATTTTGGTCGAGGTTGACCTACACAAGTCGCTCTTGAGGGTCACACGGTTGAAAATGCAAGACCAAGAATGCTGGATCAATTTTAGGTATGGAAACTTGGCATCCTTTTGTTATTATTGTGGAAAAATTGGGAATGTGGAGAGACTGTGTTCGGCTAAAAGAGTGGCTACAGAAACATAGATATCCATGAAGGGCAATTTGGCGAGTGGCTATGTGCTGTAAGCTCCAAATCTTATGCCCGAGAGAGAGGAGGAAAAGTGGAATCTGAAAGCAAAATGCTCCAACAAGTAGAAGATGCAGGAAAGCTAACGGGAAAAAGTCTAAACCCAAGAATGGAAGTGCCAAAGAAAAAACAAGTTGAAGGAACTGAAAACCTCTAGCAGTGGCTTTTGCTAAACAAAAGAGCGGATGGCAACTTGGTTCCAAAGTGGACGCATCTACCGAGCCGAATGTGTTGAACATAACTGTTGAAGAAGAAGTAGTGTGGAAGCAGATGGAAGGCTATACAAAAAAAAAAGAACAAGGAAAGTGAGATGACCGAAAAAAATACTGAATTTGTGGCCATTGAATGGAATGCTGAATTTGTTGAATTTGTGGCCGAAAGGAATGTTGAATTTATGGCCAAAAGGAATGCTGAATTTATTGAATTTGTGGCTAAAAGGAATGTTGATTTTGTGGCCGAAAGAAATATAGCAACAAAATTTCAATTGGTTAAAGACTTGGTGACAGGAATGTGCATCCAAAGCAAATGGCCAATCTATGACCGTGTTGGCTGATAGGAAGATTTGGGGGTGGGACAAGGCAATGCGCCAAATTATGGCCACGTTAGCCGATAGGATGATTTGGTGGCAGGACCTGGCAACCAAAGTAATATGCTAATTTCAATGGAGTTAGATTGTCGACAAGAGAAGGAAAATGGCGACAAAGTAAGCGATGATCTTGAGTTGATTAATGTGCCAATTAGTTGTGAACTATCAAAAAGGAAGACAAAAAAGGAAAAGCAAAGCTGAAGATGGTCAAGGAAAGGCAATCAAGAGGGCCGTAAGGCCGCAACTCAAAAACAGCCACCCATTGGGTGTAAGTGACACTGGTGGCTTCAAGATGAAACCTCTAAGTTAGAGGAGAATGAGGACCTATGCAACAAAAAGATAAGACGTGAGGGTCAAGACATTGGCGATCTATCAAAGGTGGGGTGACTAGCTTTGAGTGGTTCCAGCACGATAAATGAAGATATATGTGTGGAATTGTAAAAGTTTGAGAGAACCCTTTACAATTTCCCAATTGAGGGAAGTGATGCGATCCCACATTCCAGAATTTTTATTTTTAGTTGAAACAAAAAAAAAAAGTTTGTTGCTACAGTGTGCCGAAGATTGGGATATCAAGAACAATTGAGAGTTGTACAGTTGACTGGTACAAAAGGGGGATTGCTTGTATGTTGGAGGTGTTAGCACATGAATAGCATAAACCCAAGATCAAACATATACATGATTAGAATATAAAAACATAAGTAAATAATTGTGTACCAGTCTTTTGATCCATAACTGTATGCAGAATTAGAATTGATCCTGACTAAATTCTTCTCCTCTATGACCCTTTGTATGAACTGGTTTTGATGAGGGTGCCTCTTTCTCTCTTAACTTTCTGAGTAGAAAGTGTTTTTTTAAAGATTAGGGTTAGAGGAGAGAGCTTAACTAATATTTAAACTTAAACCCTAGCCCCCTATCACGGACCAGGCTAACTGCAGCCCACACATGTCAGTCCCACATTAGACAATTAAAAGCCCTTATATTTGACTTTATTAAACCAAGTTCAAAAAAACATTAATTAATATAAGTCCACATATAGAAAAACCCTGCAGTCTCCCAGTTGAGCGAATATTAATTAAAGTTGTATTTTAATGTGCACCTGTATGCTGATTTAAAGATTACTATTAATTGTCAATCCTATCCCATAGAGCCTTTAGCACTGAATCATGGCAGTAACTGCATGTAATCACACAAATGCTGTTAACTCTACTGATATGGATTCAATGTGGTAGTGTGGCAAACCAGATAACACCTCATATAGAGCCAAACTTTATGTGTTATCCCATTTTGTCAGTTCCTATTCTCTCTACTTAGTATCACAAAACCTTTATGTGTCATTAGAGAATAATTTTATAGTTCTAATGAACTTCCATATGTCTTATCTTTATTGTTAACAGAACTTTATGTGTACAAAACATATATTTTAGACTAATAACTGTATACCTTTTTAGTCTGTGTGCTCAAAGTTTGCACAATATCTTAAGATTTGCACTATATATATATATATATATATATATATATATATATAACTAGAAACTGCATTAAACTTTATTGAATTCAAATGCTAATACACATATATAAAAAAAAATGTCACTGAATGTAACAAAGTACAGATGAAAAACTTTATGAGTATAAATCAACTTCCACTAAACTGCAGTATCTAATGACGCAACTAAACCCATACTTTCGACATGTCTCTCAAACACATATGGGCGAAGTCTTTTTGTTAGTGGATTTGCAACTATATCATCTGTGTAAATATGCTCCACTACTATGTCACCATTCTGTATTATTTCTTTAATGGTCAAGAACTTGATCTCCATGTGTTTAGACCCCTTGAGACCTTTATGATTATTAATAAATAATACTATGGAATTATTGTCACAATACAGCTGTATGGGTCTATCCACAAAATCAAATGCAACTGACTCCTTTATAAGACTACGAAGCCAAACAGCTTGAGTAGCAGTTGTAAAGCATGCTATCAACTTTGCTTGTATAGTGGAAGACGAAATTGTCTTTTGTTTCTCACTTTTCCAAGATATTGCGCCATTGCTAACTTGAAAACATAATCGGATGTTGATTTCTTGTTATCTTCACAGCCAACAAAGCCTGCATCCGTATACCCTACTAGCTGAAGGTCTTGAATGTGTCTATATGTCAGTATGTAGTCTTTTGTCCTTACCTTAACACCTTCTTGGCAGCTATCCAATGATCATGTCCTGGGTTTACCTGATATCCACCCAGAAGACCAGTTGTGAAAGCAATGTCTGGTCTAGTACATACTTGAGCATACATAATGCTTTCAAATGCACTAGCATAAGGTACATCTTTCATTTGGGATTTCTTAACATCTATTTGAGGGCACTAGGACTTATTCAATTTATCATCCTTGACAACGGGAGCAATTCCCAACTTGCATTCATGCATACTGAATCATCCCAGAACACGATCTATGTAAGCCCTCTAAGATAAACCCAACAAATGGCAAAAACAATCCCTATGGATCTCTATGCCAAGGACAAATGACGCTTCACAAAGATCTTTCATATCAAAACTATTTGACAACATTTGCTTAGTCTTATGTAACAAGTTGAGATCATTACTGGCAAGTAACATGTCATCAACATATAATATGAGAAGAATGAAATTCCTCTCACTGACCTTGCTATACACACACTGATCTACCTTATTTTCAACAAAATCGGATGATGTCACAACTCTATGAAACTTCAAGTGCCATTGTCTAGAATCCTGTTTAAGTCCATAGGTAGACTTTTTAATTCTACACACAAGCTCTCTAGAATCATTAGCTACAAAACCTTCAAGTTGAATCATATAACCTCTTCATCAAGGTTTCCATTTAGAAAAGCTATTTTAACATCCATCTGGTGTAGCTCCAAATCCAGATTAGATACTAATGTCATGACCACTCTAAAAGAATCTTTAGAAGAGAATGGAGAAAAAGTCCCATCATAATCTATTCCTTCTCTCTGAGTGAATCCTTTGGCTACTAATCTGGCTTTAAACTTTTCTATCTCTCTTTTAGAGTCATTTTTGGTCTTATATACCTATTTGTAGCCAATGGACTTGCGTCCTTTAGGTAACTCAACAAGCTCCCAAACATTATTACTTTTCATAGACTGCGCATCGCATCCTTCATGACATCCATCCACAGACTTGATTGAGGATAAGAAACAGCCTCTGTATAAGTCACTAGATCTATCACGTAGCCTATATTATAATCATGCTCTCAAGATAGACCATATAGTCTGGTGGTATAGTAGACCACCTCTCCCTGGTGGACTTTCTGAGTGGAGCTATCACAGTCTCATTCTGTTCTTGATGGGATAGAGGAGTATCATCAGGCACAGGCTTAATGACATTATCCTCAACTCTCACTGAATTAGGTCGTAATATAGAAGGCTCTATAACAGTTTGTACAGGTAGAGAATGTGATGTAATGTTCTCCACCACACTATCATCCTTAATGGTCTGAGAACAAGGTCTCATTTCGAGAATTGTAATTTGTCTTTATAATCTCCAAATTAGGTAGAAGGGTATTGAGAGTTTGATGGACAATCACTGTAGTAGGAATAATGATCTTATGTACCTCAAGTTTACTCTGTAAGTCTACCATTTTTAAGGCATAATCTTTAACACCACTAGTACCATCATACCTCATGTTAAAAAGCGTTTGTAAAAGAGTACCTATCTCAGCATTAAATGAAACCCGATACACATCTGATAGGTATTCCATCATCTGCTTAGCAGTGTAGTTGACTGGCAAACCCCCTTTTAGGTGATCTTGAATAGATTGCTACATGGACAACAAGCAAATTCAATTGCTTTTTCCCCAAGTTGCAAATTTCTCTTTTGCAGCATCGGTACTTTCTGCGGTGAGATCTGCAGGCTTGTCCTCATAAAGGGCATCGGACATATCTGCCATAATTATTCCAAATATTATGTCATCTTTCCATTTCTTAAAATTTGAACTAGTGAGAATCTCGATAGTGAGTGAGTTGGCATTGACAGAAAAGGTGACTGATAATAAAAAAAATATAAAATATGTAAGAACAGTGTAACTTAATATAAACTGTGTAAGTACATTCCACAGAAAGTCACACGAATCATTATATAATCGCCTTTGGGCAGAATGCATGACATATAATTGTAAACTTTCTACATGAACAATGGCCATGAAAACTTATTTTAACCCTTGTAAATTCACCACCTTTGAGTGTATGAACCACTAAAATCAGTCATTTTTCAAGCACACATTTTACATATATCCCTCCACTAACTAATACTCAATCACCTCCTTTGGGAGTATGACTAGATATTAGAAAGAGAGACATCTCTAACAATATAAGACCGACATTTTATAAAACCAAATGAGTGTGCTACTTTGGTGGTCACTATCTGAAACTCTCTCATACCAAGGATATTAAACTTTATTTCTTACATAAAACTTTATATGCAATTTTAAACTATAAAAATGACAAGGGCAATACGTCGTTTAATTGCATTTAATCATGTTTTACTAAACATAAATTGAATATTTGCATATTAACACGATTGACATACTTCAAAATTTAAAATATAAGTGCAAATATTTAAATTTTATACTAAAAGTATAAAAACATATTCAATCCAAATTTTCACTAGTATAATAGTGTCAAAAAATATGCAAACCATGTGTCAAAATGTAGATAATGAAAATCTGAATCCAATGATATTAAAATCATCCAAAACGGATTCTAGATGAGCTTGAAAACAACCCATAAAGGGCTTCGGAAAAAATTAATTTGCACGGGACTCGCGGCTGACATAGGCATCTGACATGCTGCTGACGCGCGCAACTTGATGCGCATGCAAAGCGTCCAGGACAAGCGCTCATGCATGCTGAACAATGACGCTGACCCAATGCTAACGTCATTGATGACGTCAGCCCTCCTATGTGCGCTTAAGCGCGTTTTGTCATTTTTTTCTCTTTTTTTTTCTTTGGCCTATACGCTTAACAATTGTTGGTGTTGCCTTTAATTCTTCTGTTCTATCTTTTCCAGATTCTTGCATGCCTTATGTATTTTCATGAGGCTTTTTTTTTCTTCGTTATTCAATCATACATACTTGATGCATGCGAGGCTGAATATAGGATCATATAATAAAATAGAACACAAAATATTCTAATCATGATCTATGCCTATTCTCTGATACCACATGTTAGCACATAAATAGCATAAACCTAAGATCAAACATATACACGATTAGAATATAAAAACAGAAGTGAAGAATTGTGTACCAGTTTTTTGATCCATAATTTTATGTGGAATTAGAATTGATCCTGACTAAATTCTTCTCCTCTATGACTCTCTGTATGAACTGGCTTTGATGAATGTGCCTCTTTCCCTCTTAACTTTATGAGTAGAAAGTGTTTTTTTAAAGATTAGGGTTAGAGGAGATGACCTAGTTAATATTTAAAGTTAAACCCTAGGTCCCTCATCACGGGCCAGACTAATTGTAGCTCACACATGCCAGTCCCACATTAGACAATTAAAAGCCCTTATATCTGACTTTATTAAACCAAGTTCAAAATAATATTAATTAATACAAGCCCACATATAGAAAAACCATACAGGAGGGGGAGTACTAATGCTAAGAAAATAAAATCAACTACCTTCTGTATCTAGATGGAATGTGAGAGTATAGAAAAGAATCAAACCTTTTGGGCTATTTTTGTGCATGCTAGCACTGACCATAAACTAAGACAAGAGCAGTGGAAGCTCTTAGAGCACCAAAGGTAGAACTAGGGAGACAAGTAGATCATGGGAGGAGATTTTAACGACATCTTAAGCACCAAAGAAAAGCATGGAGGGAGGCAACGATCAGAGGCAAGTTGTCAACCCTTTCGATCATTTGTGAGTCAAATGGAAATGAAAGATATAACTTTTGTGAGAAGAAGTTTCACATGGGCTAATAATAGAGCAGGAGAAGGCTTTATTGAAGAAAGCTTAAACAGATTCTTTGGCTCTCCAACTTGGCTACTTAGCTATCCAAAGGAAAAGACCTATCATGTGGAGAGGTATTCATTGGATCATTCACTCATCCTGTTAGACACAAATCCAAATGAGCAAAAGCTAAGAAGAGATTCAATTTGACAAATGTTGGGTCGAAATGGAGGAGGTGGGCAAACTAGTGAAAACTACATGGAGACTAGAGTAAAGAGGCACCCCAATGTATTAGCTTTGTTCCAAAATAGGACAATACAGAGTGGCGCTTTTGAAATGGAGCCAGAAGAACATGCACAACTCAGCTATGCAATTAGCAAGGATCAAAACACAAATATAGTCTTTATCTAGGCAGGGAGGTAAGAGGAATTGGAGCAAATTGAAAAAAGAGCTACATTGTGCCCATAGAGATGAAGAGATATATTGTAGACAAAAATCAAGAATCTAATGGTTCTAAAAAGGTGACAAAAACACGAAGTTCTTCCACGTCTCGACCATCAATAGGAAGAGGCAGAATACAATTGAAAGGCTAGTGAAAGAAGATGGAAGCCTTTGTGAAAGCATTCAAGAAGTGAAAAAGGAAATTTTGATATTCTATGAGAAACTATTTTCAACCTCCAGCCCGAACTTCCAACATGATGATTTGGATGGTATCCCATGGTTGATCAATGAAACGATGAATCAAAGGTTGACAAGACCTGTAGAAGAATTAGAAATCAAAGATGCCATTTTCAAAATGAACCCCGACAAGACCCTTGGGCCTGATAGTATGACTCCTCTTTTCTTCTAGTCTTATTGGAATGTGATTGGTGTAGATTTGTACAGAAATGTTAAATACTTTTTGGAAAACCAAAAAATGCTTAAACAAGTCAGCCACACACTAATCACATTGATCTTGAAAATCAAAAACCTTGAATTTATTGGACATTTTCGACCCATTAGCTTGTGTAATGTAGTGTACAAGGTTATATCTAAAATGCTGGTTGAGTGGATGAATGTTTGCCTTCCCAATTGCATAAGCCCCTATTAGGCGGCTTACATCCCAGGGAGACAAATTGTAGATAATGTGGTAGTTGCTCATGAGTACATTCACACGTTAAATGCCAAACATAGAGGAAACCAGGGGTGGATGGACATGAAACTTGATATGGCTAAAGCATACGATAGGGTAGAGTGAAAATTCTTGTGTGAGGTCCTCCGGAGAATAGGATTCTCTGGCACTTTCATTGGCTGGGTATGGCAATGCATTAGTTCTGCCACGCTATCTATTAATATCAATGGTGAAAAATGTGGGTATATCCAAACGACTAGAGGCATTAAACAGAGGGATCCGCTGTCATCTTATCTGTTCTTAGTTGTGTCTGAGACTTTCTCAAACATGATTAAACAAGCAAATCTTAGGGAGGAATACAAGACTTGAGAGTGAGCAAGAAGGGCTCACAAATTACCCACCTTCTATTTGCAGATGACTCACTAATCTTTTGTGAATCAAGAGTGGGAAAAGCAAATAGGATCAAGACTTTATTATCTAACTACAACAGATCATCAGGCCAACTTGTTAGCTGGTAGAAATCATTGATTTTCTTTAGTAAGAACATCCCCCAGAAGAAAAAATATGACAAAAGTCAGATTTTGGATGGCATCAAGGAAAAATGGAAAGCCAGGTACCTTCGACTTCCCATGATCATTGGCAGAGCAAAAAATGAGGTGTTCAACTATATAGAGAAAAAAGTTCAACAAAGAGTCACTAGGTGAAAAAATAGGTTTCTTAGCCAAGTGGGGAAAGAAGTGCTAATCAAAGCGGCCATTGATGCACTCCCCACTTATGTGATGGCTTCAAACTTCCTAAAGGTATCTGCCAAAACATTATCAAAAGGACCACAAGCTTTTGGTGGGGAGACAAAGAAGGTGAGTGAAATAAGATCCGCTGGAAAGCATAGAAAGACCTAACATGGCCAAAAGAGGAAGGGGGTTTGGGCTTTAAAAACTACAGCTGTTCAATGAAGCACTAATAGCAAAACAAATCTAGAAGATCATCATCCAGTCGAACCTCCTCATAAGGAAGGTAATGAAAGCCAAGTAGTTCCTAGAAGGTGGTCTCTTGAATGTCCAGATTAAAAACAATGCATCATGGCTGTGGAAGTGTTGGATGGGAGTTAGACATGTTATCAAAAGATGGGCAATTTTCCAAGTGCTGGATGGAAAATCAATCAGAATATAGGAGAGCCTTTGGATTCCTAGCAGACAAAACTTCAAGCAAGCACCCATTCTGAATCATTGAGAGAAGGCCTCATGGGTGAGTGAGCTCTTACAAGACAGGGGAGATCACTGGAACGAGAAACTTGTACGCCAATTGTTCAACCGGTCAAATGCTAAAGCCATTGTAAGTATTCCTTACCCAGGTGACATTCATATTGACCGCAAAGATAAACTTGTGTGGAACTCGACTAAACAAGGAATCTATACAGTCAAATCTTCCTACCAAGATGCTATCAAGGCCTATTTGATGAGGTACCAACAAGCCAAGACAAGCTTAGCCAAGGGCGCAACAAAGAAGGCATGGAAGAGCAGTTGGAGGCTAGGCATAAAAGGGAAACTCAAGCTCTTCATTTTGAGATGCTGGCATAGAATTCTCCCAACAAAAGATCAGTTACTAAAGAGAGGCATTTCGGAAGATCAAACATGTAACATGTGTGGAGAAGATGAGGAGATTTTAGAGCACATCCTTTTTTTATTGCCCTAGAGCTTAGAAAGTGTGGAAAATGGCCCCGATAAAATGGGATGCATCGGAGGAAGACAGTCTTAGTTTCAAACAATGGTGGCCTAAAGTTTGCAATGGAAAAAAGGGTAATTACTTGCAGGATAGAGCTGAACCGACAGTTTATATTTTATGGATATTTTGAAAAACTAGGAATCTATGGATATTCCAACAAGAATGGAGAGAAGAAAAGGTAGTTGTAGACCTAGTGATAGAATAATGGCTAGAATTCCAGAAGGTGTGCAGGCTGAAGAGAGAATCACGGTAAGAGAAGTGACTAGGAACAAGGAATCAAATTCAATGGTAGCTAACCAATACAAGAGATTTGTTTGATTGGCTAAGGCATTGGCTAGAATGGAAAGAATATCTAGTTAATATGAAAATAGGATATTTGATCCATTTTAGCTTAGAGAGGTGCAATCTGACTAAGCAAAAAGAGTGGTTTTTGCTATTGCTTGATGCACATGTAGTTAGTCTATTAACATTTGGCCTCACAAGCTAAGATATTTAGAGATAGAGTTTAGCTTGATTGGGAGCATTTCAAACTGATTTACTTAGCCTCATTGCGAGGGTTAAGGACTTTGTTTGCCAATTGGCAAAATATAAATGTCACAATTTTGGTAGTTAATATAAGATCGTTTCTTTGACCAAAATGATAATAATAATAATAATAATAATAATAAAGTTACTAAGTCCTGTAATTGGCTATAGTGTAGTTTTAACTATTTTGTTAGCAAGTAGTCTTTCTAACAATTATAAAGAATGTGCAGTTAATTCTTCCAAGTTCTCTTTTTTCCTTTTTTTGCTTTTTTGGGTGTTGGTATATTATACCGGAGGAGTTATATCTCATTTTTGGGGCTATTTGGATCCTTTATCTAATACAAACATAAAGGATAATTTGTCTATCAACTGGCTTATTTTACTTGATTTGAATATTAATGCAATTTGTTTTGGACAAAAAAACCTAAAATGTAAAAAAGTCATAAGAAACTCCATAAAACGCAGTCAAATCTTAATACTTTTATATAATTATGAATAAGCCCACATGCTTTTAACATATTAACATTTGCAATTAAATGAAAAGGAAAATTTTTGTTAAATTTCCTGTCAACACACATTTCTTTACCATGTTAAGAATTCCCATGAATTATTGACAACTATATTGTCATAAAGAAATCAATTACATGCAGTGTAAAAAAAATATACAAGATTATTCACAACTCTACTTTATCGGTTATAAATTACATTTTATGCTCCTAATAAGCAACACAACTACCTAATTAATAATTAAATTGAGTATTTATAGTGTACTTGTTTCCTTCTAACAATAAATCACATAAATAAATAAAAAATCATTTAATCCACTCAAAAAGAGCCTTCCTAACTTCCTTCTCTCAGCCTTTTGACCAATTCCCATTATAGTACATAATCTTCCAATTTTTTAGTTTTTACGAATGAAATGTTTGTAAACATATTATTGCTAAACATACTTAATGGTTTTTTTTCCTTTTAAAAGACTATTTATTTGTACACAAGTTATTACCAAACTAATTAATAATTATAAATGTTGTTTAAAATATAAACATTAGAGGTAGACACAGCCCTATAGCCTTCCTAGGGCTACACCCCCCTAACTATCTTGCTCTTGAAACCAAAGTCTAGGCCGATATGGATGGCTTTCCAAAAAGCTTTTTTTTTGCGCTTTCCAAGACAATTTTTAGTTACTATCTCAAAAAATATAAAAATGCGTTTTGAGAAACTGTTTATATAGGCAAGCTTCCACGTCTCCTTATAGCAGATTAAGGGGGTGCTTGGTATAAATTGTGGGTTTAGGAATGGAATGGATTTAATAAAATGAAAGGTTTACAATGGAATGGAATAATAGTATTTATGTTATTTGGTATTATTTTATAGTGGAATGGAAAGAATTTTATATTAAAATTAAAATTAAATATTAATATTAATAATTTTATTAACAAAATTTATATTAAAATTTAATATTAATATTATAATAAATATATTATTATTTTACATTATATGATATTTAAGAGAATCATATCTTGTTCAAAAAATAGTTAAAGTGCATGTCAATTTGTAGAGAAAAATATTTTTTACAAGTTAGTGAAATTTGTGTTTTTTTTTTTTTAAGAAAGGTAAAATGAGGGTTGCAAACCATTGGGGTGTTTGCAACCCCCATGACATGTGGCGTGGGCGCGCGTCACATCAGCGTTGGCAGGTGTTAAGCTCCTGTCAGCGCTCATAATTTATTATTATTTTTTTTACTTGGCTCAAAACGACATCGTTTTGAAGCCATTTTGATTCCATTCCCTCTAAACCCAAGTGGGGGGGGGGAGGGGGGGTTGGGTTTCCACAAAACCCAACCCCAAGGGTTTAAAAAAACCCATCCTCTTATACCAAACTGCATTTTTTGTTTCAAACATTTCCATTCCTTTCCAAAACCTTTGTACCAAGCATCACCTAATTTTTCTATTTTCCCCACTTTATTCATAAAAGACACAAAACACATGGAGAAAAAGAATTCCTTGTACCCCAAGACCAAAACCCAAATATCCTACAGTCCCCCATGTTGTTGACCATACAGTACATTAGTCCATACCTTTTTTTAGACCGAATTTGTTTCTCCTTTCTCCTGCCTCTCTCTCTCTCTCCATCTTTCTTCTATGTGCAAGTAGCATTTTCAACTTGCTGAAATTGGTGGGAAAGCTTCTGCCACAAAAAACACTGATCAAGAAAGCCTAGAGCCCTCTCTCTAATCCTATATTCAAGCCTTTCTTGCTACTTTGCTTGCCCTTCTTTGCAACTATGATAAAAAGCCATTTGCTAGTTTTCAAACCCTTTATCTTTCTTTTGAATCAAAGTAGGTTGTTACTATTGCATTTTAGTTGGTCAGGGGAAGCTACACTTTGTAGATAGCTCTACTTATTTTTTCTGTTTTTCCCAGAGCTTCTACTTCTATTTTCCTTGCTTCTCTTGTGCTCATTTACCTGAAGGTATAGAGTTCTGTTCGCTATGTCCAAAAGATATGTGCTCTGTATATCATAACAAACATTGTACATCAATATCTTTTTTCCTATATAATATAAACTAGAAGGTTTTTGCCATGCAACGCACGATGTATGCCTTGTTTAGGGTATCTTCATTGCACATAATATATTCCAAATATTCACCAAGTTAATATAGAAGTGTACCGGAAAATGTATGAAAAGAAGTGTAAGTAATTTTGGAAGTGCACTATAAAAGCAGAAAGGTTGTAGATAATACTATAGTTATGTTATTCACACAATCCAAATAAGAAAAAGCAAGTATATTGTCTTAGGCAAATATGCAAGGATAGAAGTAGTTTGAAATGTTGTAAATTTATTTTTGGAGTGCTAAAGAAGGAAATCTTCATCCCTCTTATGATTGCAACTTGTTGTGTCACTCAAATGTGGGCTCCCCATATCTTTTTAGGTTGAATTCTCTTTAGTGGTGTCAATGTTGCTATTCTAGTCTTGTTTTTAGGATGCCAAGGTGGAGGCAATTTGTTGGTGAAGTTGGTCTTCTGTAGAAGCTTCTGTAAGGTCTAAGGAGTAGTGGTCGATTTGCAAAAGGATTGGGAATGGGCTTATGTGTATCTTTATTAGGAGGGCTTTTTGTTTGTTGAGAGAGGAGCTCTTCTTTCATGTACAGTGCCACCCACGGACCTTGGTATTAATGGTCATAATTGCCAAAAGGGCACAAGATCTTGTGGGATGCAACAGAATCATCTATTTTTGATAGATTGGTATCCCCTAGGTCACTTGTTTGATGAGTTGCGATAGATTAAATGATATGAAAGTATTAGATTTATGTATTTTGGTTAATGAAATGACTCTAAATTTATGTACTTGTTGATAAGCATAGTATAATTTGGCAAATGTGAAATAATCGACTTTGCATGGTTTCCAAATATGTTCATTGACAAAGTTCATGTATCATCAGTGAGAGTAGGCCAATTTTGCATCTAAAATTTGCCAAATTTTCACGAGTGTTAGAGTCTTTCTGATTACATAATGTATTTGTATAATTTGCTTATTGATTTTGAATTGTGGTGTCATTTTTGCATGAAGTGTTGGGGTTGGGTTGTTTTATGTAGAGAGAAAATAGACGGTGGTGCTTAAGGCATTACAACTAAGGTATCAGAATGTGAAATACCCATCACTGCTGCCCCCAACAGACCCTATAGGTAGTTGCCCAGGGTTATATTTGTCAATTAGTTATTACCCAATTAACTTATAACAAATCTTCACTTATTGTTAATTATATTAGAACATAAATTTAGAATTTAATATAATTAATCCCAACAAACTCCTCTTATGTTCTACATATAATTCAACAATACAGCGGATAGTGTAATGTCCAAACAAATATGGATCATCCACATCCAATCAATAGTGTAATGTCTAATCAAACATAGATCATCCACATTCAGTCCAAGACAGTTGACCTGGATCAACAAACTTTAGCAATATATTACTAAGCTTAGTCATCATTTGCAATCTAAATAAGTAGACCATAAATGTCTTAAATTTGTTTTGAGATCAGCATTCCAACATAAATATTGAAGAGTTTTAGACTCTGTCTAAACTCATAACATTTGAAATAGATTCTCAAAGTAATCCAAAACTAACAAATGCATAATAGTCAAGTACAAGTGAACCAATAAAAAATAGTCCAACGCCTCACGAGTACAACAGACAAGCATAATAGATGTCCACAAATAAAGATAACAAAATGTAAGTCTCAAATAAATGGACTCCATCAAAATGGGCAGTTGAGAATTGTCTCCTCTAGATTCAAAAAAGACTAATCCCCCACATTCTCTAGGTGATCTCACTCATCAAGTAAGTCGTATTGGTCTGGATTTCAATCCATATTTGCTTCTCCTGCTCTGCCAACTTCTGTAAATCAACAAATATAAATTTCATGTAGATGAATCCAACAATTTGTTTAATTTACAAATTAGTGTCTAGTTCTACAAAAGAACTTAGCACCGAACTATAGGCTAGAAATCAGTATCAGGCATTATAGTTAAGTCTCAGTTAAGGACAAAACCTAAATAGTCTATTCTATAGAGGACCATTTCCAGTTAAGTTTCAATTAAAAACAAAACCTGAACAGTCTGCTCAATAGAGGACCACTTTCATACTTCAATGTGGAATGTTCGTATCAAAATTCCTTCCAAAGTAAGTTGCAATCATCAAATGTGGAATGATGCAGCTGCCTCGAGAAGTATATGTCATTAAATGTGGAATGACATAGCAATAATCAGAACATCGTAGAAACATATAAGCTAGTGCATTTTTAAGCCGACAAAGGGAGATTTGGTATTTCAAACAACCAACAATGTAGGTTAAGATGATCTTACAGAGTCTTTAACCCCATTTCCCCTATTGTTTGAAATATCCGATCTTTTGTTAAACCCTTTGTTAGAGCGTTGGTCACAATATCCTTTGATCTCACATCAATCAAAGTGATAACCCCACATTCTATAAGATAATGTAACATAGCGTATCTCAGTCTAACATGTCTCCTCTTACTATTAAAGAGTGAATTTTTAACGACGTAGACCACTGCCTAACTTTTATATAATAGACTTAAAGAATTTATTTTTAGCCGGGTCAAAGGAATATCCATAATCAGATTCTTCATCCACTCTGCTTCTTATGCAGCAAAAGTTAGAGTATAAAATTCTAATTCCATAGACGACAGTGCTATACAAGTCTGTCTCTTGAATCTCCATGCAACAGCAGCCCCACCCAGTGTAAAAACATAACCACTGGTAGATTTACTGTCTCCAACATCTGAACACCAAGAGGCATCAGAATATCCTTTCACAGTAGGAGGAAAACCAGAATAGCATAGAGCATAATTTTTAGTGCCTTTAAAATATCTCACAGCCTCTTAAGGGCATTTCAATGCTCTTTGCTAGGATTACTAGTGAAACGACTTAGCATGCCAACTGGAAAAGCAATGTCACGTCTAATGCAACACATAACATATATAAGACTACCAATCAGTTTAGAGTAATCCAACTGATCTATACTGGCTCCATCATTAGGGCTCAGTCTCTTGTTGTAATCATATGGTGTCTTTATCGGTTTGCATTCACTGTATCCTCAGGTAGAAAGTAGTCACTCAATATAATGAGCCTGGCTAAAAGAGTAACTTGCCCATCAAAACTTACTTTTGTACCAATAATGGTGTCTGCTACACCAAGATCTTTCATGTCGAATTCTTTTTCTAAGTTGGCTTTCATGTCTCTCACTACAGAAAGATCAGAGCCGAGAATGAACATGTTATCTACATACAAGCTAATAATCGCAACTTTATTTGACACAGAACAGAAGTAAAGGCTTTTATCTGAGTAACTAGTCTGAAAACAGTAGCTCTTTACAAACTTGTCAAATTTTATATGCCACAATTTAGGTCTTTGTTTTAAACCATACAAAGATTTGTTTAACTTACAAACCTTGTTCTCTAGACCTTTCATGACAAACCCTTCAGGTTGGTTCATGTAGATCTCCTCAGTCTGCTCTTCATTTAGAAAAGCTATTTTGACATCCATTTGATGCACTACAAGGTGCTCAATAGACGCTATGGCAATAAGAATCCTAATAGTGGATAGATAACACACAAGTGAGTAAACATCAAAATAGTCCACTCCACTTTGTTGTGTAAAGCCCTTAACTATGAGACGTGCCTTAAACCGAGCTACTGATCCATCACTATTTAGTTTCTGCTTCAACACCCACTTGCAACCCACAGTCTTAGCCCCTTTTGGCAAATCGACTAGCCGCCAAGTGTTGTTATGCAAAAGAGAGCTCATTTCATTATCAATGGCTTCTTTTCACAATAGAGAATCCCTAGATCTCATAACCTCCTTATAGGAAGATGGATCATTCTCTAAATAGTATGTGACAAAGTCACTATCATATGTTTTGGGAATTTTCTCTCTAGTGGATACTCTAGTAAAAGTTGTTTCAACAATTAGCTATGGGGATCTAGTGTTAGAAGGGCCTGCTTCAAATTCTACAAGAGATTTTGTTATCACATCTGTAGATCTAGAAACACTTAACCCTTGATCTTTGAGAAACTTATTCTCAAAGAATTCTACATCTCTGGATTTTATCACTGCATTAGCGAATAGATCCAAAAACCTGTCTGCAGCATTATCTTCTGCACTACCTAGATATACATAGATGATTGTTCTAAGTTCCACTTTAGGTCTCTGAGAGTTTTGTATTTTCACATAAGCAATACAGCCCCAAGTCTTTAGAGTATCGATCTTACATGAATGTCCATGCCATAACTCATAAGAAGTAGTGTTCAATTTAGAATGTGGCAGTTTATTCAAGATTTAATTAGCAGTTAAAACTGCTTCTCCCTAGTAATAAGAAGGCATGCCAGCAGTAAGTAACATGGAATTTAACATTTCAGTCAAAGTCTTGTTATTCCTCTCAGCTATACCATTTGACTTAGGCGAGTAAGGAGCAGTAGTTTTAAGTATTATGCTCTCAATGGTACAAAATTCCTTGAACTTAATCAATGAATATTCTCCTCCTCTGTAACTTCTAAATCTCTTAATTCTCAAGTTCAATTGGTTTTCGACTCGAGACTTGAAAAGCTCAAAAACTTTTCAAAAAAATCATATTTCGATTTCAACAAATAAACATGACAATATCTAGAAAAATCGTCTATGAATGTTACCAGTTACTTCCGACCACTTCTAGTTGTGAAATTCTTAAAATCACTCAAGTTCTGCCATTATGTAACATATTGGTGCCTAGATGTAGGGGTTGGTTCTTTTTCTTGGCATATGTGATTGGTAGCATTGTGCTATGTTACTGGATTATAGTTTGTTGGTCAGTTATGTTATTTTTCATTGGTGGAATTGTAATATGATTATTATTGTTAATAGCTTGGAATTGTATTATGTCATGAAATATAATTATAGGATGTTACTATTTCTATAGATATAAGTGGCTTATAATGATGAGATTGGTTATCGCAAAAACCTATTCCCTTAAGGGATTGTTGCATGTATGCTCATACATTTCATATCAATATTAGTAATGCGTGGGGCATTTCTAACATTCACCTGAGATATGAACATTATGTAACATATTGGTGCGTAGATGTATGGGTTGGTTCTTTTACTTGGCATATGCCATTGGTAGTATTGTGTTATGTCAATGGATTATAGTTTGTTGGTCAATTATGTTATCTTTGGCTGTGGAATTGTAATATGATTATTATCATTAACAACTTGCAATTATATTATGTCGTGAGATATAATTATAGGATGTTGCTATTTCTGTAGATATAAATGTCTTATGATGATGAGACTAGTTATCGCGAAGAACATGTTCCCTTAAGGAATTGTTGCATGTCTACTCATAGATGTCATATCAATATTAGCAATGCATGTGACATTTCAACTTTGTACTTGAGATATGAACATTATGTAGCACATTGGTGTTTGGATGCATGGGTTGGTTCATGATTTATATATGCGATTAGTGGTTTATATTATGTCATGATATATATTTGGTAGTCAGTTTCTTTTTTTTTTCTTCAATTTTTGGAATTTTAGTATGACTATTTTCGTTAATTGGTGAAATTGTATTATGTAATAAGATATAATTATGGGATGTTGATGCTTCTATATATATATCATAGTTTTATGAAGACGAGCTTGGTTATCACGAACACATGATGTTCTCACAAGGATTGTTGCATGTCCATACGTTCATTTCATATTATTATCATCAACACATGGGACATTTCTATCTTTCTATGAGATATGAACATTATGTAACATATAGGTGACTAGTTAACAAAGTTGGTTTATGAAGATTATATTTGATTGGTCGTGGTGTATTATGTTATGTGATACATTTCATGGTCATTTTAGTTGTCTTTGATTGGTGGAGAATGTAGTATGATTATTGTCATTTACTGATGAAGTTGGTTATGGCATGATATATAATTATGGGGTGTTGCTTCTTCTGTATATATGCGCGTCTTATAAAGATGAGCTTCGTTATCGCAACTTGTTGGTCCCTTAGTACGATCTTGCTTGTACACGCAAAGGTTGCATATCATTATTATCGATGCGTGGCACATTTCTAAATTTCTCTTAGAAATAAGCATCATGTAACATAATGATATCTAGTTAATAGGGTTGGTTTACGAGTAAAATTTGCGGTTTGTGGTTTTGTATTATGTCACGTGATACATTGCATGGTCACATTAGATTCTTTGATTAGTGGAAAATTCTATAATTGCATTATGTCATGAGGTCAAGTTATGGGGTGTTGTTGTTTTTATAGTTAGTCATTTGTGTGAATGGATTGGATAGATTTTTAAACATTCACTATTTTTTACTTTTCTTGTCACAGTGACGCATCCACCACCATATAGCTAAGCATCCGTAGATTGAAGGCATTACAAATGGCCCGTTGGTTGGTGTTGTCAAGGTCTTTTTCATTCCTTCTGGCTCTTTCCTTTTAGAATGTGAAGGGAATTATGTGTACACTACTATTTTGTGGGTGTATGGTGTTTGGATAATATTTTATTCTCATGCTACAATTTGGATATTTGACTTTTATTTCTTATGTAGTGGGATATTAAAATGTTGTCTCTGGCATTGAACAAGTTGAAGTTTTGTGCCCTTTTTCAAATATTTTTTGAATGTTCAATGCTTAGTATGATTGCGTTTAGTACTTTTCTGGCTTCGATGATGTATGTATTATAAAAATAAATGATGTGACATTCAATATTGTGATATTGGTGGTATAATACTAAAACAAATCACATTATAACGTTGGTTAAAATTTGTCACTAATGACCCTATTTAGTGACAAATTTTTTCCGTCACTAATTCTATCTAACAACAAACCTTTGGTGACGACAAAATTTCGTCACCAATGAGCAGCATCACAAAGCTTTTTCGTCACAAATTGCATATTTAACAAACCTTTGGTGACAAACTTTTTCCGTCACCAATGACAAAAAAGGAATTGGTGACGAAAAACTTGTCGTCACTAGCTCGTCACAAAAGGTATTGACCAAGCCATATTTTAGTGACGATTTTTTTTCTCGTTACCAAAAATAGTCACACTACCCGCTGCCCAGCCGTACTTTTTTTTTTCTGTGATGTGATACCTTTAGCAACGGACCATTGCTGACGACTGAGTGACGAAACTTTTTTTTCATTACTAAAGGCCTCCTCAGGGCTTTTGGTGACAAAAAGCAGCCCTTTAGTGACGAAATTCCAGTTGTCACTAAAGGGGGGTTTTTCTTGTGTGGAGATAGAGGCGGTCTTGGGGCTGGAAGGAGAAGTGGAGAAGAGTAGCAAAGGAAAATTGTAAAAGAAAAAGGACAGAGAAGAAAATAAAATAAAAAAAGAAAGAAAATAAATAATTTTTTAATATGAAATGACATTTTTGTCTAATGAAATTCGATATCCGTTAACATTTAACGGAGATATTAGAAGGAGTGACTAATTTTGAAATATTTTCAAAAGTCCAATCATCAAAAGTGAGACAAACAAAGTATGGTGACTAGAGTTGGGACGAACCAAAAGTATAGTGACAACAAATATAATTTACTCAAATAAAAATAAAGCACTGTAGAATGTGAAAGTAAAAGTATCGTAGGTGTTTCTTTAATTTTTATTTGCAAAGACTTAAATACCCTTAAATTTAACAGAGGCATAAAGTTTTAACTTTGTGATTTAACGGAGTGACATGTATCAATACAATTTTAAAAGTTCAATGACTTCTTTTGGTTAAAAGAAAAAGTATAGTGACCAAAATTAGCACTTTTGAAAAGTATAATAACTAAAACAATCTATTTAATAAGAGAAAAAAATTAGTAAGTATATTTTATTATATGAATGTTGTGGTTTCTTTTAATATATACATTTAGACCTTACATATTATGTTTATATTCAATTATTAAATTAATTACGAATAATGAATAGATACTTCTAATTCATGCAAATTGGAACTTACGTGAAAATCAAACTCTTATGGTTAAACTTAAAATTGGAACAAAAGGTTATTTTATATGAATAAAAGATTCAAGCTGTCATCAATTTGGAATCAATTTATTGTCGATCATGATTTTCATAAAAATTCTTTTTTTTTTTTTTTTTTTTGCCACAACAGCCTATTCCTTTTGCAGTTTTATTTTTTAATGAATTTGGTGTAAAGAGAATATATCCTTGACATTTTAAATTCATTTATAAACCACAAATAAACACTTATAATCTTAATTTTGTTTCAATTTGATATAAATAGATGCATATTAAATCAATGCTTACATATAAAACATAATAGTAAATAATACTTCATGTCTAACATAATATTATGATGATGCTTCAAGCAACATATTTTTTCCTCATCTTAAATACTCTATCATGGTAATTTAATTGTTCATCTATCAAAAGTGCCACAAAAATAAAGAAAAATAAATTGTTTGTCTTGTAATTTATGTGATTAAAGGTTATATTTAATTTAGTGAATATAGTGTAAACTTAATTTTAAGGGACGGCATTGTTTATTACAAAGATAATGACAATAGATGATTAAAGTAAATCAATACTTTATAAAAATTATTGCAGAACATTTCATTATATGCATCGCGCATCACGCATCACACAATGCCAATTTCATCCTTTTCAAAGGAGTAACATGTAGCTCGTATAGCTGTCTTTATCTTATACAAACAAATTCAACTCTATGTATGCTCAATTTTCCTCCCGTTGTACTAAAGTAAGAAGAAGCAAATATCCAAAAGAAAAAAAAAATCCAACAGAAAAAACGAAAACAAAAGAAAAAGGTAAAGTAAAGCATTGTAGCAGGACCAAAGTCGCCTAGTCCCCACCTCTGCTAACGGTTTCGTTGGGCGTCCGATACAAGCACGCGTGCCTAAATTTTATGTATCTCTTAACCCTCAACTTATCCGTCACTTGACCATACTTTTCTACAGCACGACAGGAAAGAATGCTGAGGAGACAAGACAGTCTGCTTTCATCCTCACACCGCGAAACCCCGCCGCCAACAGAAAATCACAATGCAAAGCCGATTGGTTGTCTATCCGCCATCTTTAGGCATTTCTCCAAATTTCAAAATCGTAAAAAGCTTCTCACATTTGGTAAGATATATCCCTTTAAATTCCATTTTACAATCGTAAATTTATCACCTGCGCAAATTATCATCATTGTATTAGCAGGTAAAAAGAGCCATAAAAATGCGGTTTCAACTCAGACAAGAACCAAATTCCAGCTGGAATCGAAAGATTCTTCTACTTTACTGAAAGAAAATAACCATAATCTGAAAGAGGATGACCAGAATTTGGAAAGCAAGAGATTAACACGTGATGTTACGCCAAGAAGTCCAATGCTTCCACCGGAGATAAGGCTACCAAAAAATGTGGGTTCATCGGAAAATACTAAGACGCCGCGGGCACTGGTGGCCCGTCTAATGGGGTTGGAGGAGAAGGAAGAAGAGCCAGATCACCTTCAGCAGAAGAAACATCCAGCCATGGCCAGTGGAAATAAAATAGTAGCAAAAGAATTAGCAATATCCAACGAGGAAAAAAGAAAAGGGCTTTTACAAGCGTTGGAGAAATGCAATGAAGATCTGGAGTCGCTCAAGAAGATTATCATGGCAGTACAATCCGCGGACAAATATCGTCACCCATCAGCCCCACATCAAACATGCAAGCCTCGGCCTATGTCCGGCGCCTCCGTTGAGGAGTGTAGCCGTTCTCCAACTAGCCACCGCCACAGTCACAGCAAATTAAACTCCAACGGTTGGTTATTCTCTCCTTATCACCCATTCACAAGTGAGAATGATTTTCTTCTATTTGCCAATGCACCGTAAACACAGAGAAATAAATAACGCATACAAAAGAAAAAGAAAATATGTTCCTATTTGTTGTTAATCATCAGAAAATTACGTAAAGAGTACTTACGAGAGGGGGAAATGCAAGATGGCGTTAATAAAGATCACTCAAATACATACTAGCGTGCAACTTTTCTTTACAATACTTGTCTAGCTTGTCTAATGAAATCACCTGAGACGGAAGAGATTTAGTGTAGGCATCCTCCCCCTTTATTTAATTTGCTAGATAGAATACAAGCTATCTACAAAATTTTTAAATCCAGCTATATAACCTTAATTATATGCCATGTTTTTTAATTAAAAAAAAAAATTTATAGTCAAGAATTAATAAGGCTTACCAGCCTACAAAAAGTTCTCAACTAGAACTGCGTAACAGAGATGCATGATAAGAATAAAGAAAAATAAATTTTTTTTTCGGATTAAATTATTGCTTTCTCTATGTAAATAAATTAAATAATTAGTAGTTGATAAGTTCTTTTGTTCTTGCTGAAAATTTTTTAGAGATTTATTACTTAATGAATTCGCTTAACTAAGGGATGTTTGTTTAGAGTAAGATTAATGGATTTCGGAGTTAATAATGATGTCAATTCCTTGCATTTTGTAAAGCATTATACGGGAATGATAGTGTTAAGATTTGCCCATGTCATTCCCCACTCTATCGAGATTTCAATTTTATTAAGTAAAACCCATTTCGGTGTCCAACTCAACGTACATTACCGATGAATAAATAGATAATGTGAATTTATAATTTATTCTAATATTATATGACAGGCAAGGATAAAAGTGGGATAATTCTTTATATAGTATGAGTAAAAACTTTGGAATTCATAACTTCTAAGGCAAGATAAAAATTTAAACCTATATATAGAGCATAGGGTATATTTTATGAAATAGACAATTAAATAATCCTACTTTTAAAATATTCTATTAAAAATCTATATGTAGAATTAGCTACTACTTATATGAAATTCAATTATTTCAGAAGAAGTTAACTTTTAATGAAATTTATTAATAGAGTTATTTTGGGATGATTTGTACTAAATTGATGTTGTTCTTATTTCATCATCTTTACTAATTGGAGAACTATTCTATTCTATAATAATTTAATTTGTATACTTGCACTTAAAAATTTAGAAGTTCTATTTATTGTAAAATTTGTAATTAAATAGTTATTTTCTTAATTATATGAAGAAATAATGATTTTATCTATAATTTATGATTTTGTTTATGAAATCATTTGAATTTGGGTTTAGATTTCTATAATTAAATATCTATTAGACTTACTTTCTTTTACAAATGAAAATTTAGATTTTAAATGTTCAATTTATTTGTTCTAAAGATTAATATATTAAAAACAAAAAGAAAAGTTTTTATATAATCAAATTTATTTATAAAGGATAACAATAAAAAAAATTATAATTTCTATAAATTAACCCTATAATCTACCCTATGAAAATAAGATAGAAAATGATCGAGTTAAGGTAGAGTTTTAAAGTTTTGAAAATAAGATTACAAAATTTGGAACTAATGCATAATAGGGTAGATCGAGTACATATTTTAGGTGAACTGTGCCACATCCTACTTGTACTCACCCCTATTAAACCCAAGCCAAATAGCTAGTGAAATTTACAATTAATGTGCTGTTAAACCAAATTTGAATCAATGAATTGTCCCTTAGTAGATTTTGCCAAAATATGTCAAATTAAATAACCTAAAGAGTAGTTTCTAATTTTGCCTCAATGTTGGCAATTGAGATCCTTTCTACCAAATAATATGTAGCAACTATATTTCATTAATCACAAATATAGTTTATTTAAATTAAACTCTATGCATTTTGTACTAAAATTTAATATTTAATAATATAATTATATAATTTTATTAATAAAACACGATTAGTGCACATTTTTTAGAATTAAAAATCTATCTTCCAACTTTGATACTATAACAAAAAAAAATCAACTAAAAGTAATACTAGCACATCTCAACGGCTTACGGCTATATGGTCCAAGAAACATGATATGATGAACTCTCACTTTTTAAAGTTAAACTACAATAATTGTCGTTCTCTTTCTGGTTTGCAAAGCATGTGGTCACATAAGTGCCTATTGCATTCACAGTAACTTTCAATGATGCTGTGTACTCAAGTACATTTCAAATATCTAAAAGCAAAAAAGAAAATAGTGCTAAGTTCTCTTCACCATGACAAAAAGAAACGTATGCGTTCCTGCAGCATTGTGCTTTTGTTTTTTTAGCTTCACTTTGTCAGCTTTACTTTCGTCCACCACCCAATTTCAGCTTTTCTTTTTTTAACTTTTACTTTTTTGTGTGTAATTATTTATTAACTTTCTTTCCTTGATCTAACTCCCCATTTCGCACCCAAAAAAGAAAAAAAAACACATGTTTTTATAGATTTTTGATTTTGACTCCATGGAAAAGGTCATGATGAACTCGCAATTAAGTTTGGAAACTTTTTGATTAAGGGCCAGCCAAAATATGAAATTATTAATTAAGGCATAATTTTAATGAATTTATTCTTAAAAGCACCTGAATCTTTGAAACATTTGCAAAAAGTTGAAAAATACTCCATTACCCTTCCCTCATCCTTATTCCAAACAAAAAAAGAATCAATTACAACTTCTCTAAACCCTTATTCATCTTTCAACTATCGTATCCTATACACTGATAATTCACCATCAACAATTCCTGCAATCAAGCATATTGCAGATGATCACTTGAATTTCAAAATATAGTTCGATTTGTGCTAGCCAAGTAAAGTACACAAGGATTACATCTATGGCCCTTAACAAAATTGATCCACCCCTAGTTTATAACCAGCCATAATCTATCGAATCCCAATACTAAGTACCCCATATCAATGGTGGATTTGATTTAAATCATTTCTACATATTTTGTGATACCTTGTCAAAGGAGATCTTTGTAGTTTCTGAATTTGTATGTGCTTCACAAAGAAACTTTATTCATTGGGGATACTTTATATTATATTCGGTGCAAGCGACAAATGGGTAACTAAATTTGAGAAATGCCATTGTCTTTTCCACTTTAAATTATCTTTTAAATAAACATAATCATAATACTAAGATAACCAGAACTCTATTGTTCATGCTTTTGTTAATTGATATTAATTTTGTTCATTTGAATTTTACTTCTTGATGGACAATTAATTATAGAGAAAATGCATATAAACTTTCAGATTTGAGAGGATATATGATTAACAATCAATTACGGAAAAATTTCTTACAAACTTTTGGATTTTAAGATTTAGGGTTTGATGCATGCGAATGAATTTGGGAAGATGATAACAATGGAAGGCTTTAAGAGGGAAGAGATGACAAAGGATAAGTGTCATTAGGAATGAAAGTGTTAGAACATCAGTTTTGTAATTTGTTAAATTATTTAATTTAATTTTTATACGCTCAATAATATATTTTTTGAAGTTATGCCCCATAATTTCATATTTAGCCACAACCCTAAGCAAAATTTTCCCATTAACTTTTGCAGATGATTTAGTTGCCCGAATTATTAAATTATCAAAGAATACGATTTTCTTGCAAACAATCTGATTCTTAACCACAAGAAAAGGAAAATTATATACATGGATAAGATATTATATTATAATTACGTCATTCAGTTTTTAACTGTCAATATGACCATGACCTCTTAATTTAATTGGTTCATACTCTTGTTCAATTCTAACAACATTGATTGTAACTTGAGTTGTTTGTGAGAACATTCCTACATTTTTAGTCAAATTACACAAAATTATGGAGCAAAAGAAATAAATAGTACAGATTGGATATTAAAGTGAACATTTGGTTAGAGCGTATCAGAATAAAGATAAAATATGATATTTATATATGATTTTTGGTTTAAAACTATAGGAAAGCAATTGTGGAATGCATATTCAAAATTTGGCCATTCACTAAACCCAACCCCTTACTTTGGGTTTTTTAAAGAAGCACTAAACTTTATGAGTTTTTACAAAATTACTTTCCACATCTCTTAAAATCTATATCTCTTTTATGTTCACATTATTTCCCTCTCCTTTTTCTCTCTTTATCTCTTCTTAATATTTCTATCTTCCCTCTCACTCATCTTTTTCTCTCATTTATTTCTTTCTTACTCGTCCACTCTTATCACTTTGTACTATTTCTTTCTCTTCTCTCCCATTCATCTTTCTCTCATCTCCATTTCCTATTTAATTTCTATTTATCTCTCTTCACTCAATCTTTTTTTTTTCTAACTCTTCTTTCTCTCTCATCTCTTTTTACTATTTTTCTCTCTCACATCTCTCCATCATTTGACTCTCTTCTCTTTACTCTTTCTCGTTATCTCTTTTCTTTCTCATTTCTCTGTCTCTCACCTCTCTCTCCCATTTATTTATCTTCACTTCCTACTATTTCTCTCTCATCTTTTTCTTTTTTCTTTCATCTATCTCTTTTGTTTCTCTCTTCTATTTTTATTGTTTCTGTCTCTTCTCTCACTTCCTCTCTCTTATCTGTTTATACAATTTCTCTCTCTTATCTCTTTATACATGTTCTCTCTCCTCTATTTCATTTTATCTATCAATATTTTTCTCTATTAACATTATAGTATTTTATGAGTAATTATATATTTAAAATATATGTTTATTACTAGATGTAAAACAAACTGTTAATCCCTTCCAAATCTGATATACTAATCAAACCAAATATTAATATTAATAGCAACATTCATTTAGTATATCTATTATTTTTCCAGCATACTATCACTCCTATTACCATTCTATTTCCTATTGACAAACCAAATGCTACCTATATAATTTTGTGCAAAATTCAACATTCCTAAATTAAAGCCCAAAATAATAAACCTACAAAAATTGGAAATAAAGATAGAATAATTTTAAAGTGATGATATATATCGTGAAAAATCTAAATAAAATCCTTTCGTGATTGACATAGAGTTTACGTGACAGAACCACTGAACAACAACTATTCTAACTGTCCAATATGCCGAATTTTCATTGTAATTATCATTACTTAATTTAAAATTCTAATAAGAATTTTGACATTGAATATGGTAATGAGTTACTCTATCAGTAAGACCAACCTCTTGTAAATGCATGTTGCACCTCAGATTTCTTCAATCATCAGTGAAGTATTTTGAAAAGGAAAAAGAAAAAGAAAAATTAAGGATCCTATTTAATTTGACTTTATGCAAATTTTTAAAATTTATATTATTTTAAGCTGTAAGAAACAACTTTTACATTACTTTTTCTTTAAAAATTGATACCTTTTTTTCATTCAATTTAATCATCAATATGCATGTGCAGGAGTCATGCCACAGCACAGAAAGAAACATTTGGGGAAGAAGCCAGGAGAAGGAGATGGCATTAGTGTTAGCTTATTTAACAAAATCCAAGCAGAGTCATTATTCAAGATGAAACGCAAAGCCACCACATCCCCAAATTTTTGGAGCAGCAAAGCAATGATTGAAAGTGTAGATGAAGTATGCAGTGACATTGTATGGGGAGAGAAAAGAGAGAAAAGGAACCTCGGATTGGTTTTGGATAACTATATTTCCAAAGACTTGATTGAAGAGGTTGTTTTTGATTTAGGATTTCAAAAAATGCAACGATTGCCATTTGAGGCATGTAGAAGAAGGATTTCTTTTTAGGTTGCATTTGGTTCTTAGAGTTGGAATTTCAGTAAGTTTGATTGTAAATTAGTGAAGTAGACATTCAAAAAGATTACTAGTAAAAATTTAAATTTATTTTGAATTACTTTATCATTCTAAAGTCTTTGTTAGGAAATGACATTGAAATTGGAATTCATTGGTAATTGAAATTTTTACATTATTATTCCCTCCATTCTAAAAAACGAATTCAATTTTAAAAATTTTACTTGTTAAAATATTTCACTTTTGGTTTAAAATTCTTTTACTATCCTTAATAATATTGACAATATATAATCTGAATTAAAAAATAAGGATAAAATGTGCAAGTATATATTTAATGCCACGTTAAATGGATTTTTTTTTTTTTGGATGGAGGGAGTATTATTTTTTAAATTAATTGGATTTTTATTTTTATTTTTTTGTATAGCTTTTCTGTGCAACTTCATCGCGTAGATCTACTAAAGAAATTTCTTTTCTTCTTCAAACAAGTTTTCATCACATTTATCGCATATGGATATGGTAATTATTATTTAATTATGTTTTAGCTATTTTTTTGTTGTACATAAATGTAAATATTAGGACAACAAATTAAGAGGAAAAAAATTAGCGTAAAAATATAATAAAATTTCATTTTCAATAACGCAAATTAAAGGTGGAAATAAAGAATATTTATTAACTTTTAGTGTTTATTTAATGATTGATTATGAATTAAGATTTAGTTGTTATTTTTTATTTGATTGATTATTAAATAAAAACATTAAAGAGGTAAATTATGGATGTCCATTCATTAATATTTCAATTAAGTATTCATACTATTGGGCATGACTACAGTCCCTCACTTGTTTTTGATGGGATGGTGCCGTTAAGATAATTTGGAGCATTAGATTTTATTGAATGGATAGATTTGAAAAGATTATATCAAATAAGAAAAATTAGGAATACATTCTATCAAAACAATAATACTAGTAACCATTTGCTATTACAATTTTAATAATATTAGGAGATAGAATTTGTATTATAATCAAAATAGCTTTTAACATATAAATGAATAAATAGTCTAAAACATAATAAAATTAATACATTAGTAAATAACATATTAATATGACATTTTTATAGTAATAAATACATATACGAAATGAAGTGATTTTTGTAGTTCAATTTTAGTTATTTTTTCAAGAATCAATAAAAATATATGTCATTAATAATTCAAAATAAAAACTCTTCTCATATTTTTGCTAATTAATGATAAACAAACACTAGTTAACTAAATTTAAATATGACAGTGTTTTATTAATACATTAATAAATAACATATTTGTAAAAAAAAATATTTATATGATATGAATACATATAAGATAATTATGCTAGTGTACATAGATTATAAAATATATTGGCTTCAAAAATGAACTATAGGTTGCATTTGTGAGAAAATGTTAAATAAAAAAAAAAAAATTTACTTAAAGTAATTCCAAATGATAATTTTTATAGAGTAAATTCAAATAAGATTTCAAATAAATAGTCTAAAAATTAATAAAATTAACCTATAAGGATTTGTAATAAATTAATAGAATTAATAAAAAAAACACAATAAAAAGTTTTAAATCAAATTAAAACTTAAACTGCCTAATAAAATTTACAAATATAAAAATGTATTTTTTAGGGTATAAACACATACACCAATTTAAATTCTTGGATAAATATGAATTATAAATACTAATTTACAATTGAAATGATTTTATACAATATTTAGAATCAATACTAGTATTTTATGTTAAAATGCTTAAAATGATAAGTGAAAAGCAATTTATAATACCTTTAATGTTTCTGATCAACATTACATTTTAATTTATGATAACACAACTTTTTTTTTAATATAAATATGTGTGTCAATAATTAGAAAAACTTATATGATATTATAAATTGTGAATAAATCCCGATGCATGACCAAAAAACTTTGATTCATTTTACATAGTGATTATTGATTGCATTTGAGAATAAAATTTAATTAATTAATAAATATTTTTATGAATCAATTAAAGAAAATAATATAAAAACTTTTACAACAAATTAAAACTCATTAAATTGTTGAGAAAATAGTTTTCAAATTTCACAAAATTACACTTATACCAAAGTGAAATGGGAGATTATCAAAAATAGCAGCTTTGACTGCACTGTTATCAAATATAGCAGCGGAAAAAAATTCTTTACAACTATAGCAGCCAAACGGTTTTATGCCACGCGAAATGTCTAAAATAACCATCTAAGATTTGAAAATCGCGCCCGATCGGTTTCTTCTCCACTGCGTTTGGTTTCAGCAAATCATACATCCGAACTTTCATACATCCGAACTTTCGCTTCTTTCACCGCAAATCCGATTTTCCATTCGTCATTTCGCTGCATTCTCAGCCGATTACACAAAGCTTCGTATCCAATTCAAGCAATAGTATTATTAATAATGGCGAGAACGCGCGGTGGACCGTCATCTCCTGACAAGCAAAAAAAGGAAGAGCACACATCTCACAAGCGGACGGCCAAGAGTAAGAAGGTTAGTGACAACAAAGCTTCGTATTTGATGCGTAAACGTCCCGCTTTTGCAAGATAATCCCGGTTTGCTTATATGATAGAAGGAATTAGAAAGTTAGGGTTTTTTGCGATTCGTCCTACCCCTTTTGCCATTCATTCGTTCGAAACCGACCCAGAAAATAGAATACGCATGCTAAAAATGTTGAAAACTGCGTTGTAGTAAGCATAATGTCGACAAATAGGAGGAAATGTTGAAACATAGGAAGAAATGTCAACAAATAGCGCAAAATGTCGACAAATGGCACAAAATGTCGACAAATGGCCCAAAATGTCGACAAAATATGTCGTCACAGCACCAATAAATGTCGAAACTAAACGATAAAATGTGGAACACGACCATAAATGTCGACAAACACCACAAATGTTGAACACTATGAGAAATGTGGAACACTACCAGGAATTGTCGACAAACCCTATAAATGTGGAACAATAAACATAAATGTGGAATGCTAATGAAAATGTGGACAAACACTAGAAATGTGGAATGCTACACAGAAATGTCGACACACACTAGAAATGTGGAATACTAGACAGAAATGTCGACAAACACTAGGAATGTGGAATACTACACACAAATGTCGACAAACACTAGAAATGTGGAACAATAACATAAATGTGGAATACTACCCACAAAAATTTTTTGGAATTGACCAAAAAAGGCATGACTGTTTATAGTAAAAAAAGCCTGTATGTACTTTGTATTTCAAATATAATGAATGCTAATGCATCTACTTCACTTTGTTTCGCTTTGCTTCCAGCTGGTATTCGCTTTGTTTAGTCACTGTTGTTTAATCCCTTTGTGTTAGTTTTAGTTTGTGAACTGTTTTGTTTTTGGAAAAATTTTGGAAAAAAAAATGCAACAAAAACAGAATGAAAAGAATGAAAAACCAGTAAAAGGTACTTTATGATGAAATTCTTTGTTATGATCTATGATGAGATTGGTTTAAACCTCAAGCCCATGGGAATATAAAATGCTATGAGAATGAGTAACTCAATTGTTTGATGTGACTTTTACCTTGTTTTAACATGACTGGAATTTCTTTGAGCACAAATATGATCAGTCCATTGTTTTATGTGAAAAGTCTGTATAAACCAAAGGTCTATATCCTTTTGATATCACAATTTGATGTGATTTGGAGATGAAGGTCATAGGCAGTTCTTTGGCCGTTTGAACCTTTCAAGCTAACCCGGTTATGTATCTTATCCATTGAACCTATTTTGAGCCTAAATAATAGAATGGAAAGAACCACCATTCAAGAGTATTTTTTTTTCATAACCTCATTTACTACCTTATAGCCCCTTATTCATTTTAAATTTTTATCCTTCTAAAATCCCTTAAAAAGAGTTTAAATGCACTTTGGTATATATGATACAAGGGAAAGAGGGAGACATGGAGTCCAATCTGAGGTACAAGTTAAAAAAAAAATGGGTAGAAGAAGAGATAGGTTATGGGCTTAAAAGATAAAGTCTCTTGATGCATGGGGTTGATGGGAAGTTCTTATTCTGTTATGAATAATGTTCTGTTTATTGTTGATGTATTTTTTTTTATCCAAAAAAAAAAAAACAGAACAGAAGAAAAGGGAAAAAAAGAAAGAAAGAGAAAAGAAGATGAAGCGAATTTATTCTGTTGTTCAGCCACAATGACTGCTTGTTGGTGTATATTGTCCAAAGAGACTAGAGTACAATAAGTTGGGGGTTGTGATGGAAGGTGCTACACATGATAAAAGTATCTACCAATGTGCTTACAAGGTTTAAACTCTTTTCTTTGATTTTCTATCTTTCCCCCTTCTTTGATAGCCAATCCTGAGCCTAACGTTACAAGCTAAAAGTCCTACCTGATCCAAATTGAGTTGGTTGTTTTTATATAAAGGATGTGGATATTTGTTTTATGCAACTGGCTTTAATTTGGAATGATGGGATGAGCTCTATAGCACACACACACACACTCTGGTAATGTTAAGCAGGTTTAGGTTGCTATTTTGATTGGTCTTACTCATGAATGTGGTGTTTTAAATTTCCTGTGGGCATTGGTTGGACTCTCTAAGATTTAATATAACAACTGAATTCAGATATTTAGTTTCTTTTGCTTGAGGACAAGCAAGTGTTCAAGTTGGGGGTCTTTTGATAAGTGAATATAATGATAACTTCTAGGTTAAGATATCTCTATTATCTTATCCATTTATGGAGAATTTAGCATTATCTAACTTAAATTGCTATTTTGTAGGAGAAAATTTCTTGGAGTAAGATAAGACCGAAAAAGATTGCTTGCATAAAAAGAAAAGCCACGATTTTCTTGAAGAAAAGAAGGACTGGAATGCTGATGCCATGGCATGTAAATTTTCATGCCATAGCACGGAGGAAGTTGATAGAGTTACGGAAAAAAAGAAGATTACGCAATTCAGATCATGCTGATCAGAAAACGAGTTCTGCACAACTTGGACTTCTAATCTTCATGGACCAGAACAACTCTAAATGGAGGAGAATAACACAGAACACAACAACCCGTAGACAACGATAGAATAGAGATAGTTAGACATAGTTTTATTTTCATGCAAGCCATCATTACTGGTTGTAGCCATCATTACTGGTTGTAGCCATGTTTAGTGGCTGAAATTCTTTTCTTTAGGACTGGGATGTAGCCATCATTACTTATTTTCATTTATATAATTGTGGTATTATCCAATATCTGATTTATTCGGTATTAATTCTTGTAAATGCTTGATCACCATTTGCATGTTTAAGGTATTGGTGAAGAGGCGACAGCTGACATCTAATAGTTGAATATTACCATCATATTAGATTATGTAAAATCAATGTACAACATTCATTGTAGATATTAAATAGCTTATACCTTACATTTTAAAAAAGAAAATGCAATCAATATTCATTAATGCAAATTATTCTTTACAATTTGCAATCATAATTTTTTTCAATTTTACATTTATATACATGTAACTAAAAAAGTAACATTAAATTATGTTTAGATCACACTGTCGACATTTTAGAGTTTAGGGACGACATATATGTCGACGTTTTAGATCATACTGTCGACGTTTTAGATCCTAGGGACGACATATATGTCGACGTCGACGTTTTAGATCATACTGTCGACGTTTTAAAGCCTAGGGACGACATATATGTCGACATTTTAGAGCCCACAGACGACATATATGTCGACGTTTTAGAGCACACTGTCGACATTTTAGAGCCCAGGGACGACATATATTCATTAATATCGACATTTTATACCAATCTGTCCACATATATTTCGACATATATGCATCATTATCGATATATTTTGAACATTCTTTTACGTATGGACTACTTACTCTCTCGTTCACGTTCAAACCCAATTCGGCCAAAAATTTAACACACACTTGACACCGTACCCGCAAAACAAACACACAACCCACACCCACACACCCTCTCGTGATAGCAGATTCGAATCTAAAAGCAGATTAAAATTTTCACCAAACCCGCTACTCAATCGGCATTTTTTTCCTTCTTCAGCATGCCGTCGTTGAGCCATAGTTGATTTCGGTCATGTGGGTTGTTGAATCAGTGGATGATGAATGCTAATTGGCGATTATAGACGAAGATACGCGGGAATTTTTGTCTAACGTCTTTATCTTTCTCCACATAGAAGGGCTTTTTGGTCATTTCAGTTGGTCAAACACCTTGACCTGCTATATTTGTGAACAAAAATTACCCGCTGCTATATTTGATAACGGAGAAGTCAAAGGTGCTATTTTAGATATTCTCCCAAGTGAAATGTGCAACTTGAGGGAAACCTATTAACAAAAGGTAATTACCACTCTCTTCTATTCCTCTATATATACATAGATATAGATATATATGGATAATAACAATCAAGAAATAGAATCTTCATTAGTAGTGGTACAAAAATTATAATTTCTAACCACCACATATAATATTCAGCTTTTGACATAAATAGCTAGTGGTACAGTTTTTTAAAGAAACGTAACTATCAAATACATTGTTTTAATAACGGGATTCAGGATTACTTTTTTCTTTTTGGGTCACACATTATACTATTTTAGTGGATGATACAATATTAATTATCTGATGGTACATTGTGAATAATTTGAAAATGCATTTTTAATTAATGATAGTATAATGCATTTGTTCCTCACTTTGGAGTACATACATCGATAAGAATTTTTTGACATTTCACACTTACACAAAACTATTTGTTAGCCTATATATGTACATTACTCAATTTACAAATTAAGTTATTAATTGTTGTGGTTATACAATGTTTTTTCTCGAGTGGTAGAATTTTATTTGGTTGATGTTACAATGTAATATTTTGAAAGTACATTCTTAGTTAATGGTAGTGCCATGCATTTTTTGTCACTTCCAAGTTCAAACACCAATTAGAATTTTTTGGCATTTGCATCTATGCCATCTACATATCTTCAAAACTCAATTTACAATTTAATTTAATAATTGTCGTGTGGTACAATAACTTTTCTCAGGTTGTACAATTTTATTTAGTTGATGGTACAATATTAATACTTTGAAAGTACGTCCTTAATTAATAATTGTACAATGCATTTTTTCGTGACTTTTGAGTGGAGACTCCACTCAAAATTTTGTGACATTGTTTAGGCAATTGTAATTGTTCATCTATGTACATTCAAAAGTCAATTTACGATTTAATTTAACAATTATTGTGGTGGTATAATACATTTTTTTGGGTAGTAAAATGTTAATTATTTGATGATACAATATAAATAATTAGAAAAAACAATCTTAACTAATAATGGTACAATGCATTTTTCTGTCACTTTGGAGTGCAGACATCGATCGGCATCTTTCAGTATCTGCACTTCCACAAGTATATTTATTCATCTATATATGTTCAAAATTCAATTTATGAATTATTCTATTAATTATCATGGTCATACATTTTTTACTAGTTTGTAAAATGTTAATTATTTGATTGTACAATTTAAATAACTAAAATGTACATTATTAATTAATGATAGTACAATATATTTTTCGTCATTTTAGAGTGCTGACAACAATCCAAACTTTTGGACATTTACATTTACGCTAGTGTATTAGTTTATCTACATGTGTACAAACTCACTGTATGAATTAATTTAATCATTGTTGTGGTGGTATAATATTTTTTTGAGTGGTACAATTTTAATTATTCAACAATACAATATGAATAATTAGATAGTACATTCTTAATAGATGATGGCACAATGCATTTTTCCGTCACTTTGGATTGCAAAAACCAATCAATATTTTTTGACATTTACACTAACGCAAGTATATTTATTCTTCTGTATATGAGCAAAACTCAATTTACAAATTAATTTATTAATTGTCCTTGTGGTATAATACATTTTCTAGGATGGTACAACGTTAATTCTTTGACGGTATAATGTGAATAACTAAAAAGTACATTCTTAACTAAAGATGGTACAATGTATTTTTCCAACACTCTAAAGTGTAGACACCGATCAGAACATTTTGGCATTTGCAATTGCACCATCTACATATCATCAATAAGCAATTTACAAATTAATTTATTAATTGTGAATTTATTCATTTATTCATCTACACTAATTTTCTCAGGTGGTACAATTTTATTTAGTGGATAGTACAATGTTAATACTTTGGAAGTACATCCTTAATCAGTGATGGTACAATGCATTTTTTTCGTCACTTTCGAGTGTAGACTCCACTCAAAATTTAGTTACATTTGCATTTAAACAATTGAAATTGTTCATGTACGTATGTTCAAAACTCAATTTACGAATTAATTTAATAATTATCTCGGGTGGTATAATGTTAATTAATTGACGGTACAAGATGAATAATTGGACAATATATTCTTAGTAAACCATGGTACAATGCATTTTTCCGTTACTTTAGAGTGCAGAAATCGATCAGTATTTTTCTGCATTTACACTCCCACAGGTTTATTTATTCTTATATATATGTGCAAAACTCAATTTACAAATTATTTTATTAATTATCTAGTAGCACAATATATATATATATATATTTTGGTGGGATGATGTTAATTATTTGACGGTACAATGTGAATCACTAAAAAATACATTCTTAATTAATTATAGTACAGTTCATTTTTCATTCCCTTGGAGCGCAGGCACTAATTAAAATTTTTTGACATTTGCATTTATCCCAGTATATTCGTTCATTTACATGTGTTCTGATCTCAATTTACAAATTAATTTATTAATTGTCATGGTAGTATAATATATATATTTTTTCAAATGGTACAATGTTAATTATTTGACGGTACAATATGAATAATAGGAAAATACAGTCTTAATAAATTATGATACAATGCATTTTTTTTGTCACTTTGGAGTTTAAACACTAATCATAATTTTATGCAATTTTTAATTAGTGATGGCACAATGAGTTTTCCCTAAAATTTCTATCACTTTGGGTTGTGTAACTTAATAATTTCCATAATAGTACAAATATAATTATAAATATTTTTTCCTACATTCATGATTAGATCTTTAATTTCTTTAATAGTGTGAATTATTAATTTCTTTGACATTATTAGTATTGTTCCTAATTAAGTGTAATTTTTAAATTTTATTTGTAACAAACTGAATTTATAAAATAATTACTTAAATTTTTTGTGATTTAATATATCAAGTTAATAGGTAGTAAACATAATAGAATAAATAAGTACTTTAATTAAATTGAATTTATTAAATATTAGTAACCTGTAATAGCAGGTTACCAATCATAAGAGATTTGTTAGGATGTTACTATACCTATGGAAATATCTTACATTTCACTTTTCATTGGTTAAAAAAAGATGAAACCATTCTCTCTAAATGAAGGCAGGTACTATAGAATTCTCCCATGCTATTAATTAACATTTGATATACTTATTGTTCATTTATTAGTTAGAACATGTGTAATTGAGATTAGTCAATTGGTTCTCTTATAGCACTTTTTGTGTACAACTTTATATTATGCACTCTAATAAGTTATCTTTAGTTTTATAATTTATATTAATATCCACTTTTATTCTAATATTAATTGAAATTTTACATTTTTTCTATACAAAAATTAAAATAAATATAATCTAATAAGTGAACCTTTTTCTATACATTTTTTTTAAGGTTGCCAGCGGTTCCTCTTTCTTAGGGCTTTTTTCTCTAATTCATGGGGTTTTGGTTCTACCGTTGGAAGTTATAGATGTCCCTAGTATGGAAAGAAGAGTTGAGAAGTATCATGGATGCCTTATGCTGGATTTCGAAACCCGTGGTTATTTCAGAATACTATTGGCGAGGCCTCCTTATTTTCGGGTTTTAGTGTTCTAGTTTAGGAAGAGGGTAAAGCACGATATCACGTAGCGTGAAATCGAGACGACAGCTTGCAAGTAGAGGCCGATAAGTTAGGGATTTTGTTTCTCGTAACTAGTTTAACTAGGAGGTGCTGTCTCATTTTATCGGGGTGGAATGTCTTAAGTCTTAACCAACACCCACTAGGTTTAGATTATATGTGTTAGAGTGAGTCCTTAAATAGACCTTCTATGTACTATTTAACTTTTTCATTAAAAGTTAATACACATAGTTTCTATTGAAAAAAAAAACCTTTAGCGTTAAAATTTATTATGATGAAATAAATATCAATGATATAAATATTAATACAAATAATAAGATTTATGTTAATTTATTGAAATATATAATATAAAGTGACACACAAAATATTAAGCAATAATCCTTTGTGTTATTTTTTAGATGCGACATGATAAATCCAAAACAACTATTTTATATGTACAACAAATTAAAAAGTATAAAATACTCCCATTTACCAAGTAACCTATTCTAGCATGCAGAGTTATTAGCCTCCACTACCGTATTCTTCAGATTCCCACTACCATTTTCAATTTTCTACGAATTTTAACCCAATAGAATCAATTTCAATACTAAATCTCCCTTAACATATGGGTATGGTAATAGAATTGCAAAATTGTTCTAATATCTTTTGGTGATTGCTTTTTGCCTCTATTCTATGGTATTCGTGGTAAGATAAATCAGGAGTGCTTTATCATATATTTGGACATTCTTACATTTCGTGTAAATTAGCCTATGTATATGTCAGAGAAATTCATATTGCTGTTTATTCTAATTCTCATCCTATTTGTGGACATAAGATTAAACAAATTAACCAGAATTGTCCCCCCATAAGTTTTGTCAACCACAATATGGATGGAGTACTTAAAAGAAATACTGTGGAGGATTGCTCAAAAAAGACCAATTAAAGAAAATGGTATTTTGGTTGTCATGGATTCATCGGGATAGCAATGAGCCATTAGATCTGGTTTTCAATTAGCTAATCAAAAAAACTTTGACAAGCTATTGTCAAATCGGACTTCCAAATTGCAGTAGACATTCTCAACAACAACAACAACAACAACAAAGAATGATTTTCCAATTCAAGTCAGAGCACTGGTAGAGGACTACGTACCTACATCTTACCAAGGGAAAGGGCATTAAACTCCAACACATCTTTAAAGAAAGAATCAGTTTGCTGATTTTCTAGGTAATGAAGGTATTTGAAGGAAGGAGAATTGGAGATTATACGAGTCTCACCATGTCAAACGCATTCACTTCTTTTTGCATATTGTAAAGCCATTCCCTGGGAAAGGCATAAGTAATTGTTTATGTTAGTCACTGTGTCTCCCTTATCTACCAATAAATAAAATCTCCCTTAGCATAATAATATTTCTATGAGACAGATAATAACTTGATACTAGAATTTCTTCTCCGTCAAAATTACAAACCTCATCCAAAGGTGAAATTGAAACAAGTCGGTCTTGAAGATAATTAGCACCAAAATTAGCCCCCCAAAGTTATAGTGCTATGCATGTCTCTTAGTCAATCGAGAAAACCTATAGCTCCTATTGTTTTGGACAAACATCTCGACTTAGAGTTTAGCTAGTGCTTTCAAACTCCAAGAACATAGTATTTGGAGATCTTGCTGCTAATCCCTTATTGCGCACGGCAGATGTGGTTCCCTAACATGATTTTTATTCTAGTTCAGTTCTATTTTTTTCGTAGGCTCTGGTGAAGTTATAACTTTTATTATTCTTAGTGAAAAATTGATATCCAAAAGCTAGATTTGCATGCGCTAACCAGAATCGATGTTAACTTGCGGAATCGTAAATCTCTATTGTTGAAATTCCTTACATATTAGTTGCAGTTGGTGGATCGGTACTTCAGGTTCCTTCTCTAGAATTACTAATTGACTAAGCACTGCGTGATGTGCTGTACATATTACATAATGTACAACACTAATTAAAGTAAAATTTTATTGATGATAAAATCATAAGTAATTGTCCATTTTTAATTTTATATGTGATGATAGGGATTGTACTTATTCTAGCCACAGTAAAATGTATTATTATACTTTAAAATGTTTCCCCAAAGAATTGATTTAAAAATGAAATGAAAAGAATTCTTTCACATTTCATACTTTGAAATTAATGCAGCCCCTACTTATTGATTGATTTGTTAGATGTCCTGGACATGAGGATATTTATTTGGTTCTAACTTCCACTTCAAATTATGCCTTTGCAAATAATGAATGTCCAATGCGTGACAATGCATTGAGCGGATAAACATTAAAAAAAAATTTTAAAAAAAAAGAAGGGAAACTGCCACAACAATGTAGCAGAAAGAGACATGAAACTTTTCACTGATTTTTAGTTATCCATTTGAATCAAAGGAAGCAGAATCAACCCAATCCCACTTTTGCACAATTGCACTTCATGCCAAAAGCATCTTCGAATCAGCTATCGTGGAACCATGGATGTTGATGTGGTACATTTCAGACCCCAACAACACCTCATTCACTAGAACAAGATAACCTCAAAATATGCACACCATTAGATCTGGCTGTAAAAGTTACGCACATTTAACATTATCCGCTGCCTAAACTCCATCAGAAACCAATACTTGCCGGAATTTGCACGGATCCTTTGTTATCTCTAGCCGTATCTGACAACGACTCTATTGGGATAGGAAGATAAACCATCAGTTTCGCACTTAAAATAACAGGACCATCCATTCACTACCAAAATAGTTGTGAGTACCATGACGCCAAATGAATTCGTTGAATCAATCTTGACTCTTGAGAATAAACCGTGCACGAACTCAATTGAAATATATAGTCTTTTCCTCCATCAAAACCACTCAAGCTTCCCTTTCATTCTTTCCTTTGGGGTTGGGTGGTCGTGAGGAGGTTTCAATCTCTATTGCATATGAATTTGCATTTCCCCTGTGGAAAAATCAAAAAGTCTTTCTCATAAACAACATAATGAACATAAAGGAGTCCTAACCTTAATCTGCTTGTTCTTTGTTGCTTCACATGCTAATAACTCATCTTAAAAAATAGTCTTTCATTTTCCCCATAGAAAACCCATAATGTAGTAACATTATTATCATAGTCTCTCATAACAATAAGGTTGGCAGAGACAATCGATGGCATGAATCAGCTTTCTCCTGGGGCCAACGGTAAATGCACCCATACCTTGAGCTTCTTCACGGTTAGATTTGCCAGCTGAAATTTATTTACATTCCTCTGCTGAAACATTTTTACAAAACCTCCAAGGCCCAATGATACCAACCAACTGTTCAAACCACCAGCCCTTTGAAGCTTTTTCTCAATATGACGCCCTCATTCTTGGATTCAATAGTGATCTCCATCACCACTAATCAATGCTTGTTTCCTCACTTTCATAGCATTGAACACAGCAACTGAATTTTGAACTCTAAGATTGTTTATTTCTGGATTCTCAGATGATATAGAAGCCCTTTGATTGGATAGCTTTGGGACCAAATCAGAGTGCAGAGGATGAATGGTTTTAGTAGTTGGAAAAGCACTTTCTGGAGCTGGTGACATGGCTTTCTCTGTTTCTGAAACTGAGTGTTTCTGGGAATATGATTTTTCTGAACATTCTAACTCTATGTTGCTTGTGTTTCTCAGGTTCACTGGTAGTGCACATTTTTCCAAATTAGGCTTTTTAAGCTGCTCGGTCACTGGTAATGCTGAGATGAAAATGGTGACTTTTTGCTTCTTGACAACCACCCGGCCGTCATCATGAGGAAAGTCCACTTCTAGGGCACCTGGCCTTCTTTTCTTCCCCTGTAGGTGCAGATGCAAGTTGCCGTTGCTTCTGCTTCGCCATTGGCAGCAAATCTACATAAGGATCCATAAGGATGTGCTACCTTGTATATGATTACTAATAATAAAACTTCTCTAACTTGTAATTGCTTCAAAATGAAAGCATAGCAAAGATTTTTCTACCTAGCTCTCAATCGACTTATTGAATAAAAGCCAAATAAGATATTGTCTAGATAGATAGAGCACTTAATTATAAAACTCTTCCCACCAAAAATTTTCATAATTTAACCAAAAAAATATCTGCATACTCACAACTCCATAATACACATTCACATTCACAAACCAATTTAAGTTCTTCTGATTGTGCACAGGATGTTTTAAAGTAATTAGACACCCAAAAAAAAGGGAGAGAGAGAGGAAACACAAACATACCAACTCACGATCACTTCCTGAACCAATGAAGACAATGAACTCTAAAAGTAATTCTATGAAACAGTACACAGTTAATTTACTTTTGCAAAGTTTGGATCAAATTGCTCTTTTGATTTAGATTAAGGCTATTACCTGCATGTTAAGGTGGCGGAAAGCATGCAAGGCAACATACTCTCTTTGGGTGGTAGCGAGAGATCCAAGAACAGTCATATACCAGATACCCCTAGGTTGCAGTTTCGTCAGAATGTGATCATCATCATACTAGCAAAGAGTTCAAGATAAAACCACTGTAAGTATGTTTGTTTTGCTGAGACAATAGAAAACAGAAAGCAAAGAAGAAGAATAAGCAACAAACTTAACTTTCAAATATTTTAAAACTGAATGCCATCAGATCCCAAGTTTGAGGACTCACAAGGACCAAGATGGAATTAAGTGACCCATTGTGTAGTAATTATTTGTCATCTAAACTCAATTTTCACCTCACAAACTGACGTGGGTAAGAACAAATGAAAGTATGATGTCCTACAGCCAAAATTGAAGCAGCTTACCTTCAGTCATCATTGTACATGACCAATGAGGCACTGAGTTAAATCCGAACTTGTAAGCTTATACTCCCAGATACGCACCACCAGACACCTACATTTCACCAAAGTAAATATCCACCCGAACAATGAATCCTCACATGAACAAATCTTTCAATCTTAGACAATCCACTAACTAAATTTATACCCATTTAGAATCATGGGCATCCCCAAAATTTAGAGATAATTCGCAAAGAACAGAAGGACAAACAAAGAACAGAAACGACATTTTTCCCACTTAACATCACATTTGCAAACCAGAAGGTCAATTCTGAACAAATTTAAAAGACAAGTTTAATGAAGAAATGCATGCACCACAAAGTTCCTACAGTATTGACTTTATTGTAATATGTCTACATATCTAATGTGTGAATGAATTATAGTCCAAATTAACAGAAGTTATGACCCACAACAATCTTACACCCCCAACTCATAATATTTGAACAAGACAGCAAAATCTTTTGATCTTAGAAGTTACAACTTGATCAAAGAATCAAAAAACCAAAACTTGCAACGTTGCTCTCAGCAAGACATCTTCTGGGTAAAATATATTAAGCAATGCACATTCTGAGAAGCAGATAAAAGTTAATGGTTCATTTCAAAAGTATTCCATAAACAGCCAACAAATTTCAAAGTTAAAACCCGGAGAGAAAAGGGGGGAAATCAGTTAACATCCATGCAAATTAGAAGTCAATGAACATGAATGGTGTATGAGACATAGTGAGGTCATAACCAACCAAGAAAAAAAATATCTGGAAAGGTAAATCCTTGGCTAATCGGCCAATGCAATATTCATTAGACGTTAAAAGTATGTTCATGCCCTGCTATGTTACCACTGAAGTCAGAAAAAAATTCCAAACTGTTGAGGGATAACAAGTAAATTTTATCCAGGAATGGTAGGGCAGGCACATATTAAAAAACAAACTCAAGCTTGGAAATCACGCATATCATGCAGAAGTAACCTTTTTCCTCGCCATTCCAAAACACTCACGGATGAGAATTAAAAAAGCAAATATTGTGGGGGAATAATGAGAAGTTAATGCGTACTCACATCTAAATTTGTCCCAAAATAATATTAAAAAGTTCATGCTTAACTTGTTTTCTTCTCTTATACAAGTTAATGCATACTCACATCAAAATTTGTCCCAAAAAAATCTTGGTAGCAAATTTCCACTTCAAAATTCCCCCCAAAATTCTTGAAGGAGCCACTCCACCATCTGGCCATGAATGCGGTTGCTGAGCTTGTGGGGGAGCTGGAAGATTCGAGCAGTGCAGAGTAGCGATAGCCGCACATGGTGACCACTTCTATTTAATGAAAAATAAATAAATAGAGAAATCCCGAATAAAAGCAATGAAACAGTAGATGATGAAGATCTAAATTAGGAAAATGGGAGTACAAACAATGAAAAGAATCAATTTGAGTTATTAAATTCTGTTAAAATTGCAAACAGCCAACCTAAAAAATCATCTACATTATAGAACTAAAATATATAAGACTAATTAAATTATAGAAACAATTAAATGAAATAACCACTAAAAATCTTTGATGATCATTTCATCATCATGATAAACCTGCAGAATGAATTTGAAGCACGAAACTGATATGTATATAGCTTGACATAAACCATAGGCATTCACTGGTTTTGGTCTCGTATAATGCCTTAATACCCAATATTTAGTCTTAGGTACATACTCAAGAACTAAATTGAGGTATAGCTCATCCTTATCGGTAGTAGAAAGAAGCAGTGCTTAAGTGCAACAACATTGGGATGATCACAATTTGTCTGCAATTCACGAAATTGAGCAGTTAAGCAGCCTTGAAACGGATATTGCTAAAATTGAAAAAAAATCAAATATCATATTATGGCCTTGCTCTGAAGTCATTACTTAGAAATAATACTTGACAAAAACAACAAAGCATTGAACCAACTCTTTCCCCAGAGTGAATAATGTAAAATGCTAAAAATTTAAGTTTCTTAAAGAAAATTTGTTAAACTTGATAGAATTACTTTCGTCATCATGTGACTCTTGATAATTAGCATAGGATACGAGCTACATTCTTAAATAAGACCAGTATCAAGCTATTGAGAAAATAGGAGCCAATCAGCATCCGTTTACCTGTCTAGAGCTAGGCAAATCACCAGGATTACCACTTTCCAGTTGATAAGTGAAATTGAAATCATTCTGCTCAGCAGGAGATCTGAATACAGTGCATCCATCCCTAACAACCATGAATCCACTGTCTCCTAGATTAACAGCATGCAGACCCTGCATGTAGAGGAAATTAAGAAGATAACAACTTTTCCAAACGATTACTCATAACCTAGGGAACATAGAGTATTGAACTGAAGAGCTTAAATTAGCCTTAGTCACATTAGACCAAATACTTCAGCATGAGATTCTTTACTAAGGAATAAGCAAACAACATGTTAAAGTAAAATACCTAGTCCGTAAACGCAACAATACAAGCAATGGAAGACCCTCTGGCTTTTGTGCTCATGCAAGCTTTTCCCAGGACCCTTGCGGGATCAACGGAACCTTTTGGCTCATCTTGAATTGCCGTTACAGAATTAGACAAAAGTTCACGAGCAGACTGTCCAGCATCAACACAAAGATCTGCCCAGCCACTGGCGCCATCAGCAACACCAATTGCCTGTTCATCTAAACGAATAAAAATGGGCATTCACGATTTTTCTGCAATCCTTATCGATCGGTAGTACAAAAAGATTGCAAAGGCAGAAAAAGAGTGAAAACTCTAGACAGGAAAAAAAGATGGAAGACAAAGGCAGACCAAAAAAGCGAAAAAAAAAATGACGTCGTTTTACACCGTGAAAAAACAGGTGCAATAGGTGATATGTTACCAACTAAAATGCTACAGTAACCCTCAAGCCACTTTTATATACTATATAAATAAAATGATGCACCTAAGAGGACTAGGTGTAAACGAACCAGTACGTTCGGTGAACTATTCGTGAAAAAGTTCGGTTATGTTTGTTTATATTCGTTTGTTAAGGTAAACGAACAGTAAACGAACAGTAAACGAACACATTTTACCGTTCGTTTAATAAACAAACATGAACATGAGCAGACATGTTTTCTGTTCGTTTATGTTCACGAACAAGTTCGTTTAGTATTCATGAACATGTTCATTTAAAGTTCATTTATTGTTCGTTTATATAATATAATATATTATATATATTTATCTAATATAATATATTATGTATATTTATCAAAACTACGCCGTTTTGATAAATTTGGCCATTCATTATTTGTGATTGGCCGACAACCATTCTTCATTCTGCAGCCATTCATTCTTCAATTGACATAGCATAATGAAGAACTGAAAGAGATTCCACTTGTTTGAAGGTAAATATATATATATATATATATATATATATATATTTAACTTTGATCATTAATTTTCTGCTGGTAATCTCTTTTCTTTTCCTTTTTCTTGAAACAGGATGTGATGGGATTATAGTGAATGAACTCTAATTTCTGTTTGGAAATTTGAACTGTCTATTGGATATTTTTGTATTCTTTTCCTTGATATTTCTATTTCTTGGATCATGGATGTAATGTTATTATATATTTTTTTATTGGAATGGTCAAATGGGATGTAGCTGTCTTTTTTTGTACCATGGATGCATTGTTATTATGTTTTTGTTTATTAGAATGGTCCAATGGAATGTAACTGTTTTTTCTTGGATCATGGGTGGAATGTTATTATGTTTTTGTTTATTAGAATGATCAAATGGGATATAACTGTTTTTTCTTGGATTATGGATGGAATGTTGTTATGTTTTTGTTTATTGGAATGGTCAAATGAGATAAAACTGTATTTTCTTGGATCATAGATATAATATTATTATGTTTTTGTTTATTGGAATGGTCAAATAGGATGTAATTGTCTGTTGGAATGTTTAATTTATTATATTTATTACGTTCTTATTATACGGAAATGTTTAATGGTCAAATTGGAATGATCATGGAAGTAATGTTAATCGTTCGCGAACATGTTTGTTTACTCGTTCGCAAACGTTTTAGTTTACTCATTCGTGAACGTGTTTGTTTAATGTTCGCGAACACGTTCATTTACTCGTTCTCGAACGTGTTCATTTATTCGTTTGCAAATAGTTCGTTTACTCATTCGTGAACGTGTTCATTTACTCGTTCGCGAACATGTTAACGAACTGTTCATGTACATGTTCATTTAATATGTTAATGAACATGTTCACGAACACTTAACGAACACTATTAAACGAACATAAATGAACACGAATACATATTTCACAAACATAAACGAACATAAATAGTCTAAAAAATAAATGAACAAGGCTCGTTCGTTTATGTTCAGTTAGTTTACAGCCCTGGTGGACTCAAAGTCAATGATCTCAAAATAGACTCAATTTCGGTCGGTCGCAACCCACTACTATTAGCAGTGATCGACGATGGATTTTAGCGATTGGAAATTGTTTATATGATTTTTTTGGCCTTTTTCTATTTTTAGGCAATTTTTTAAATTTTTATGGTATTTTGATAATTTTGCATTTTAATTTTCATTAGGGTTAACACCCTTTATAAACTCGTTCTTAGGGTTTTGAGATGGACTTTTGACATTGATAATTGTTTCAGTTTGATAATCAAAATCAAGTGAACAAAAATTGTTCCACGTTTATCATTTCCGATTATTCTTGTGTAGCCTTGTTTTCTATCGTTTCGGCATCATTTTTGGTATCAGAGCCTAGGTTGCTTGAAATCAATGGATGCATAGAATCGAGGCAGTCGTAGAGGTCATGCTACTGATCGGGGGTGTGGAGACATTCCTAATGAAGAAGAGCAGCAATGTCTGAGAGACCTATGAGAAATAGAAAACGAAGAGCTGAGGAGACAAGTTCAGGATTTGCAAAGACATTCTATGGAAGCAAGGCTAGATGTGCAAACCGAACCCGAGTAGAAGCGGGATCTGCTAACTCATCCGAAGTTGAAGTAGATGATGACAACCTTTTTTTGGGTTCTAAACCAAGGGCAGAATCGATGAGAACAACCTGGAAATCAGCCTTCTTTTCAAAATTTCGGGATAAAAATCGAGATTCCTGAATTTCATGGTAAGGCTCATCCTAATGAGTTTTTTTATTGGTTACATATAGTGGAACAGATCTTTGATCTTAAAGATCTAACTAAGGGACAAAATATGAAATTATTAACTATTAGGCTACGAAAACATGCTTTGAATTGGTGGGAACATGTGAAAAAATAGCATGCTAGAGATAAGAAATCGAATGTGGAACATTGGGACAAGATGAAAAAGTTGTTCCGAAGTATTTTTTGCCTATGCATTATAGGCAAGAGGCGTTTATAGAGTTTTATAATATTAAGCAGTGAGACTTGACAATCAAGGAGTATACAGAGGAGTTTGATCGATTATGGATGCGATGTGATGTGGCTGAATAGGACGACCAAACGATTGCTCGATATCTAGCAAGGCTGCATTATGAAATTTCTTATGTTGTCCAGTTACAACAGTGTTTGACATACGAGGATAAGTGCAGACTAGCCCTAAAGGTGGCAAGGCAGTGTTAAAGGAAGAGTAGTAGTTCCAAATGGTCGGGTAAAGAATTCCGAAAAAAGGGAGGAAATTCTTTGACTCTAGTGGCAGTAGCTAAAGGCGTGAATTTGAAGTCTGCATCAAAAGGGGAAATAGTAGTACTGAAAATAGCAGGGGAGAAGCTGTAACTAAATGATACTTTAGTGTCGGGACTGGGACATTTTTGCGGCTGATTGTCCTAATCGGCAGATTGTGACCTTAGTCAATAACTTAGCGTTTGTTAAGGATCAAGTGATGACGAATCTGACAAAAAGCGAGAGGATGAGGATCCGAACTAGAAGGATATTGTCTATGCCAATTCTGGTGAGTCCTTAGTTGTACAAAGAACTTTAAATATTGTTGCAGAGGGGAATGAATTATGGCTCAAAAAAAATATTTTTCATACTAAGTGTACTAGTGGGGGAAAAGTGTATAGTATGATAATTGATGGTGGGAGTTGCGAGAATGTGATATCTAATACTATGGTAGAAAAGTTGGGGTTGAAAACTATCAAACATCCTCAACCATATAAGCTTTATGGTTTAAGAAAGGAAATGAAGTAGAAAAAAGAAAGAGATGTTTGGTGCAGTGTTCGATTGGGAAAAAATATACTGATGAAGTGTGGGGCAACGTAGTTCCAATGGATACTTGTCATATTCTATTAGAAATGCCTTAGCAATTCTGTTGGGAAGGCCTTAGCAGTTTGATAGGAAAACTCAGCATGATAGTTTCAAGAATACTTACACTTTCAAGAATGATGGTTGGACCATTACTCTAGACCCTTTAAATTTGAGAAAAAAAGGAAAAAATAATATGCTAACTAAATCAGAATTCCAGGAGGAGGCCGTGAATGCACTTGACCTTTTTGCTGTGGTAGTAATGAAGCAAAATCCCGATAGTTCTGAGATTTTCTCTCAAGTTTTGCCATTACTTGAGTAATTTGCTGATGTCATACTATAAAAGCTACCACCGGGATTACCACCCATGAGAGACATCTAGCATTGTATAGATCTCATTCCCCGAGCTGTTATTCCTAATAAGACAGCTTACAAGATGAACCCTAAGGAGCATGAGGAAATGTAGAGGCAAGTGCAAGAGTTGCTAAAAAATGGGGCAGTCCAATAGAGCATGAGCCCTTGTGCCGTGCCAGCTTTGTTAGTCCCTAAGAAAAATGAATCGTGGAGAATGTACATATATAATAGAACTGTCAACAAAATCAAGATAAGGTCATTTTCCTATTCCGAGATTTGATGATTTAATTGATCAGTTGCATGGGGCGACTATTTTTTTCAAAGATAGACTTGAGGAGTGGATATCATCAGATTAGGGTGCGACCTGGAGATGAGTGGAAGACAACGTTTAAGACTAGAGATGGTCTGTATGAGTAGATGGTGATGCCTTTTAGGTTGTTTAATGTGCTAAGCACCTTTATGAGGCTGATGAAGTAGGTGTTTCATTCTTTTATTAGCCAATTTGTTGTCGTTTACTTTGATGATATTTTGGTTTATAATGCATCGACTAAACAACACTTGCAGCATTTAAGAAAGGTGTTTGCGGCATTGAGGGAGCAGAAATTATATGCCAACACCAAGAAGTGTCACTTCTTGACTGATCATATGACATTTGTGGGGTATATTGTATCCAAGAAGGGCATTCAGATGGATCCAGAAAAGGTTGAGACTATTACAAATTAGAAGATTCCAAAAAATATTCATGAGGTACGTAGCTTCCATAGGCTTGCGTCTTTTATAGGAGGTTTGTTCGAGATTTCAGTACTATTATTGCACCTCTGACGGATTGTCTAAAAAGAGGTAAATTGGTGTGAACTAAGGAGAACCTGCCTTTCAATTGTTGAAAAAAAAAAAGGTGACTAAAGCACTTGTTCTAATGCTTCTTGACTTTAATGAGGTTTTTGAGGTGCATTGCAATGCTTCAGGTGTTGGTATTGGTGGTGTCTTGAGTCAAAAGAGTAAACTTATAGCATTTTTCGGTGAAGAGATTGATGACAATGAAGGCAAAGCAGATTCAAGGGCGAAGCTTTCTCTAGTAAGGGAGAATGATGCACTTAGGAGGACCGGCGGATTCAAAGTCAATGATCTCGGAATAGACTCAATTTCGATCAATCATAGCGAAACGACGTTTTGAACGCAACTCACTGCTATTGGCAGTGATTGATGATGGATTTTAATGATTCGAGATTGTTTAGATGGTTTTTATGCATTTTTCTATTTTTAGGCAGTTTTTTTTTTAATTTTAATGGTATTTTGATAATTTTGCGTTTTAATTGTCATTAGAGTTAACACTCTATATAAACTCGTTCTTAGGGTTTTGAAAGTTACCTTTGACATTGATAATTATATTGATTTGATAATTGAAATCAAGTAAACAGAGATTATTCCTCGTTTATCGTTTCTGATTGTTCCTATGTAGCCTTGTTTTCTATCATTTTAGCATCATAAAACTTTCCATGTTACACTAAATAAGATTCTTTAATAGGCTCACTATTTGATAAAAAAGAAAAACACTTAAATGCCTCTCTAAAACTCAAAGATGACACTTTCACAGCCGAAGCTCAGCACATAATGCATGAGAAGTAATTCCAAAAAAATTTCATATTTAACCAACATAGATGTTCTCATGCGTAAGTATATGAGTAATATAAATCAGATCCCAACATTTGTTAGGGGGCACTTGGTTCAAGAAGGGGAATAGGAAAAATAATGAAAATGATAATAATGGGAATAATAATAATTTCTTTCATTGTAATTATGTTGGTTGATTTGTATTAGGGAATAATAATAATAATAATAATAATTTTTTCAATTATGCAAAGCATTGCTTCTACAGCCTTGGTTTAGGAAAAAAAAATTGTGGGTAATCACTTTCATACCTCCTAAAATGGAAGGGAATGGACAATATTCTAATATTGGTATTTGGAGTTACTATTCATGAAATGATACCCCTCAACCAAGTATCAGGAATCATTTCATTCCCATTCCATTCATCCCAAACCCCTCAACCAAGCACCCCCTGAGAGTCAATTTCATGCAACATTCATAATTGTTTACCTTGACAACAGTGCCTAGGATGGCCTCAATGTAATCAACCTTAATTTTTGAATATAAATTGAGACCTTCCCTCTGAGTCCCATGATTTTCCTCAACATAGAGAACTAAATAGAAGTCACCAACTACACCCCTATACAAAATATGACCATTGCTTTAGAACAAAATTGCAAGCTTAAAGATTTCCACTGTCACACAAAATAATTTGTTTCAAATAATGAACAAAACTTACATAAATTAATCGTAGGAATTACATACATGACCTATGTCTGTAGCACTTACCTTTTGCTGTCAATATTTCCCTCTCCTAGTGATACAAATTCTAAACTTAAAGAATAAAATTCGAACATATACCAGAGTGTTGGTCCTAGTATCGTCCTTTAGGTTAAACTAACTCTTCCTTTAACAAGACACCAACTCCAATATTGAAGAAGGACCTTACTTTTGTCTATTTGACACCCGAATAATCAATCCAAAACCCGATTGTGAATTGGACTATTTCCTTGGAACTAAGAAGTACGCTCAAATTGTTGAGGGAAAGAGACTCAACAAGATAGCTTAAACATGAATCTAAGAGGCTATCCTCAAAGACACAAAGCTAGTTCTAAAATTAGAACTAAAAGAAAAGCAAAAGCTCTCAAGTTTGTATTGAATAAAATTTGTGTGATTTCAAGAGGCTGAATGCCTTATTTATAGAGTACAATGGCTGGTTTAAGGAGACTGAATCTATCCTCTAAAAGGATTAGAACTCCTTGCCTTTAGGAAACTAAAATTACTTAAAATAAATAATTACTAAAGTCTTCTAATCTAAGAAAAGGAAATAAAAACAAAGTTGCCTAAAACTAATCCAAAACCGGTTTGGATTGATGAACTTGTGCTTCTCGGCTAACTAGAATTCCTCTCTTGTATTCGCCCAAGATTTTGTTTCTCCACTCTTGAATTGGATTTGGAAGCTTCTTTAATCATCAAGGCTATGGATTTGGAAGCTTCTTTAATCATCATGGCTAGCCTATTGATTATGAAGAGGAAATAAAACAATATTGCCTAAAGCTGAATCCAAGTGCAGTTCGGATTAGATAAAGTGGCGGCTAAGTTGATTTGCTTCCTCCCAAATTGGAACCTTCCAAATTCGAACTTGTATTGTGATTAGAAGTGGCCAAAGGATCTTGATTTCACAAGTGAAAATTAGCCACACTCGATCCTTCATTCTCGAGTCTTCATTAACGACTAGAATGACATATGATGAACTAGGTTTAGAAGTCTTCCATGCTTTCCTTGTTGCCTTGACTTGAGCTTCAATTAATTCAATTATAAGAGATGTTAAGGCAGTTTGCATTCTCTTAATTCGTGACCTAGTTATAGGACCATCAATTCCTTTCAATGGAGCAAGTTTTGGATGTATTGTGGACGAATTCTCAACTAAACATTCAACTTGTGCTCTTAGATTTGTCTCTCTCGGATTTGGTTGAGTTGTCTTAGCTGGATAGTTGATTGTTTCAGCCTTGGCTCTCATATTTTCATCACCTAGAACTTGCATTGTAGCACCATTAGCAACCCTAGGTCAAATAACTACATTAATTTTCCTTTTTGACTACATTTGACCATGGTCACTGCATTTTTAACAATGGTATGTGATTATCTTACCATCACCCTCACATTTTGCACGTGTAGATACCTAGCCATTGGATATCATAATGCAAAATGAAAATCAAATTTCAGACTACACCTAATGCCAATCAGGCACACTAATTGCTATAATAAATTGATTTAGATATAATTTATAGAACTTCTACATTAGGTAGATTATAGAAAGAATTCTAAAATAATTCAATGTAAAATTTGTAGTATTAGATCACATTGATATTTAAATTTTTGAAATGGAATTATGAAACTACTAACCACAACACAAGAAAAGAAAGAATATGCTTAGCAAACTTACAAGTTGAATAAGTGGTGGTAATAATTTCATATGTACCCAGTAATGAATTTATCAATCAATATGGATTAATCATAAATGAGACATTATTACAAAACGAGTTCTCTGTGTTCTAACCACTCCACCTCTACCTCCACCATTAGTGCATTTTTTCACACTACTACTGGATTTAGCACACGTTCCACCACAATTATCGCATGTCCCAAAATATGGTACTTCAATTTCTTGCTCTCCCCAAGCTATTGAATCTTCGAAACTCACATGTAGGTCATATCTACAATATAAATTTTTACTAAGTTAAATATTTTTGGTGTAATCTACAAATCATAGACAACGTTGATGACCATAAGACATTATGTTATTGGAAAGGGTATTTGGTTTAAGTAATGATCGAGACAGGTCAAACTAACAACTTGATACCAGAAGACACGCCAAATGTATAACAAAAATTCAAAAGACATTGTTGCAGCCCTTAAATAATAATTATTTTAATGTAACAGAATGATACGGAATGTCAAGATCCTAAATGCCCTTGCCTCTAAAGTTGAAACTAAAGCCCCCTAATTCAGTATCTCTTCCAAAAAAAAAAAAAAAAAACTTGTTGGGTCACCAAAATACTAAGAAAATAAATCAAAAGGATCCACTTAAATGCAAAACAAATTAGTATTAACAAACACAAACAAAAACCAAAATGTCACAAAAACACTAATGAAAGCAAAATAGGAGCTTACTCCCTGAAAACCACCAATGGGACCAACAAATTCTCCACGGAAACCCTCCTCACCATATTGATCATACAAAGATCTTTTTTGATCATCTGATAACACCTACAATAAGGAAAACTTCATTTAATGCACGAAACCACAAAGGGCCTAAACATCAACACAATTTGCTAGGTCCTTTCTAAATACTTGGACTTAAAACGAACTCACAATAGTCTTAGAAATTTATTAACAAAATGAAAGAAAGAAAATATTCAACATCGCTACACAAATAAAGGCACCTTGTAAGCAGCACTAATCTCCTTAAACTTTTCTTCAGCTCCTGGACTCTTGTTCACATCAAGATGATACTATTGTACCATAAAAACCCATTATATTAAGATAAAGAAGAAAACTTTAATACCCTAAAACCCATAAATTTTCTTTCACGGCTTGCAATTTGCTCTTCAAAAACCATGAAATGTGAAGAAACACTATAAGAATAAAAAATTTAAACCATCCGAGCAAGCTTCCGATATGCAACTTTAATATCTTGTAAGAAAGCATATTTGCTGATGTTGAGGATAGAGTAGTAATCGGATTTTTTGGCAACAACGACTATTACAGAGCTGAAATGACGCCGGATGAGCACTGCACTAATAACTCATAGAGAGATGCTTAATGAAAATGGGCGGCGGCCTAAAGGAAGGGAAGAAGATGACCATGTGAACCCCACTGGGAAAGAGAAGAAAATGCAAGACAATGTCGTTTTAGGAGGACAAGTGAGAATCGACCAAAATGGGGTTGTTCCAATAAGTGAGGCAGGCCAAAAAAAAGGTCGTGCGCAACTCGTGATGATGGAACCAAATTGCTACATTAACTCACCCTTGTGCTCTTATCTATATTTTAAAAGAGAAACTTAAAAGTGGCTTCCTGTTAGTAGGTTTTCTCTAAATTGCAAGGTACACTTTGGTTAAAGTTTAATTTGTTAAAATTTTAATTTTTTTTTTGTATATTTTTAGTATATTAATTTACTTTTTAAAAAATTATTTTATTTTTATTATTAATTTAAATTTTACTTTTAAGTCAACAAGTTATAACCTAAAATTAATCTAAATTTTTATCATACATGGGACTTTTTTCCAATTTTAATTACCATATAAATTTTGTAACTCACGTACACTTATATATTTCTTTTATATATATTCTTAAATATTTTATTCTAATATTCAAAAAATTTTGTTAGTAGTATGTATTAAAAAATTATAGAAATAAATGTCTAAAATAATTTAACTTGATCCCTATTTATTATTTCAAATACTTTGACTAAAAAAATATCAATACTAATTCAAAATATTATTTAAAATTATTATAATGTATAATTATTTAAATAAATTATAAACACATACTATGATTACAAATAATTAGCATATTTATCTATAGAAAAATATTCATACTATACATTTACATATCTTTATTTAAATATTTTATAACTATTACCCTAAATTATTTTTACTTATTAAATTAACTAAATATACTTTTATATAAATTAATTTACATCATAATAATAAAAAAATAGTTATATATATATATATTTAAATTTGTAATATGTTTTAATTTCTATATGTTAGTGTTAATTAAATACTCAATTGAATTAATTATATATATATTATTTAAAGTTACAAATACTAAACAAATTTTTATATGCCCTTAATAGATTTTTTTTTTTAAATTGAAAGACATGTTTATGATACTTTAACTAACAATATAATTATATAAATTAGTATTAAATTAACTTAAAAGAACTTATAGTTCATAAATATAATAAAATAAATTAAAAATATAAGTTATATATTTTAAATAACAAACAATATCATTGGGCACATCCTACGCCTTGTATGGGGTTAAAAAACTAGTAACTATACTTATAAGCAAAAGCAGAACCGTCTAGACCACCCTATAGGTTTGACATTATGATGTCAGAATTTCTTCATTTTTTTGCTTCTGCTGTTTGAAGACTTGTTGCATCGTGAAGGATGCACAAATACCATGTTCATGGGTATTTTTGTGGTATTATGAATACACGAAATACAAAGTATATTTTGGTATAATTTTTTATTAGATTATGTTTTATTTCCAAAAATTTTTTAAGTTAATAAAATTTTTTGTGGTATTATGAATACACAACATTCAAAGGTTTTGTTTCTTCTAATTTGGTATTTATCTAATTCTATTAATAATTAAATGCTAATTTTTAAAATATCTTAATTCATTTCTTGTAATATAAATACAAATTAGATTTGGATTGTATCTTTACTTGGTACTTATATGAACAAACATACACACACACGCGCGTGCATATATATATATATATATATATAATAGAGGTTTTTTTAAAGAGAGTTTAAAGAGTTTTAGAGAGAGATTTCTAAAGTGGGAAGATATAATACAAAAATTGATAAGAAATGATGTATTTCTAAAGGTTTGGAGTTGAGGCATAGCAAGAATCCTTATAATATTTGGGGTTATTAATAATAAAATTGTTGTTTTTGGTGGGATTTGGACTTGATTTGTTAAGTCAAATCATATTAATTTGTGTGTTTTCAATTTATTTTATGCTCTTATTTTTCTGTTTTTTAATGATTTTGAACATAATGACGACAAATTAGTGTTAGAGTTTGGATTGGTCCAAAATGGCTGCCATCAAGTATGATGTTGAAATTTTGATGAAAAGAATTATTTTGGACAATAAAATATGAAGATATATACATTTTTTTTATGAAAGGAAAGTCTTCAAAAGGCATTGAAAAATAAGAAGTACTTGCCTCATCTATGATAGCCCATGGAAAAAATGAATTCTTAGGGAAGACCTATACCTCAATTGTCTTGTCATTGATAGATAATCTCTTGAGAGACGTTGTTGGAAATAAAACACTTAAAGGATTTCAGCTAAAATTTGAAAATTTTTACATGACAAAGTCTTTTACAAACTAGGTGTATTGAAAACAATAGTTATACATATTAAAGATAAAAGAAAGTACACCCATTTGAAATATATACCTATGTGCTCAATAAAACTATTTTAAACTCGAATATTATTGATGTGAAAATAAAATATGAACACTAAACCATTCTTCTCCTAGGTTCCTTACCTAAATCTTGTGATCATTTGATTACCACTTTGTTGTATGAGCGTAACTCAATTTCCATAGACAATTTAAAGATATTTTTGAACTCTAATGAATTACAGAAAATAATTAATGAACAGGGTGATATGGCTAGTATAAAAAAATTGGTTATTTGAGGTAGAGAGAATGAGAGAGGAAAAGTGAATAGAAGAAGATCCAAATCAAAATCTAAATCCAATAAAAATAAAAAGTGATTTGATTGTGGATAAGGGAGATATTATAAAAGGGATTATCCAAAAGTTCCAAGATAGAAGATAATGAATTCTAGTAGAAATGCTAAAATTATCGATGGTGAGTAAAATAGTGCATATGTTCTTACTACTACTATTGGTTACTTGAGTTCAGAGTGATTTTCGATTTATACTGTACTTTTCACATGAGTCTACATAAGGACTAGTTTATCACTTATCAGTTTATTGATGATGGTAAAATTCTCATGTGTAATAATGTTGCTTGTGATGTTATTGGGATATGTATAATAAGTATCAAGATACATAATGGTATTGTAAAACTTTGATAGATGTCAAGCATATATTAGACTTGAAAAATTCAGTTTCTCTAGATATACTTAATGCAATTAGTTGTCACTACAAAAGCTAGAAGTAGAGATGGCATTTGGGTGAAAAAGGGTGGGAATTTAATGAAAATGAATAATTAAATACCCATTAATTTTAGATATTAGATAGGAATAGGAGATATTGGGAATGGGTAATTCCAATACCTAATCGGATCCCAATTAGGTGCTATTATTGGGTCCCAATGAGACTCCATTTAATTACCCAATAAATTTTCAATAAAAATATTCCCACTTAAATCCCATTAAGTTAATATTATTATTTATTTAAATTGATTACTATTTCTAATTTATTATGTAGTGAATCATTTTTATTTTTTCATTTTCTCCTTCAATTTTGCTTGAAGTTCTCCATTTTTTTTACTCTTTTTTCTTAATTACCTTGAGGGGGTGCCACATAATATAACCATTGTCCACAATATGATACTTGAAGAATAAAATCTTAGTAGTTTAGTAGTATTTTAATCAGCGAGAATAGTGTATGAAAATGTGAGGACAATGAATGCAAAATTGAAAGGAGCGATGACCATAGTAGGTCCATGCAATAAGCAAATGAGTTAATTCATAGAGAACAATGAATGCAATAAATTGAAGCAACACCCATTTGAATGGCACATTTGGCAACTAACAAAGTAAGCAACTCATTTGGAATATAAAAGTAAGCAACAACAATCAAGAAATCACTCATTCTAGCACTCCAAAATGGTAGCTATGCTCCAACCTCCATCATATTCACAATGACAACGGAAAAATTCACCATCAATGGCTAACACAAATAAGATCTCATAACAGTAATTAGAAGTCCAAGAACTAAAATTTTTTCCAATCCATGTTTATCAAAAACTTCAAGTCTTTCTCAACCTTAAATGAAAGGAAGAACAAGAGAGAGAGGTAGTTGAACTTAAACCCAAAACTTCAATCACCAAACTAACATTTGCCATGCTATACCTCTATGAGAGAAGTCAAAGATGAATATTATAAATCAAATGTTCAATACCTCCAAATCTAATACAATTGCATGCTTCAAGATCCAAAATAAATAAGCCTTTCCTTCTACACCATAGTATATCAACATTTTAGTGTGAATGCACAAAGGTCAAAATATATAAACAATCAGCAATCCACTCTTGAGCTCAATGTTTGAGTAGCTACTGCTGCTACTACTATTTAACAATTTTCATTGGGTTATGATGCAACTATTTTATACGATTTATTGGATGAGTACAGACATCTAACACTACCTGCCATTGACATAGCAAATGATAGCATCAATAGCACAATGGACAAAAAACATCAAGTGCAAAGAAATGTGGAAAATATGCAATAGAATACATAAGTAACAAAGAACAAAAAACAAAAAACAAAAGCCAAAATATGAACTTTATACTTAATTCCGTAGAGTTGCATCTTTTTCCAAGAGTATATAACAATCAACTAAAGATCTCATAGTACAAATCACCAAAAATTGTCCAACATTATCATACGTCTTAGATCTTGAGTGAAAATATAACACTAGAACAGCCAAAAGCATTAAGTAAATGACAAAATGACTCACATTCATCAAAAATTCTCTATCACTCCCATCATGGACATCTAATCGAGCTAAAAATGAAGTTTTAGGAAAATCAAAACTAATCCAAAAAATGTATCACAAGATCACAGTGTGAATATGCTTGTAGATTCAGGGGAAATCTAAACTATTGACTAAAAATGAAGCAGACAAAACTGCAAAAAACAAAAGTGAAGACATTACTGATGCTAACTCTGAATGCAAAATCATTGCAATCATCATTGAAACTAAATTTCAACAAAACTTCTTTAGCAGCAAAAGTGGTCAATTTGTTAGAGAAAATACACATAATGGAACAGAAATATCAAAATTAACAAACTTGTCTAGCTCCAACGTTGTGAGCAATTAAATAATGAAAATACCTCATTCTTCTTTAGTTCTTACTTATTGCCAAGTTTGGCAATTAATTTTTGAATATCAATGGAAATACCTCCTTCTTCTTTATTATCATCTTCACGACTTGAATCTTCATAGCCTATGAAAAAATAAATAATTAATATATTATTCCAATTAATATAAAAAATATACATGAATTTGAGTAAATATTTAATATCCTCTTCAAACCCAAAAAGCCAATCATTTGTACAAACGAGTGCCTCTATATTTTTTGGCAAGATAAAACTTCAAAATATATCAATAATTCTACCACCATAGCTAAACGAAGATTCTGAAGCAACAATTGTTAGAGGAATGCTCGGTATGTCTCTTGCCATAAGTGATAATTTAGGCCACTTAATGCTATTGGACTTCCAATAATAAAGAAAATTTAATTTTTGATTTCTTTACAGACTAGCTATATCCAAAATAGAAATCAAGTTGTCACTTATTTTCTTGCAACCTATGCTCATTTTCATGTTTTTTAAAAGCTTACATAAATAAATCACACGTCAGGCTACAACATTATATTGTAATTGAAAGTGACCAAACCAAAAAATATAAAAGGAATCACTTACCAAATCAATATCATCATTGTTGGATTACCATCTCTTATAATCATGTCCTCAAGTGCTTACAGAGGAGCACTATCAAGATAATGCATGTACTGATGAAATAATGAATACAAGATATCTTTTACGTCTTTTGATTTCTCCATACCTGTGCTTTTGTCAATAAAATTAAAATAGCATGCACATGATGTAATTTATGTCAAGGATCCAAAATAATGACTAAATAAAAGATGAGACGGTAACTATCCCTATACTTCTTAAATTTTTCATTCATAACAATAGCTATTTCAAGCATGATTGGATCTTCACTTGCCAAATGTTTCATAATCATTCCATGAATTTTACACACGTTAGGAAAATATAAATTTGTAGTCAGACAAGGCACTCCAAAGAAGAGAGTAGTGATCTCATAAAAAGGTTTTAAAAGTAAAGAAACTTTTTCAACTCTCAACCATTCCTCTAGAGTGGGAAAACATGATATTGGTTATCAACATATTGCAATCTATAAAATGCACTGTGATATGCTATTGCACTATCAAGCATCAAGTAACTTGAATTCCATCTAGTATGCATATCTTGCCTCACTTTGTTTTTATTAACATTTAAACCCAGCACTCAACAAAAATCGACAAGTTTCAATTTTTTAAATTGAGAACTCTCACAAACTTAGCACTCTTCCTAATTTTTGTCACAAATTCATCAATAGCTTTTTAAACTATTCTGTACAATTAAATTCATTATATGAGCTCTACAACACAAGTGAAGAAAGCAGCCCCTCACCAAACAATGAATCATGAAAGAGTACATGGTCTCTCAGTACTTTTACCATATTGTCTTGATAACTAACATTGTCCAGTGTAATAATAAAAATCGTTCTATCAATGCCTCATTCTTGCAAAAAAATTGATAAAAAAATTCACCTAAAAGTTTTCCATTATAGGGATGACTAAATATCAATATTCTTTTTTGCAATGACCAATTTGAGTCTACATAATGAGCTATTACATTCATGTAACCATCTATCATTGGAGAACTCCATAAATCAGAAGTTAGACTTATTTTATCATTAACTAACTCTAAGTCCTTTCTTAATTTCTCTTTCTTTGTTTCATACATTTCCCAAATATTAGTTTTCAAAGTATTTTTTGAAATTGCTTTCACTATGGAGTTCAAGAACTTGTGAACTTTCTGAGTTCCTTCATGCTTTACATAACTTAGAGGATAATTATGCCTCAAAACTGAACAAACCATGTATTTACGAAAATATTGATGAGAATCAAATATTCATAAACTTAGATATGTGTTTTTCACGCTTTTACATAGATTTTATTGAGATATGCCATGTTTATTAGAGAAATCACATTATATTTGTAATTCTCATCTTTTATTGGTTTTGTAGGAAAAAAGGGGTTAAAAACCAGTTATCTTCGGGAGTTCATAACGTTTGATGAGAATGTCCAAATGAGGTGATTAAAGATGCTATGGAAAGATGAGGAATAGAGCTAAAACTTTCATGAAGAACGTTTTCTCAAATTCCGAAAGCAAATGGACCAAAACTGGACAAAAGCAGAAGAAGGCATGAACCAAAGAAGAGGAAAACAGGAAGAAAAATCAGCCATCTTCCAGAGCTCATAACTCTTGACTCAGATGTCCAAATGCGATGATTCAAAATCCTATGGCAAGATGAGAAAGAGAGGAAAAACTTTTATGAATAAAGTTTTTTCAAATTCTGGACGGAAAGGGACCAAAACTGGACAAAATCAGAACAACGCGCGAAAAAAGAGATGTTGGGCAGAAACTTTTGAGCGCCGCGGCGGTCTGCAACGACCGCCGCGGCGGTCTCCTGTGCGGCCTAAAAAAAATAACATTTGTATTTTGCTCCCTAATGTTTTGGAAGCTTCACAATTGCTCCCCAACGTCCCTATGGCTATAAATACCCCATTTTCTGCAGAAACAAGACAAGTAGGATAGGGTTAGGGTTAGTTTTTGTTTATTTGCACATTTTCCCCAATCTTGAGGGGATTTTCCAAGAGGCTAGGGTTTGGCATTTTGTGGCTCTTCAACACTTCAATCTTTGGATTTGATTTGGCTTGCTAAGTGTGGAATTTGTTGGATTCACCAATCTTTTGATTAAGGGAAGTATTTCTTACAAATTTCTTATGCTTTCAATGGTTAATTCTCTTTATGATTGTTGGTTGTTTGAAGCCATGAGAGGCTAATTTATATTGGGTGATTCTTGGTGTTTGATGTATGGATTAGGTTTATTTTGATTCCTTGTGGGTTGTAGAGTGATGGGCTTGCATTAATTGAAGTTTTCCTACTTGTATTTAATGATTAGCATGCATTGAATTGTGGCCACATTTAGTGTGTGTTCTTGGTGTTTGTGTGTGATTTAGAATATACATGAATTTGGACCAAAAGTAGGAAAAACTACCTAACATTCTTTAGATTTAGGTGTTTGAGAAAAGAAACAACTACCATATAAGCTTAATTGTGCACTAAAATTGTGTGGAAGCCATAGGTTTTAGTGTGCAAAGGTAGAAGTGAGACCGAAAGGAGATCTTCTATTCTTTAATTCCATTGAGACCGAAAGGAGATGTGGAGTGAAAAATAGGTGGTTCTCTTAGATTAAACACTTGAACTAGGGAATGTGAAGTAGTTGGCTAAAACATCTAGGGCTAGAATTGTGCATTAGAGTTGTGTGGAAGCCATAGGCGCTAATGTGCTCTAGGTGGGGATGAGACCGAAAGGAGATTCCTCATTCTATAATTTCAATGAGACCGAAAGGAGATTTGGAGTGAGCGGATGTACCCACTTAGTTAAGATGGCCTACACTCGGTTGCCCTTAGGAGTCAAAGTAACCGAAACCCTTGCATTGAACCCAAGGATCACCCTCCTTCCTCATTTATGTGTTTATTTCCTTGTTTTAGTTAGTTAAATGTCACTTTCTAAATCATTGCATTAGTTAACGTAGATAGCAAATAATTAGTTGCACTTAAATTTTGTTTTGTCCCCTTCCCTGTGGAGAATGATCCCTAAGCTTTACTACAATTGATTAAGTGAGGTTTAGGTGTAATTTGTGTGAGTTTGAGCTATAATTTGACGCACTTTTGCACACACCCAATCCGCTCACCAAATTTTGGCGCCGCTGCCGGGGAAGGGCAACGGAACTAGTTTCTAAGTGTTCTAATTGTTTGTTAGTTTTGTGTTTTTGTATATATTTAGAAAATACCTGTTTGTGTTTGTATATATTTTCATTTTTAACTTTCAATGGCCGAACAGGGAAAACAAGGAGAACGGTTGTTTGGGGAATTCTTAGAGCCTAATTTCAATGCTTATGCATTAGAGCCATGGTTCAACAACCGTATAAGTGCTTACCCGGTTGAAGCTGAGAGCTACCAATTTCAACAAGGGGGATTCCTAGAGTTTGATATTGGCACAAACATTAGTGCTCAATTGGCTGCATTAACCGATAGGATGAATTCATTGGAGGCGAGGATGAACTGGAATCCGGTCTTAATATGTGGACTTTGCCAAGGAGACCACCATACGGATCAATGTGATTGGGCCAGGACTGAACCCGTTAACTTCATGAATAATTTTGGGCAGCAAGAAAATTTCAACCAAAACTGGGGCAACAATGGCAGCTACCAAGCAGAAAATCAAGGTTGGAACAACCAAGGAGGTGGTCAAAATTGGAATAATCAAAGCAATCAAAGTTGGGACAATTTGGAGCCATCGTTTTCTAACACATCATGGCAAACTTCAGGATTTGGGAATCAAATGAATAATCCCATGAATGAAACCCAAATTTTGAAGAACTCTTGATGAAAAGATGGAAGAAATGCGACTTAAGATGGGAGAAATCCAACTTGAGATGAGAAGTTCCACAAAGCTTTTAGAAGACCATTCCATGAGGTTGAACTTGCACGAGACCATGATGAATGATGTGAATGATGCCATGAATTATCCAAGAGAGAATCTAGACTACTTCCATGAAGATGTGGTGGATGAATGCACTGGTGAAACTTTGAAGGAGGAGTGGTATCTCGAATCTCAAACAATGGAGACAAATATTCCCTCCAATGTTCCCCTTGAGTTTGATGAAGAAGAGAATAGAATAGATGGACAACTTCGTGAGATGGTTAAGAATTGGTTTGTAGATGAGTCCATTTATGAAATAATAGGGGAAGATTTTGAAGTGGTTGAAATCGACCAAGTGTTGCCGGTGGCCAGTGGTGAAGATAAGCTAAAACCGTCCGCCCAAGCTTGAGTTGAAGCCCTTCCTCCCTCGGTTGGAACATGCATTTTTGGAAGAGCATGAAATGTTGCCCGTGTTAATATCATCTCCTTTGGAATCTAAACAAGAAGGAAAGTTTTTGGGGTTAAGCACTCTTAAAGAGGCCATTGGGTGTACCCTTGAGGATATTAAGGGTATTAGTCCCTTGTTTGGCATGAAAAAAATGTTGTTGGAAGAGGAGGCCAAACATGTGAGGAAAAGAATAAAGGAAGGAATAGGATGAAATGGATTGAGTCGAGCAATGACGTTAAAACCAAGCGCTTCTTGGGAGGCAACCCAAGCGTATCCTTTTGTTTTATTATAGTCTATTGTATTTTGAATTGCTTTGCTTGTTTTATTTTAGTCCATTGTGTCTTGATTTATTTTGTTTGTTTTATTTTGGTTTTGGTTTTGGCTTTGTTTGTTTGGTTTTCTTTAGTTTAATTTTATTTTGCTTTATGTTATGCATTAATTGAGTGTTATATGTTCATGTGAATGTAGAAATTAATTCACACAATTTACATATTTTTTTAAAATTTTATTTCTTAAAAAAAAAAAAAAAAAAAGGGTCATAGACCCGAAACTATAAAGCCCCGCAGCGGTTAAAACAACACATGTGCAGTTAAAACTAAGCAGAAGACCACGGCGGTCTCAAGCATCCGCCCTTGACGGTCTCAACCCTACGGGTTTATAACCCGTAGGCTAGCTTGCATATCCCTTGTTTCTCTTTTCAATTTCACTCTAAACCCGTAGGCTAGCTTGCATATCCCTTGTTTCTCTTTCCAATTTCACTCCATTTCTCTCAACCATTTCCATCCTCATTTTGCATTTTACATTCTTCTTCAAGTCCAATCCATCTTAAGTGATCCAAACACCTTTGTAAACACATTTCCACCATCAAATTCATCCAAGAATCCAAGGTATGTATGGTTGAACCTTTCAAATTTCATTACAATGATGATTTTGAATTTCTTTTAATATGATTTCTATGGATGATATTTGATGAAATATTGTGTAATTGGGATTGTTTGGGCTGTTTGTTAAATTTTTAGGCTAGGGTGCTTGCTAATTTTGTGAAATTTCAAGTTTTCACCATGCACATCATGTGTTTGACAAAATGCCTCAATGAGTTATTTTGGATGAATTGTCAACTTTTTGTATTCATTTGAAATCCTAGAAATTCATTGTGAATCTTAACATGATGTTGCATATAAAATTGAGTTTTAAGTGAAAAAAAAAAAAAAAAAACTTGATGAGTTTTGAAGCCTAGCATCATGCACACATTGAGTAATCAAATGTCAATGCCTAAACCATTGTGTGCAATTTTCTCATGTGGCATTATCTTCTTAAGTGCAATCCTCAGTTTAGATGTTTTGACACTTGAGTTGAGTTTGACGACGTGAAGTTTGTAAATATTCTCTTTTCTATTTTATGTTATTGCATTTAGGTTTAAAGTTTATTTTTCTGCATTTTGTTAATTTATTTTCTTTAATTAGTTTTGGTAAATTATGCCTATCACACTTTTGCACCCCCTAGTTTTAGTGCTTAACATGCAACATATTTTAAGTTTGGGGGAGGTGTGAATACGCAATCATGCAACATGCTTTAAGTTATTTCACAATTTTGCAACCGAAAACATGTATTTCTTCTTTCCCACCCGCCCCACCCTTCATGCATGCATTTTTGAAGCATTGAGGACAATGCTCATCTTAAGTTTGGGGGTGGAAGCTTAAAGCTTTTGATGTAACCTAAGTTTGGGGGTGTTTATAGGAAGAAAATACATGAGATTTCATGGGTGAAATTGGCTTAAAGTGAGGCTTTTATTGAAATATTCAAGATGTTGCTTGTTTTGTTTTTTTTGGAACTTTTGAATGGTTGGCAAGTAATGGCTGAAATATGCACCACTTAAGAAACATTTTACCGACCGAATGCATGCGAGAAGTAAAGAAATGAAAGCATTAGTCAATGAAGAAAAATGTTGGGTGAATAGGCATGAAATTTGTAATGCATGTCTTTTGATTCCTTGTATTTGGAGGAAAGTTTTGCATATTAAATGGTGTTGTTATAGTGCACGTCAATGAGGAGTGTTTGTGAGATGTAGTGTATTGATTATGATGCGGTTCTGAGTAAATGTAGTGCCCTAGTCCACCCTAAAGTTATAGAATTTCACTTCACAAACTTGGAAGATGGCTTAGGCTTGTTATTAGTTTTGCTTATGAAATTTACAGTTTTGTTGAATAATTGCCACTCCGCTATGAGAATGCTCTTAGGGGATGTCACTTAAGTGAACTCGTATGAGTGGTAGAAGTATAAAAAGCCGGAAAAACTCTTGGCAAAAAAAAAAAAAAAAAAAAAAAAAAATTGTAAATGAGTGAGGAAGTACCCTAAGTATAATGTCATGATGGTTGCTTAAATGTAATGAACATTGCCTAGATGGTAGCATGACAACTTAGGGGAAAGAGGGAATAAAAAGTCTTAAGGATTTCAAGGAAGTGAAATTTTTCTATGCAACTTTAGGGCACACTAGTGGCATGATTTCGTGACCTCTACTCAGTTCTTGCATTGCATTGTTCATGAACATTTACCTCCATCACACACACACACATCACTTAATGTGTGAAGATTAGTACTGAAAAACAAGAAAGAAGAGGGTCATGCATTGCATTATTACGTCTTTGAAATTGTCTAACTCGGAGACATTAAGTTGTTTTCATTTCTTAAAACTCTTAATGGGCATTGTCCGGTAGAAGGGGGCGACGAGTGGTTGCCTAATTAAGCTAGTACTTGCCACTAATAAAAAAAAAAAAATTAAAAAAAAAAAAAAAAAAATTTTAGATGAGAATCAATATGCATGTCTCAATGAATACATTCCACATATTGTTGCTATCGTAGAAAATTGCTTGAGGACAAGCAATGGTTTAAGTTTGGGGTATTTGATGAGAATCAAATATTCATAAACTTAGATATGTGTTTTTCACGCTTTTACATAGATTTTATTGAGATATGCCATGTTTATTAGAGAAATCACATTATATTTGTGATTCTCATCTTTTATTGGTTTTGTAGGAAAAAAGGGGTTAAAAACCAGTTATCTTCGGGAGTTCATAACGTTTGATGAGAATGTCCAAATGAGGTGATTAAAGATGCTATGGAAAGATGAGGAATAGAGTTAAAACTTTCATGAAGAACGTTTTCTCAAATTCCGAAAGCAAATGGACCAAAACTGGACAAAAGCAGAAGAAGGCATGAACCAAAGAAGAGGAAAACAGGAAGAAAAATCAGCCATCTTCCAGAGCTCATAACTCTTGACTCAGATGTCCAAATGCGATTATTCAAAATCCTATGGCAAGATGAGAAAGAGAGGAAAAACTTTCATGAATAAAGTTTTTTCAAATTCTGGACGGAAAGGGACCAAAACTGGACAAAATCAGAACAACGCGCGAAAAAAGAGATGTTGGGCAGAAACTTTTGAGCGCCTTGTGGCCAGTCTCCTGTGCGGCCTAAAAAAAATTACATTTGTATTTTGCTCCCTAATGTTTTGGAAGCTTCACAATTGCTCCCCAACGTCCCTATGGCTATAAATACCCCATTTTCTGCAGAAACAAGACAAGTAGGATAGGGTTAGGGTTAGTTTTTGTTTATTTGCACATTTTCCCCAATCTTGAGGGGATTTTCCAAGAGGCTAGGGTTTGGCATTTTGTGGCTCTTCAACACTTCAATCTTTGGATTTGATTTGGCTTGCTAAGTGTGGAATTTGTTGGATTCACCAATCTTTTGATTAAGGGAAGTATTTCTTACAAATTTCTTATGCTTTCAATGGTTAATTCTCTTTATGATTGTTGGTTGTTTGAAGCCATGAGAGGCTAATTTATATTGGGTGATTCTTGGTGTTTGATGTATGGATTAGGTTTATTTTGATTCCTTGTGGGTTGTAGAGTGATGGGCTTGCATTAATTGAAGTTTTCCTACTTGTATTTAATGATTAGCATGCATTGAATTGTGGCCACATTTAGTGTGTGTTCTTGGTGTTCGTGTGTGATTTAGAATATACATGAATTTGGACCAAAAGTAGGAAAAACTACCTAACATTCTTTAGATTTAGGTGTTTGAGAAAAGAAACAACTACCATATAAGCTTAATTGTGCACTAAAATTGTGTGGAAGCCATAGGTTTTAGTGTGCAAAGGTAGAAGTGAGACCGAAAGGAGATCTTCTATTCTTTAATTCCATTGAGACCGAAAGGAGATGTGGAGTGAAAAATAGGTGGTTCTCTTAGATTAAACACTTGAACTAGGGAATGTGAAGTAGTTGGCTAAAACATCTAGGGCTAGAATTGTGCATTAGAGTTGTGTGGAAGCCATAGGCGCTAATGTGCTCTAGGTGGGGATGAGACCGAAAGGAGATTCCTCATTCTATAATTTCAATGAGACCGAAAGGAGATTTTGAGTGAACGGATGTAGCCACTTAGTTAAGATGCCCTACACTCGGTTGCCCTTAGGAGTCAAAGTAACCAAAACCCTTGCATTGAACCCAAGGATCACCCTCCTTCCTCATTTATGTGTTTATTTCCTTGTTTTAGTTAGTTAAATGTCACTTTCTAAATCATTGCATTAGTTAACGTAGATAGCAAATAATTAGTTGCACTTAAATTTTGTTTTGTCCCCTTCCCTGTGGAGAATGATCCCTAAGCTTTACTACAATTGATTAAGTGAGGTTTAGGTGTAATTTGTGTGAGTTTGAGCTATAATTTGACGCACTTTTGCACACACCCAATCCGCTCACCAAATATCTATGGGCAACTACAAGATAATGATACAATTCTTGATTATCTCCAATTTTATCACCAGAACAAATCACAAATGGTGTTTTAAACCAAATGCGTAACAAAATATCGGCCATGATTTTAGCCCCACATTGTCTACATTTAGTCTTTTGTCTTCCTTCATCATTGACATGTAGTTTGTCAAATACATCCTAAACTGATTATCAACTTTTGCATTTACCAGTATTTGAAAAAATCCCCATGCAAATTCCTTCAGTGAAATAATCATTCATTGGTTCCATAGTTACCTATAAAGAGAAAAGAAACTTAAATAAAAGAAAGAAATCATCTTCAAGTCTACCTTAATTGCACTAAATTATATTATTGAAAGATATCATTCAATCATTGATACGAACTAGATTTTAGAACTTTGGAATTTCAATTCTAACCAAACATCATTGAAAATGATCAATCATTACTATAAGACAAAGAAAACTACTTACACCAAATCCATCAAATCGATAAATTTACAAATAAATACAATTTCCAATGGGCATAGCAATTATTCATTTCTAGCTAGTTGGTTGTGTGGCTAAACAGATGCATTCTAATTTGTTGTGTTATCTTTTATGGTATTATGCATGTTGAAATTTAGTGTTAGTGTTTCATACATCCTGGGAAGGAGTTTGAATTTGGATTGTCAACTTTCAGACATATTCTACCTTGGCACACAATCCTATTAAACTTTAGGTGACAGCCAATCCTTAGAGTCTTTAGTTTTTTGTCATGGTATTGGAGAGGATGGGCAAGGTGGTCTTTCTTTGTGTAAAAGTTTGGTAGGATGTAAATGGTTTTGTTGGCAACTTTTAGAGGTGGTTGCATCAGAAGAACATTATAGAATGGCAAAAATGGGAGTATACTAGAATCCAAAAAAAAATGAAGGAAATGAGATATATAGATAAACAAAGAAAGTCACTTACACAATAAAAGGGAAATGAGAGAATTTTCAAGAAGACAAAACAAGTATAGCACTAACAAACCATAAATTACCAAAAAAGAATCAAAATTTTGAAGTGAAAATCTTAACACATTAAACCCTAATCTTGAAACCATCAATGTTTCATTCTTTGATGCTTTCAGGCCCTAAGGAAATAGAGATGGTGCTCAAAGCAAAATAGGAAAAGCCATGGCTATGACTATTGCCCAGTACAAATGGAGTCCCATGGAGTCTCTGAGACAACTCACAAGGAAGAGAATAACTGATGTGATCGCACGGTCAAGACAGATGCGATATTATGGGGGAAGGGGAAAGTGTTAATGGTGGCATGGTTGGATAGTGCTGAAAAGAATAACTAATGTTAAGCAAAACGACAAAGTGTTAGCTATCAAGTCTCATTTAATTCCCAATAAAAATTTGTTGTATGTACCCATTAGGTACCCTATCAAGTCCCATTTAATTCCCATTATCTCATATCCATTAGGGAGCACTTGGTTCAAATTCCTCAATGGAAATCATAATGGGATTCATTGAGGTGGTCAATCACAATGGGAATCCTTATTGCATTGTTAGTGTTTGGTTCAAACCCTATAATGGATATTAATGTGAATGATAATGCTTGGTTCAATTCAATTATGGAAATATGAATCAATCAAAATTTCCCATTTACCCTTATTAATAAATATATTATAAAAACAAATATTATAGAGTGATAAAAGAGAAGAAAGAGAAAATTAACGATAGAGAAAGTAGGTGAGAAAATGAATTGTTGAGAGGGATGAGAGAAAAGCAAAAAGCTTGTATTGAATAAAGTTGTTTCTTTGTGTGGCCGATGGCCTTATTTATAAATACTAACAAGGTTCGGCCTAGGAGAAATCCATTCTCTAGAAGGATTAGAACTCCTTGCCTTTTAGGAAACTAACTACCTAAAGAAACAATTACTAAAAGAGCAATTATTCTAAGAAAGTGAACTACTTCCTAAACTATAATCCAAGTGCGGATTAGATTTACTTGTGCTCTGCCGAAGGGAGCTTTCCACTCTTGAATTGGATTTGGAAGCTTCTCTAATCACCTTGGCTATCCTATCGATCATGAAGAAGTGTTAGAAACACTTGGCTCATCATTTACAACATTAATCATGGTGATCATAGTGACATATTGTGAGTCGGTCTTCATTACCTCATCCTTCATTGTTTCTTTAGCTTGAAATTTGGTTATAAGAGTTGCTAAAGCAACTTGCATTCTCTTAGTTCTTAATCTAGTCATAGGACCTCCAATGCCTTACAAGAGATCAAATTATGGACGCCTTATAGATGAAGTATTGGCAGCTTCATGTTCGGCAGCTTCAAGTTGTGAAGTTGTCTTGGCTTGTGTAGTTGTCTCGGCCCTTAGGATTCCATCGATCCTTCTTTCTTTGAAAGGACTCACCCTTGGGTCCATAAACTCATCATTGAACTCAAATAATGAAAGATCAGAGATATTAAATGTAGTACTAACTCCATATTCACCTGGAATGTTGAGTTTGTATGCATTCTCATCCACACGAGCAATAACTTGGAAAGGACCATCTCCTTGAGGGTGAAGCTTAGTTATCCGTTGAGTTGGAAACCTTTCTTTGAGCAAGTGTATCCACACCCAATCCCCAGGGTGAGATTACTTGCTTTCTCCCTCTAACCAATTGCCCAATGTATGAATTTCTCACCAATGTAAGGTTGAACTCTCTTTTTATAGTAATGGGGTAGTTGCGTAGGTTCACTCACACTCAATTACTTTTCCAAAAGTTCTAACCCAAACAAGCTTCAAGAATCTTAAAGAATAGGCAATCAAATTCAAATTAATTAAGACAAAATTTAGAGGTCAAGAAAGGACAAGAAAACGAGAACAAAATTCCTAGAACAATTAAACAAATAAGGCTGAACAGGTTTCAAGGGACGAAAATAATTACGCAAAGTGGTTCTTTATGTGCTTGTGATAAAGTAAACTTTGTGAATATGAATTTACTTTGCTTAGTAGATCAAAACTAAAATTAGACTTCACAGCAACTTAGTTCTTGATCAATTCCAATTTTCAACAAGATTTGGTTTTTGGTTTCTGAAAGTTTCCATCATAGCAAGTTTCTAAATTTCCAGCCGTCGGTTTTCACAAGTTGCAACACACTCTTGACAGCAAATTTCAACAAGACGAAGTTCTTTAATCAATCAGTACTCACAACTGAGTAGTTACAACACATATCAAACAGAATTGAAGCATAAAATCATAGTTATAGTCAGGTTTCTACAGCAATTCTGTTGCAACAATCTTACAGATTTTTCAGCAGTTGGTTCCTAAATTTAGAACTCACTTTCGACGACAACAATCTATAAACCAAAGTCTCTTTTAATCAGATAATATGTACTTCAACAAACCGAGGACAAAAACAAGATTTGCACAAAAAACAGGCAACTAAAAACTGGACAGAATTCAGACAGCAGTTCAAGCAGATGGAGATTTTTCTTTTCGTTTTTAAGCACAAAAAAATAAAAAGAGAAACTAAGAAAATTCACGGGGCAAAACAATACTTACAGCACACAAGAACAGTAAATTGGAAACAAAGCATATATCACAAAAAGATATGAACAACTAAAGGAGCAACCCAAAGGCAGCTCTGATACCAAACTAATACTAATTCTAAACTTAAAGAATAAAATTTGAAACAGTGTAGGTCCTAATATTCTCCTCTAGGTTGAACTAGTTCTTTCTTTAGCGAGACACTAACTCCAAAATTGAAGAAGAACCTTACTTTTATTTACTTGATGCCCAAAAGATTAATCCAAACTCAAAGTTGAGATTGGACTATTCCCTTAGAACCAAGAAGCACGCTCAAATTGTTGAGGGAAAGAGACTCAACAAGATAGCTTAAATTGAACCTAAGAGACTATTCTCAGAGACTTAAAACAAGTTCTGAAATTAGAACTCAAAAAAAAGCAAAAAACTCTCAAGTTTGTATTGAATAAAGTTGTTTCTTTGTGTGGCCGATGGCCTTAGTTATAGATCCTAACAAGGTTCGGCCAACGAGAAATCCATTCTTTAGAAGCATTAGAACTTCTTACCTTTTAGGAAACTAACTACCTAAAGAAACAATTACTAACGGAGCTATTATTCTAAGAAAATGAACTATTTCTTAAACTATAATCCAAGTGTGGTGTGTTTGGCCGAAGGGAGCTTTCCACTCTTGAATTGGATTTGGAAGCTTCTCTAATCATCATGGCTTTGGATTTGGAAGCTTCTCTAATCACCTTGGCTATCTTATCGATCATGAAGAAGTGTTAGAAACACTTGGCTCGTCATTTACAACACTAATCATAGTAATCATAGTGACATATTGTGAGCCGGTCTTCATTGCCTCATCTTTCATTGTTTCCTTAGCTTGAAATTTGGTTATAAGAGTTGCTAAGGCAGCTTGCATTCTCTTAATTCTTGATCTAGTCATAGGATCTCCAATGCTTTGCAAGAGATCAAATTGTGGACGTTTTGTAGATGAAGTATTGGCAACTTCATGTTCGGCAGCTTCAAGTTGTGGAGATGTCTTGGCTTGTGTAGTTGTCTCTGCCTTTAGGATTCTATCAAAAATGATGAGAGAAAGTAACTGTCGAGAGGGATAAGAGAGAAAGTAAAGTGAGAAAAATGATGACACAGAAAATAGATTGAGAAAATGATGAGAGAAAAGAACTGTCGAGAGGGATAAGAGAGAAAGTAGAATGAGAAAAATGATAAGAGAGAAAGTAGAGTGAGAAAATTATGAGAGACAAAAAGTGTGAAAATTTATTGAGAGAAGAAATAGAGCGAGAAAATGATGCGAGAGAAAATAGAATGAAAAAATAAAGAGAAAGAAGTAATGGTGACTATGAATGGGAGGGAAAAATAGTGTGAATGGAAAGAGAGAGAAAGTGAAGTGATAAAATGATGAGAGAGATAGTAGAGTGAAAAAAATGATGTTAGTTTAGTATTGAGAGTAAAATTGAAATAACATAATAAAAATAATTACTTAGTTTTAGGTAATTAGTGATTATAGGGAGATGATGGTTTAGGTAATCAATGATGATGGTTTAGTATGTATAGTAAAATTGGAATAACATAATAAAAATGATTACTAAGTTTTAAATAATCAATGATTATGGTGGGAGGTGGGGATGGGGAGAAGATGTAGGTAATCAACGATTATCCAGTTTTTTACAATCATTACTAAATTCTATTCTCTCTTTCTCGAACTAGGCACCAAAAAATGGAATGAATCCCATTAACTAATTTCATTCCCCATAGTCAATAGTAAACAATCACCCCCTTATTATTCCATTTTGCCAATAGTAAACAATCAGAATCATTTCTCACAAAGTCTATACCTTTGTTGTGAAATAACCCCTAAAATAGTCTTTCACATTTTGGCGAATGTCTTTTTAGTCCCTCACTTTTAAAATGGGAAAAAATAGTCCCTCACATTTCATAAATGTACTCTTTTGGTCCCTCGTTACTATTCCGTTTATTTTTCTGTCAAATGACTCCATGTGTAGTGCACGTGATTTTTTAACCATGGGTAAAGGTGGAATTAAAAAAAAAACCCAACCCTCCTATCCACTCTATCTCCTCCATCCTAAAGTCACAAGTAATATCAATTCTTTCTATCGCCATGCCCTCTCCCGTCGCTAGCCATCTCTTCCCCTCTCCCCCTTCGGCTGTGAGCCCTAACCACTACGGGGGAAAATGGTGTGATGGTTTTGATAGGATTTAATTTGTTACGATATAATAGGAGCAAACCTATGATGTTAATACTTTATTTGGTATAAAAAAGGCTAAATTGAGGTATTTTTGTACCAAGGAGTGAAGTTGATGAACTAAAGCGAAAAGATGGAATTTAATGAAGATTTAGATGATTTTTTGAGGACTTTTGGAGCCAAAACAGAAGACTATTTTGGATAAAACTTACCCACGCCTTAAAGGATGAAGTCTTGGAGGTAAAACTCAAGGAGATACACAATAGATAAATGCACATGACCACGTCTTGAGCTGAGATAAAGAGCTTATGAGTTGAAATTTCAAGATTTGAATTTGTCTTTGATTTCAAGTTTTGTAATTTAAGTTAGAATGGATTGGAAGACATTTGTTAGGATTAGATAGGATAGGATGGTTGGCTGGATAATTAGGTGGGAATTCAAGATTTAAAGACTTAGAATTTGTTGGAGAAATTTTAGGAAGTCTTTAGGGAGGTGGTTAGAGAAGAAGGCTATAAATAGGAGGGCTAGTGAACTTGAAAGAATAAGGTTTTACCTTTATTTTTTTGCAGAATTTTTTCCTTCTCTTGTACTTTTCTTTCCTTTTAGAATAAAGTAAGAATAGTTTTGCTACCATGAGTGGCTAAATTACTTTCATTCTGACCCAAGAGGTGTTAATGCCAATATATTTAGTGAGGTGTTGTTAATAGTTTCATAATCTTTTTGCATTCAAGTAATCATTAGTTCTTGCATTCAATGGTTTTATGGATTTTGAATGTTAAGTAAATTGACAACTTAGTTTCATTTTTCTTCCTACAACTATCTATTTGTTCTTGATCCGTAATTGTCAGGAACAATTAGTACAAATAGCACTTAAATCTTTTTACGTGTGTAAAGTGACAGTAATCATGCATTTATGATTTAAAGGGAATTAATGATACAAAGATTTTCAATTGTAACTATCTCAATTGTTGGTTTTTTTTTTAATTTTTTTCAAGGTTCTTAGTGCTGCTATGAAATGATATACAACCCTATCACCCCTAGTCATTTTTTAGTAATGTTTGTTGTGAATGCTAGGTTCAAACAAATAGAATAGGAAAACTCAAATTTTTGTCATAGCTATCCTGCAAAATTTTTGGTTAAATGCTTGAATGGAAAAGTGTCTTAAAAATCCTATGATCTAGATATATTCGGTACAACTACATTTCCTTGGATCGGAGTCTGGTAAGATTGAAGTAATCCTTTTAATTATTTCTAGTTGATTTCTTTTATATATTTTTTATTAACTACTATTATAATTGGTACTAAAAATTCTTCTTTTATTTTTGTTTTCATCTCAATTGCTAAGAAACCCTTCATACATAGCTTCCTGTTGGATTCGAACTAGTCCACTACTACTACAAATCAATTGTAGCTAGTCTGAAGATCTGAATTAATTTTGGGGGTTTTGACAACCCGGCCACGTTTATAATTTGTTATTGGAGTATGGCTCAGGTGGAACCCTAGCGGAAAAGATCGGGAATTCAAGAAATAAGAAATTGCTTGAATTAGAGGTAAAATCTTATACTAGGTCGATTCTTGAAGGATTGAGATATATTCACAAGATAGGTTATGTTCATTGTGATTTAAAGCCTGATAATATTTTGCTTATATCTAAGAATGCTACTGATAGTTGCGCTGAGTTTAGGGCCAAGACTGGTGATTTTGGTTTGGCTAAGAGAGTTGCAAAACAATGTAATAAGAAGTGAAAATTGGAGCTTTATTGGAGGGGTACCCCTATGTATTTGTCTCCTGAGGTTGTAAGGGATGGTGTGCAAGAACTTCCAAGTGATATCTGGGCTCTTGGATGCATTGTGTTAAAGATGTTAACAGAGAAGCCTCCATGGGGTTTGAAAAAGGATATGGATTGAGAGGAAATTATCAAAAAGATTGTGAAGGAATTGCCTTAAATTCCGAGTAGGATATCAAATGAGGCAAAAGAGTTTCTGAAGGGATGTTTTGTGAAGAAGGCTATTGGATATGATAATGAGCCGCTTAAACTAGATGGTTAGCGGAGCCTCTTATTTATAGATGAAAGTGAGTACAACATGAGTATGGTGAGCTTCCCCACACTATATAATAATAATAATGTAACGTAACACTCCTCTTCAAGTTGGAGTATATATATCAACCATGCCCAACTTGTTACAAATAAATTGAACCCAAGATCTCGGTAATAATTTAGTAAAAAAATTTGCTAATGGATCTCTAGTACAAACAAGAAAGAGAGTAATGCTGCCACGAACCAACTCTTGCCTGACAAAATGACAATCAATCTCAATATGCTTCATCCTCTTATGAAAGACAAGATTCGAAGTAATGTGTATGACTAATGAACTATCACACCAAATAGAGGAATAACTAGAAAAACTATGTCCAAACTTTACCAGTAACTGTTTGACCCACAAAATCTCTGCTATAGCAATAGCCATAGCCCTATACTCAACTTCTGCACTACTTCTCACGACTACATCTTACTTCTTGCTTTTCCACGATATTAGATTCCCCCATAGTAAAGAGCAAACCTAGATGTAGATCTGCGATCGGTGGGGGAACCTGCCTAATCTGCATATGTATAACACTCTATACAACTATAACTATGAGCAGAGAACTCTATGCCCTGACCAAGACAACTCTTCAGATACCTCAATATCCTCATAACAGCATCCCAATGTGGCTTCATAGAGAAGGCTATAAACTGACTAACCAAGCTGACAGGATAAGCTATGTCAGGTCGGGTCATAGTAGTAAGATAATTTAGCTTCCTCACCCCTTGACGATAACGCTTAGGGTGCTCAAGTAACTCCTCCTAATCAGGAAGAAGCTTCAATCTAAATTCCATAGAAAGTCAGCTGGTCTCGACTGAAGCATACTAGACTCAGTAAGAATATTAAGCACATAGTTTTGCTAAGATAAATTGATACTACCTTTCTTTCTAGCCACCTTAATGCCCAAGAAGTATCGCAATACATCCAAATCCTTAGTCTCAAATTGAATGTGCAAATAGTATTTTAGGGTCGTGATACCTTGAACATCATCCCCTGTCACCACAATATCATCAATATGCAGGACTAAGTAGATACATCCTGTCGGTGCAAGCTGAAAGAACACGACATAGTCCTTTTGGGACTAGATCAAACCAAAAGTTTGAACAGCAGGACTAAACGGATCAAACCATGCACAAGAAGACTGCTTAAGACTATATAGGGAACTCCACAGTTTACAAACTTTTCCCTCCTGAGCAGCAAACCTAGGAGGCTACTCCATATACACTTCCTCCATCAAATCACTATGAAAGAAAGCATTCTTGATATCCATCTGATGTAAGAACTAAGAATGCACAGTATCCAAGGATGGATTCAGTCGAATGAAGGCCATTTTCGTCATAAGAGAAAATGTCTCAAAATAGTGAACATAATATGTCTACGCATAACCCTTACCGACAAGGCGAGTTTTCAAGTGCACAAGAGTACCATCAGGGTGGACCTTGATTACATAGACCCACCAACAGCCAATAATAGGAATACCCGATGGAGGATCAACTAATGTCCATGTCTAATTGTGCTCAAGAGCATGCATCTTATCAACTATAGCCTACCTCCAACCATTATATGGAAAAGTCATAAAGACAGAGGATGGAATAGAGACAGCATCAATATTAGCCACAAATGCCTACAAAGTTACCGAAAGTCCACGATAGAACTCTATATAGAACAAACGATCACTACAAGATCGATGACCGCGGTGGAGAGCAATTGGCTGATCAACTGAGGGCACAGGTGACATATGAATCAAATCTTTAACTGGAGAGATTGTCTTAATAGGGGAGGTCTTCATAAAAACTGGTATTGGAGAAGAGCGCTCAGGTGATAGCGAAGGAGATGGAGGTGGAACAGGATGATAAACAAGGATAAACTCTGGAATGTTAGGCGGTGAAGAAGGTGCAAAGGAAGAAGTCGAAAAGAAGGGCTAGTGTCTATAAAAGTAACATGACAAGAAGTGAGAACGCGACGCAACTTAGGAGAAAAGCAGAGGTATCCCTTGGAGACTCTGGAGTACCCTATAAAAATACATTGAAGAGCACGATGAGTAAGTTTGGACACTCCAGGACGATCAACATGGACGAAACAAGTACAACCAAAGATGTGAAAAGGAAGGGAAAAGGGGACCTTGCAGGCAATCGATGATGAGGGATAGTGCCGTGGAGAGTAGACAAGGATATTCTATTAATAAGGTAGCAAGCAGTAAAAAGTGCCTCAGCCCAGAATCGGGGAGGTACATGCATGTGGAACAATAGAGCACGGACCGTATCCAACAAGTAATGATTTTTCTGCTCAGCAACACCATTTTGCTGAGGTATGTGAGCACAAGTGAGACGATGAATGATCCCGTGAGCACGAAGAAACTATTGGAATTGTTCAAATAAATAATCCCCCCTCCTCGATCAAACTATAGGCCTTGGATGTTAGTATGAAACTGAGTTTGAGTAGACATATAAAATGTATGAAACATAGAAAATAACTCAAAAGGTGAGGATTTTATTAGATAAACAAATGATATTTGAGTGTAATCATCAACGAACATGACAAAGTATTGATACCCTAAATGAGACACAACAGGGCTAGGTCCCCAGATATCCGAATGAACTAAAGCAAATGGAGCAGTAGCTTCTTGTGATACACTCGATAATAAAGGAAGACGGTAATATTTGACAAGTTGACAAGTCTCGCACTTTATTTCTGAAAATGAACGACAATGAGGGAAAAAGGACTACATCAGGGATAAGGAAGGATGACCTAGGCGACAATGAAGATTAAGAAAATTGGACTTTGGTATCAAGGCAACTGGAACAGAGGTGTTCTCTAGATAATATATGCCTCCATGAACACGCCTCCTACTAATAGTCTTCCAAGTTGAAAGATCCTGTACCACACAAATTTAGGATAAAATGTCACTGAGCAATGCATGTCACGAGTAAGCTGACTCACATATAGTAAAATAAAAGACATGCCAAAAGTATATTGTACAGAAGATAATAACAGTTGGTCGTTAGGGTGCATAATCCCATGACTTTGAACAGGTAACATAGCACTATTGGCTATAATAATATGATGTGATCGGATAGCTGGCTAGTAATCTACTAAAGTAGTATGGTTACCTGTCAGATGAGAACTTGCACCAGAATTAATAATCCAAGTGGGATTAATAACAGTATATACATATGTCGATGCAGATGTGAAAGCATAAGCAGGCTGATGTTGTGCGATTGAAACTGCCAACCCTGTGATGATGGCTGACTAGGTGAAGGACTCGATACCTGATACTCAAGAAAACGAGTGTACTCCTCAGGGGTTAGGGTTACCCTTTGCGGATCAAAATATGAACTGCTGGTATCAGTAACAGCATGAGAAGTAAACAAACGAACACTCTGAACAGCCTGGGCAACTTGGAGTTTTCGGCAATAACTCTACAAATGCCCAACAATCTCACAATAATTGCAGGTGCGGGTCTCATGACCACGCCTTGCTCTACCACATTCACGACCACCACCCCAAGAATAATATAAAACAACCTGCTCAACAGGCTAAGATACGGCTGGACGAGACTCGTCTCAAGTAGCAATTCGAAGAACACGGTGATGAACCTCGTCAAGGGATGAAACATGATCATTATATAGAATCTGATTCCAAATTGTGTCAAACTCAAAACCCAAACTATGTAAATAATACATAACATAAAACTAAGTCCCCTACTCTTAAAAAGTAGTCCATGAGCTAGAAAACGGCATCAGACGATCAAACTCATCAACAAAAGACTTAAAGTTCTCAAAATGGTCCTGCAAAGGTTTACCAGAAAAGGCTGATCACATCAGCTCATGCACCATATCATATAATCTAGAAAAATCATTCAATGAAGAATATACTTCATCCAAGGCATCCCATAATTCCTTAGCAGTATCAGTACTCACAACTATATTCTAAACAGCTGCATCAAGAGAATTTAATAATTGACTATAAATGTGACTATCCATCTTATCCCACTCATCATACCTCGGATTTGTTTAGGGTGATGGTGTACTTATGAGATGATGAGATAAGCCCTGTCTATGTAAATTTTTGAACACTGTCTTCCTTTATAATGTACAGGTGGACTAACCCGTCAATACTCGTTCTACAAGTTTAGTCGGTGTGGATATAAAAGTCGTAGCAGGTGAATGCATCACCTCAGTTCCAGTCTCACCGGAACAATTTCCTGAAACTGAAGAGTCAATTTGGGTCGAATTAACCAGGGTTCACAAGCTATATCAAGTTCACACCTTTCAACATAAACCGCACATAACGTGAGTTGCAATCTTCAATTTACGAGCTGCCAGCCATCCACAAAAGCAAAACAATAACTGGTAGCACTATATGAAGGCCCTAGAGAGGAGACCCAAGTCTATAAAAAAGAGCTGGAAAGTAGGAAAAGAGGTTGGCGCCGGCAGGGGTTGCTACAACCTCTATGGAGACTATCCCTGTCAGCCGAAGAGCCTAGAGAGCATCGGAAAAAAGAGAGGGGGCTGGCAGAAGAAACGGCCAGAAAAAGAGAGAGATAAGTGGTGGCTAGGGTAAGGGTTATAGAGAGAGAGAGGAGTGGCAGCTAGGGTTAGGGTTATGGCGAGAGAGATGAGTGGCGACTAGGGTTAGGGTTTTGACTCTGATACCATATTGGATATAATAATGACCACTTAACGTAGATGGTTAGCGAAACCTCTTATTTATAGATGAAAGTGAGTACAACATAAGTATAATGAGCATCCCCACACTATATAATAATAATAATGTAACATAACAAAGGCCATGTTTAGACTAACAGCTAAGATGCTGCTAAATCATTCATTCTTCAAACGGTTGATTGAGGATGATTCTTTTGCAGAAACAGAGGTGATTGAAAATATATCTGGACTTGGATCTATATTGGTAGTCTCTGAAACTGATGACGAGATCAGTTGTGGATCTCTTTCTAATGATAATGACTTTGCATCGGAAGATTATTCGCATTCTTACTGGTCTAACAAAGCTGAAGAGGACATGGAGGATGAAGTTTTTTTTTGTTAATTACACCTTTACCCATGGTTAAAAAAGTCACGTGCAAAAAAAATTGTAAGGGACATTTAACAGAAAAACAAATAGAATAGTGACAGAGGACAAAGAGAGTAGATTTATGAAATGTAAGGGACTATTTTTCCCGTTTAAAAGTAAAGAACTAAAAAGATCATTCGCCAAAATGTGAATGATTATTTGGGGATTATCTCTTTGTTGTTTGACAATTATAGTACCTGACAAGCTAGTATCACATATGTATAAATTTGTGAGCATAGTCAAGTTACCAATCTCACATGGAATTTCACCAATAAAATATGCAATTGCCTGGTGAGATTTAAATTTACAATGTCAAATAAATCATATGGATTCTGGGTGGCAATAAAATACGATGGTAAGATAGACAAATAGAATCAAGTACGGTTAGTAAATGCCGAAAAAAATTGATGCGCCTATTGTGGAACATAACAATACTGGAGTTTCGAGGAAATAGAAAAAGTAATTAAAAGATAATTAAGGATCCTACATTCTAGATTGACATTACCAAGATAGGGTTCCTCAAGTAGCTTCATGCTACCAATTTCTTTGGGTAAGAATCTGCCAAATTCATTGAAAGACAAGGACAACATTTGAAGTTCTGAACATTGAGATAAACTAAATGGTATTTGACCATTTAATTTGTTGCATGACAAGTTGAGCCATTTGAGTTTCTTGAGGTGGTTACACATAGAAATAGGTAGACTGCTTGAGAGGCTATTATTCTCCAAAGAAATAGTTTGCAGTGATGAAATATTGAATATTTCATAAGGAACAGGACCTGAAATTTGGTTGTTTGTGATAACTAATCTCTTTAAATTTTGAAGACTTCCAACATCATTTGTAATGGAACCACTTAAACTATTATTGGATATGTCTAGTCCTTCAAGATTGTAAAGATTACCAAATTCTTTTGGGATTCCACATGCCAAAATTTTATTTCACAAGAAAAATTACATGAAGCATTACTAAGAAAATTGTCCTATATATATATATAGACACAAATGTCTATTTATATTAACATACTTGCCAGGTTGCCATCACAAGGTATAATTCTCTAAGCATAGTCAAATTACCAATTTCTTTTGGGATTTTACTTTTGATCATAAAAGGTATTAAATGTTTGATAGAAAATAGATGGAATTGAATTTTTCGAGGCAATATATCCAGCCACAAAATATGAACATTAATTGAATTAAGTACAATAACAATGAAAAAAGAAGTGCAGTACTAAAAATGCAAAAAAAAAAAAAATCTTATTAATGAAGGGTTGAAAACACTTTGACCAATTATTCTTTTGGACAACTAACATTGTTATTCTTTTGGAAAACACTTTGACCAATTTCACCTTCATTAATAAGAATAAAAATTTATAAGCAAATTGTTTCGAAAACACTTTGACCAATTATTAGTTCCATAAATACCCCTACTAACATTTTCTATCACATGCATCATATATTTTCCAATATTTATATAATTAATTTCTTGAGTTCAAAATAAAAAAATGGCGAGATGACAAGTATATCTTGCATATTATATCTTTCTAATAGAACCAAGGGAAATTTGCATATATAGCAATGTTGACCGTTGACTTTGCAAATATAGCACCCTCTTTTTTTTCCTTGCAAACATAACACTTCAGGGCTGAACAAAGACCAACATACCCTCATCTTCTTTTCTGAAACATAAAGACACAGCACTTCATCAGTTCATCTTCATCTTCATCTTTATCGATTCAACAAAATTTGCTTTCACACCTCATTATTTGCACTTCTTATTATTCTCACACCCCATTGGATCATCATCTTCAAATAAGAAGATCGCGACCGTGGAGAAAAAATCGCAATGAGGAGATATTAGTTGAAATTTGCACAAGTTGAACTGGGTTTGTGAACTTCAACGAAACTGGTAGAGCCCTGAGTCGAGTTTTAGGTCGAGCAAAACGTTAGGTCGAATACAAGATCGAGTCTAAGGTCGAACAATAAGTCTGAGTAGTAATTGGTTGAATATTAGATCGAGCTCGACCTAAACTCGACCTAATACTCGACCTACTACTAGATCAAGTTAAATTTTAAAAAAAAAATTTGAATTTTTTTTTTAAAAAAAAAGTTTTAGGGTCAAGTTTCACCCCATGCTTGACCTAATGCTCGACCTAAATTTTAAAAAAAAATTAAAAAAGTTAAAAAAAATTAATTTTTTTTTAAATTTAGGTCGAGTATGAGGTCGAGCTTGACCCTAAAAAGTTTTAATTGACGTGAGAAATCATCCAGTCTTGATTCTGCCGAAGCGGAAAGCATCGTACTGGTTGTCTCGTTGGTTGCCTGAGGATCTTGCAGAACTGGCGTTTGTCATCTGTTTTGGAAGAGTACAAGCATTATGCTGGCGCAAAATCAAGGCTAAATGACTTGGTATTTTTAGAGAAGTATGAAGCCTCATGCCTTCGGCATTGTCTTTCGAACCTTTTATACAAGTACCAAGGGTGTGGCTCGAGGAAGAGGCGCTTGTTGTACAAAGAAGAGTTTGTATAGAAGCCGTGCATAACTTCTGCTTAGTAGTGGGTGATATTCGATCCTGGTTTTGTTTGATTGGATGGATGGCCGTCTTTCAAGAATTAGCAACTATGGGATTCTTTGTTCTAATTTGCTGATTCTTTTGCACGTACATTTTTAGCCAGTGTCAATCTTGGTTCTTACTTCTCTCTTTTTGAATGTGACTAAGAGGAACTGCTGTTGAATCAAAATTAGGTGGCAAAGCTTTTTTGGGGGGAAAAAAAGAAGAAAAATAAAGAAAAAGGCTTTCATCCCTTAGAAAATTCAATTAACCGATCAATTTGGTTGGAAGCCCCACGGCTTGGATTCCTGCAAAAATCAAGTTTATTGTGCCTCAACAATTTGCTCTTGAACTGGGGGCATTACTTCCAATTTTATTGACAATTAATTGCTTGTTGCAATTGGCGCACGGCTTTGGATTCAACATCTGGCCGATTTCTAGATTTGTAGCAAACTTTAATTTCTATTTTGTTCAATCAATTTCCAAATTTAAAAAAAAAATAAAAAAAGTTAAAAAAATTAATTTTTTTTTTAAAATTTAGGTCGAGCATTAGGTCGAGCATGAGGTCGAGCTTGACTTTTTTTAAAATTTAGGTCGAGCATTAGGTCGAGCATGGGGTCGAGCTTGACCCTAAAACTTTTTTTTTAAAAAAAAATTCAAATATTTTTCTTTTTTTTTAAAAAAATTTAACTCGATCTAGTAGTAGGTCGAGTATTAGGTCGAGTTTAGGTCGAGCTCGATCTAATATTCAACCAATTACTACTCAGACTTATTGTTCGACCTTAGACTTGATCTTGTATTCGACCTAACGTTTTGCTCGACCTAAAACTCGACTTAGGGCTCGACCAGTTTAGTTGAAGTTCACAAACCCAGTTCAACTTGAGCAAATTTCAACTAATATCTCCCCATTACGATTTTTTCTCCCCGGTCGCGATCTTCTTGTTTGAAGATGATGATCCAATGGGGTGTGAGAATAATAAGAAGTGCAAATAATGAGGTGTGAAAGCAAATTTTGTTGAATCGACAAAGATGAAGATGAAGATGAAGATGAACTGATGAAGTGCTGTGTCTTTATGTTTCAGAAGAGAAGATGAGGGTATGTTGGTCTTTGTTCAGTCCTGAAGTGTTATGTTTGCAAGGAAAAAAAAGAGGGTGTTATATTTGCAAAGTCAATGGTCAACGCTGCTATATATGCAAATTTCCCTAGAACCAAAAGGTTACGTGCAAAATTGAAGAATTTGGACTTTTAATTTTTACAATAGATTATTCATTCTCATGTTTATTTTTAAGTTGGGAACCAAAAAAAAAATTAAAATTTAGATAAATAACTTTTTAGACATAGCATTTTTTTACAAATAATAATAAAAAAAAGAATAGGCCTTAGTCCACAAAAAAGGTGGGGGGGAGGGGAGGGGACTATTTAGCTCTCCTATATAAGCAATAATATCATCATTTAGATTTTTGCTATAATAGAAATAAAAAATTTGTTACCAAAAGGATAACTAGATGATTTCCTAGAAATCTTATATTTCTGATAAAATTACGACACACAACCATGAGATATTTTAAAATTTTCCTTTTTGCACATTATAGTTGTGCTAAGATGTTAGTTCGGATATTTCTTATCAAATTTGAAAGAAAATATAATTTGATAAAAGTACAAATAATTTAAGAAATTGTATACGAACAGATTTTATTACAAATATCTAAGTTCTTTAAGAATTTGAATTAACCAAAAATATATTGGGAGGGAAAGTACAAGGACACTTTTGATATTACACAAATAATTAATTTTATTTTCTTTAATTACATAACATTAATGAAGGGGGGAATATATTTGATTATATTGTAGACATTCCTCATCATATACTATAGCATACAGCATATACTTTGAAAAAAAGAAGAAGCCTAAACACACCAAAGATTTGGCAAGCAAAATAACTCCCATATTGAAGTTCATATTTGGCAAGCTACACACAGTGAAATTCACTACTAAAGTTTATCAAATCAAAGGCATTTTGGATTATATTTATTCTAATCTTTAGGGCCTTTATCAAGTTCCTTTAAATAGTGGTGTAAAATTTATAATAATTTTTGTTAATGTTTATTTGAGAAAGGCATGGATCAATTTTCTTTGGCACAAAGATAAGTCTTTGAGACATTCAAATCTTGGAAGATTGATAATGAAGAATAGATTGGTAAGAAGATTAAGTTTTTTAAAAATAGATAATAGCATGGAATTTTATAAAGAAGAATTCAATAAGTTCTACAATGATGAAAGGATTGTGAGGCACCATGCAATCATATACAAATTACAACATAATGAAGTTGCAAAATTAATGAATAAAACCATTCTAAAAAAGATTAGGTGTATGTTTTCTAATGCTATATTAACTAAGGAGTTTTGGCTAAAGCTGTGAACATAGATTGTTCCTAGTAAATTTGTCTCTATCTATAGCAATTGTCAAAATCTATAAGAACAACGGTTAAGTTTCCTTGTAGATTGCTCTAGGCTAAGAGTATTTAGTTGTCTTGCATATGTTCATGTTAAGGATAGTAAATTTGAGTCGAGAGTAAAAAAGTGTATATTTCGAAGGTATGCAGATAGACTAAAGAGTTATTATTTATGGTGTTTTCATAACAAGCCATCCAAGTTTTTTCACAAAACAGAGGTATTATCTTTAATGAGTACCTTTTATTAATGAAGAAGGAAGAAAAGATTGATAGAGCTAAAGATGAGAGTGTTAAGAAATAGGTGGAGTTTAAGGTTGAAACTTTTAAAGAAGTTCTCCAATTAACTCTAGAAAAGCCCATTAAAAATGTGGACACTGTTAGCATAAATGCAACACAAACACGATAACCAAAAGACTAAGAATCATTCTTACTCGAGATAGAGAGAAAAGACAGATTATACCACAACAGAGATATAGATATCTGGACTTAGTATCATATGGACTAAGTTCAGCAAATGATGTTGTAACTTTAGAGCTTTCTACGTATCAAGAGGTTATTGAAAGTTTCAAATCATCAATATAGGTAATTGTTATGAGCAAAGAGATAGAATTTTTTTCATAAAAACAAGACTTGAAAGCTAGTTGTACCACATAAAGGGCAAAAGATGCTGGGTACAAGTAGGTTTTCAAGAAAAACGATAGGAGGATTAAAAATGCAAGGTTCAAATCATGATTAGTTGCTAAGCATTTTCCATAAAAGAGAAGAAATTGATAATAATGAAATTTTTTCCTCCTATTGTTAAGCATAATTCTCTTTGTGCGTTACTAGTTATGGTAGTTTTACTTGATATGGAATAATTAGATATTAAGATATCTTTCTTATATCGGGAGTTGGAGAATAAAAACTATATGCAACAACCAAAGCGGTTTAAGTTTTTGCCAAGAAAGACCATATTTGTTTGTTAAAAAAGTTATTATATAGCTTAAAATAGTCACTAGACAATGGTACAAATAATTTGACACTTTCATAATTAGGAATAGACTTTCTATAAACAATTATGATAGTTGTGTCCATCTTAAAAAACTCCCTAAGGGTTCTTTGTTATACTTGTTGGGTGTTAATGATGTATTGATTACCTCCAACATTAGAAATCTACACTTTAAAAGCTCAATTAAATGGTGAGATTGAGATAAAAAAAATTGAGAATAGCAAAAAAGATTTTGGGATGGAAATCATTAGGGAAAGACATATGGGAACTTTATCTCTTGCAAAATAGTAAAACTAAGGGAGTGCCTAGTTGTAACAGGGGAATGCTAAAGGCAATCGAAATGATAGTAATGAAGAATGATAATGGGCTCTTTCATTATAATTCTACTAGTTGGTTTGTACTGGAGAATGTAAATGATTACTAATAATGGTGGTTGGTTTATGCTGGGGATTGGAAATGATTATAAATTAATTAATTAGTTATTATTAGTTAATTATTTATTATAATATTAAATTAATTAATTATTAATAAAAATATTATTGATTAAATTAATCTTAAGTAATTAATTAATATTAATTGTAATAATTAATATTAGTTAATGATATTAATTCATATTAATTATAAGTAAATGAATTATTAATTAAATTAATCTTAATTAGTTAATTTATTATTACTTAATAATAATAAATTAATTTATATTAATTATAATAATTAATAATAATTACTTAATTAGTATTAGTTAATTAATTAGTATTAATTATAATAACTAATATGAATTAATTAATTAGTATTAGTTACTTAATTAGTTAGTAATAATTAGTAATTAATTAATATTATCAATTAATCATTTATAAATTAATTATACATTAATTATAATAATTACTATTAATAAAATGATATTAATTAATTAATTAATAATATTAAGTAAATGAATGATTAATTAATTTATTATTACTTTTAATAATAATAAGTTAATTTATATTAATTATAATAATTAATATTAATTAATTAATTATAATTAAGTAGTATTAATTAATTATTAAATTAATTAAAATAATTGTTAGCAAACCCATATCCCTAACTTCCATACCCCCCAATATTGGGGGTTATGAGCATTACCATATATGGAGAAATGAAATGTCTTTTCAAGTGGGCCAGAGAATTCCATTCCCTTCAACCAACCACTCTCAATCACTATCAAACCCATATCCCCACATCAGGCACCCCTAAGAAAGTTTTTTAATGGTACTCATTAAAAACTGGTACATCTCTTGACTATTAGATACTTGGTGATTGTTAGACACAAGATCTCAACAAAAACTAGTTTATCGAGAAATTTTTTTAATGGTTTGAGATACAAGATACCTAGACTATTAGTACATCTCTTGATAGACATTTCAAACTTTTGGTTAATTTGTCGCCAAGTATTGAGGCAGAAGTGGAGTATATATATTTCGTATTTCATACGTTTGCACAATTGGCAGTCTCATATATGTCATGATACATACTAAACCAAATCTTTCACATGAAGTGTTGTGAGTAGATTCATGTGTTGTCCTAGAGGAACTTACTGGAAAGTTATGAAATAGATTTTAAGATATCTCAAAAGAACTGTAAATGTTAGCTTAATGTATGAACAAGATCATAGGCTTAATAAATTCATTAGTTGTATGGATTGAGATTATGCAAGAGACTTAGACAATTGAATATATCTAGTAGGTTATATTGTTACACTCTACACCTATACTATCAGTTGAAAAGTTACATTACAATTGACTATTGCTTTGCTATTACTGAGGCAAAGTATACGCCTTTAGCAAAGAGGCTGTGAAGGAAACTATTTAGTTAAATAGTCTAGTTGGCGAATTGGGTGTGGTGTTAAAGCAAACAACTATCTATTTTGATAGTCAAATTGTCATACACTTGATTAAAAATCATATATATCATGAAAAGGCCAGACACATTGATGTCAAATATCATTTTATATGAGAAATTTTGTCTCCAGGTTTAATTTTCGTGGAGAAAATTGGGACCACAAATAATCCTATAGACATAATAACCAAATCAATTTCATTTATTAAATTTAAACATTGTCTGGATTTAGTTAAGATGTGTAGTTTGAGGTAAGGACCTTTCGGAGTACGAAGACATCATGATAGAAAATAAGTTATAGTGGAGACGGATTTAGTTAAGATGTGTAGTTTGAGGTAAGGACCTTTCGGAGTACGAAGACATCATGATAGAAAATAAGTTATAGTGGAGACGTGTTAGATTATGTCTTGTTTCTAAATTGAGATTAGATTGGATAAGTTTTTCTTATTTCCTAATTTGGTATTGCCTAATTCTATTAGAAATTAGGTGTTAACTTTTAGAGAATCTTATTTATATTTCGTAATACTGATCCAAATTGGATTTGGATTGAGTCTCCACTTAGTGTCTATAGATATAGATGTAGTAAAAGTGATTTCTCATATTGTAGAGATTTTGAAAAGAGTTTTAATAGCTTTGGAATGATTTTTAGTGAGAAGATGTAATTCAAAATTAATGCGATGTGAGGTTTTTCTAAAGGTTTGGGGTTGAAAGATTATATAATTTTCAACGTTGTTAGTAATAGCATCATTGTTTATACCGTAGATATAGACTTAATTTGTTAAGGTGAACCATAATAACCTGTGTATTTTTCATTTATTTTTTATTGTTACTTTTCTATTTTTAAACGATTTTAAATATAATCATGACAAATTTATTCTGGATATAAAATAGTCGCTTTAGAGTTATCATCAACCATATTTAAATTAATATGTTACATATCAATCATAACATTTATTATCACATTATGAATTGATACGTATTATATATCAATTAATGGTAAATTATATTTATTGATAATAGGGGTGTGAATGGATAGGGTAGAATACGGTAGTAGCAAAAACTTATATTTTACCCTATCACTTACTGATTTTAGAATTTGTACTCTTATCTTCCCCTACATAGAACTTTATTCTTACCCTACTTTATTATACCCTATCTTATTTTATGTGTTAGGGTATAGAGTTAATATATAAAACTTATATTTTTTTGAAGTTGGATGAATTTATAGAAATATAAATTTATTTTTTCTCCAATATGTAATATATTACAATTTCGATCAAATAAAAGTTATAGTTTAATTCTATATAGTGAATATTTTTATTTCATAAAATAAAATAAGTATGACAATTAAAGAAATAAAATGTGAAATTTTAAACTCAAATTCACATGAAGCCAAGAAAACTAAAATTAATTATAGCTTCTAATTCATACGAAAAACAAAATAATTATTTGATTAAAAATTAATAATCAATATAATATCTAAATTTAAATGCAAATGCTTGAAAATTATAATTAAATTATTGAAAAAATATTGTTTGTAAATACCACAAATCATTAATTTAAAAAAATACTTTGCATAAATCATCTAAAAAATCATAAAAGAAGTATGATATCAATTAATTAACATCATCAAAAGTTAACTCTTTTAAAATAATGAGTTTGATAAAAATAGTAACTGAAACTATTAACAATAATTCAATTATTTAGTTTATACTTTCTCTATCCCAAAAAAAATTAGTTTTAAAATTTTTCTTTATCCTAAAAAAGAGTCAACATTTTGTGTAAAATTGTTATATTATATAATCCAAATTAAAAAGTAAGGAAAAAATAAAAAAATTATATTTAATGGTGCATTACATGTTTTATATTTTATAATTTTAAAAAAAAAATTGTATCAAATCAAAAGTAAGCTTCTTTTTAAAATGGAGTAAGTACTTTTTAACTATATACTTATAAGAGTTAGGATACTCTATGAAATTAATTGTTTCACTAGGTTCTAAGGTTTTAAACTTGTATATTACTTTATAAGTTATTGATTTTTAAATTTTATACCTTTATTTTAATTTATAACAAATTGTATTTTACTTTTATCTTACCTATTATATAGTATCAAAGAAAATATGAATTCACACTATCAATTTGCTAAACCTAATTGACATGTTTATGTTCTTGTAGCGTATTGCAGCAAATGCAACAGATTTCATATCCACTGTTACATTATGACATATTTATGTAATTCAAAAAATGCAATAAGTAACATATCTGCCCATAACGTTGTAGTCGATTCACATGTGAAACAATCGAATATCATTTTATTATATTAAGACTATTTTGTTTTGTGCGTTGCACGAGATTATTTATCCAAAATATTAAAATCTCTAGTGAAAGTTAAAATAACATTTTAAATATACATTTACGTATTTAAAAAAAAACAAATCAAAGTGATTTGAATTTGTTGACTTTTATACTAGCACTACTACCTGATGTGCAAATTAAATAAAATTAAGAATACTTTGAGTTAATATAAAAAAAAATAGAATTTCCTTAATGCAATATGAATTACTTCAGGTTCAGAGTTTTAACATTTGACTTCTATTACAATTTTAACTTTTATTTAATTTTATTATTTATTATTGATTTAGAACAAATACAAATTAGCAACTAAGGTAATGCTAAAGTACTTTTATTAGAACTCTTATTTTTCACTTTCTCCATCTCAAAAAAGGAAATAATATTTTATACATTCGTTGTATCTTTATTTTTAGTGTAGTAAGTCAATCACATATATTTTTATTTTTTTATCCCTATATATATAGAATCTTTATTAAACAAAATACCATTTTTCATTGAATATATTTTTTTTTAGTTATAAAATTCAATACTCTTAATGTACTATTAAGTGTATAATTTTAATTTTTAATTATGAGTCATGTATAATAATTATTATTAATTATATTATTGAAATGTCATTTAAAAGTGGACTTTTTTATAAAATAAAAAATAAAAAATTTTGAAATTATTTTGAAATTGAACCTTTTTTTAAAATAAAGTGAGTAATATTTTATTATTATTTAGTATTAGCGCTAAAAATACAAATTAGCAAATTAGATAGCTTATGTTAAAGGCTTTTTGTAAATGCAATAGGTGATACCATTTAGACAACATATGACCTAAATTAATACATGCATGCCAACCTAATAGTTTTTTCTTTTTTGTTTTTAACTATTACTGTATGGCTGGTGAGTTTAGCTACCTTTTATTAAAAAAACTATAAAAATTACATAGGAGAAGGTAGCGTATACCTTACCTCTTCCAAAACTAAGAAACAAATTAATAGACATAGTCTGGGGAAGTCCTCCAAATTGCTCAAGAGTGTGAAAGTTTTTATGTTGAATGCAAACTTGGTAAGAGATTCAACTATCAAATTGGCCTCCCTATAACAATGATTGAATGAAAGCATGCAACTCTTGTATTTGGAGATTTTCTAAAAGTACAATATCCACTCCCAAGGAATCTCGCTATGCTAGTAGCCATTTGAACGAGAGCCTATGAATGGCACTCCACCTCTCCTCCTTGCAGATTGAATTTGCAGCATAGACACAACCTTAGAAACAAAGCACTTTCTTTTGCAGCCATACTTGTACCAATACCAAAGTAGCCATAGAAGCCGAACATGACCCAACCAAGCACATCCAGTACCACACCTCCACCCAACAACTCCCCTAGATTTCGCAACAAACACCTATTCGTATTAAGCTTGTACCTCCCAAGTCCTAAGTACTTCCACCAAACCTATGTGATCTCCGATTGAACCTGATAAACCTCTGCAACATGCAAAAAATGCAGCCAATTTCTAAGAACAAAGTTTACATCCAGGTTTCGCTTCCTCAAGTAACTAAACAAAAGGAACTCTACCAATATAATGTTCCAATTAATTGTTAAAAACCTAGCTTCATATCTATGGTAATTCCTCATCCTCCACATCGTCCAACAAATTAGCAATGAAAGCATTGCACATGCATCTCTAAACAACTATTTCAACCCTCTCAAAGACCACAACATCATATACCTACCATAAAATGGCTTCCCCTCTAGACTAGCTCTATGACATCTACAAAATATCCCCATATTGCTGCGGTAATGTTTCCCTATGCAAACAAATGATCAATCGACTCCATGCAAGTTAAACATAACAAAGCATCTAGACGGTCCAATCGCCCCAAACTTGAACAATATCTCTTCCACAGTTATGTAGCTTCTCAACACTAATGAGTAGAAAAAGGCGTTCGTGCTAGACACTCCCGACCATTATATATACTCATCCACCCTACTATTCAATCTTCTTGGATGAACCAATTCATAAGTTGACTTGACAAAAAATTCCCCAGAAGGAGTTAGCATCCAAATCATCTCATCATTGTCTCATTAGCCGACTCAATCACCTTAGAAGCAACCCTATTAAACACCATACGGGAAATAAACTATCCAACATCTCCCAATTTCACTGTCCGTCCATCAAAAATTCTAAAATCTTCCAATTCCCCTATATGCCAACCATATTTACCAAAGTCTTATCCTTTAACCAATTATCAAACAAAAAACAGAGGAATTCCCAATCTTACTATCCCAAGATATGTGTCTTTCCATAAAGTCCCAAGCAGCAACCATTTGCCTCCAAATATGTGAGACCACCCTCGGATGCACCCCTTGGCAAGGATGATCCCCCCTTAACATACTTTGCCCATGTAAAATCCATCCATAACGTCTTCTTCTCCCAAAACTACCACTACAATATACAATCAAATGCCACTGATAAGCTAACTATTGACCTAATCCCAAATCCCCTTTCCTTATTTGAGACACACAAATCATCCCACTTACGCCAATGATGACGTGGCCCGAACTTCGATTCTCCTCATAAAAAAGAAGCCATGAGTTTGCTCATATTATCTATCAATCCTTTCAACAAATATAGCACTGACAATAAATATACCTAGATAGATGTCAGCACATGCTTTATAAGCACAATCCTTCCTTCTACTGTTAGCTACTTCTTGGACCACCTAGCAATCCACTTCCTCACTCATTCAGCTAATATATTAAATAAACTTTTCGTTTACACCTAATATACAGCTGACACCCCAAATATTTAATGAGAAAAGGTTTATGAGTAAAAGCTAGGACCTCATCCACTGTCTTTTTCCACCTTCTCATGTGTTTCGAGCCCATCAAGAACCCAGATTTCTAAACATTAACCTTTTGGCCTAAAACAAACTCATATTCATGTATCATCTTCATCAAACACCTCAAAGAGGGTCTATCTACGAACAAGAATATAAGTATGCCATTGGCATAAGTAAAGTGAGATGCCTCTGGGCATCCCTGTGGAATAACATATGGATAAAAATCCCGAGTAAGAGGTAAAGAGTTACATAACCTAAAAAAACCTCGCCATGATGATAAACAACAGGGGGCAAGGGGGAGGGGGCAGGGGGGGGACAAAGGACACCCCCTAACTGCGATGAAGTGAAATGACGTTTGGGACAACCATTAATTAACAAAGAAAAGTGACAATCTGAGACTAATCACCACTCCAAATCAATAACCCCTTCTGTACACCCAAATATTCTCATAACATGTAATAAGAATATCTAGGATACCCTATCGTAGACCTTCTCTATATCTAACTTAATGGTCATATTCCCACCTCTACAATTCATATTTATTTTTGCAATTAGTTCTTGTACCAAGAGGACATTATTTGAAATAAGTCTGCCCTTTACAAAACCACTTTATTGCAGGGATATAACCTTTCCCATCAAGCATTGCAATCTTGTGGCCAAGACTTCGGACATAATATAGTACAAAAAATTGCATAAGCTAATTGGCTTAAAACTAGAAAAAGTAGCTAGTGCAAAAACATTAAAGATGAGTGCTAGAGAATGCTGGAGAATCTCTGCAACAAAATAGCACTATTAAAGAAATCTTGTACTGCCTACACCACAGACCAATATTTTTGGAAGAATAATCCAGAGAACCCATCCGGCCTCACTACACTATCAAGATCCATATCCTTCACCAGTCTATACACCTTATCCATAGTAGGCATTGCTAACATCTCATTCTCCTCTATAAAAACCTCTTTGGTATCACCCCTAGGAACCTCTCCAAAGAACTATAATAATGATGATCATAAGAGATCTCATTAGTAAGCAATCATTGGAAAAATTGTACTCCCAAAACAAAACTACTTCCAAGTCCTTTACCCATTCTGCTTGATCATTCTTCACCCTAAAAATGAAATATTGCAATCTTTGGGTTTCACAACGTTGTGAAAGAACTTAGTGTTTGCTTCTCCCATCTGCAGCCACCTCAACCTAGCTTTCTGCTTCCAAAACTCATTCTCCCGATTTACAAAAAGCATATGCTCTACCCATGCCTTATTCAACTCTATAGCCTTTTCCTCCGAGAAATGTTGTTCAACTTCATTCTCCAGCCTCAACAAATTCTTCTTTGGCTCCCTTACCTCAGCAAATATGTCACCAAAAGTAATCCTACTCCATTTACTCAATTCTGCCTTACATCTCTTCATTTTGAAAACCAATTCATAGAGAGATAATGCCACAAAATCTAAGTTCCAAAACCTCTCCACAATCTACATAAAATCAGTGTGTTGCATGCAGTAGCTGAGAAAGCAAAATGGTCTCTGGTCATCATGACCACCTATTGAGAATAGGCCCAAATTAGGTGCATGATCCAAAGTTACCCTTTCCAAATGCTGCACCAAATTAATGTTCAAAGACTGCACCCTTGGGAAAGTAACAATCTATCCAAACGCTTAAAAATTTGAGCCCTCCCTATCCTGTTATTATTCTGGGTAAATGACAAACCAAGCCGACATCCTTTATTAAAATCAATCACCTCCTTCATTTGGAAAGACTTGCCCATTTCTTTTCCTGTTCAGCCCACAATTACGTTAAAATCCCCAAATATTAAACATCTTGGTTTTTTGTCCAAAAGATCTGCGGATTCTCGCCATAATTGTTGTCTCTCATCCTTATCACATAAAGCATGAACAAAATCCACCACTACCTCCTCTTTCATTTTATAATATTGGACCTTCAAAGTTAGAAATTGTTCCGATTCAACTATAACCGATCCATGCATCTCTTACACTAAGACCCAAATTCTACCATGAGATTTAGCGAATCTTTTATCAAAATCCAACTTCAATCGAACATCCAATAATTTGTTCACTAGCCATTTTAGCAAACGCAAGCCCATTATTTTAATATTATAAATCTTTTTTAACATAGACAACTTGGTCATGGCAAATTTCCTAGCCACACTTCTTACATTCCAAAATAATGCTCACACCTAATATTTTAGCAAATGGAGTGTCTTGCCTCCTAAGCAACTTGTTGCTGCAATTACATTTCGAAAGATTACCAATATGGTCCAATTCTGCTTGCACCTACAATAATTCCTCACTTTCATTAACCAGGAAAGAGCCTCAAATTTGTTGGAACTAACTCTAAAACCCTCTATTTCCTGCAACCCTATTACAACTCCAATTACACCTTCCTCCCCCAGCTATTGTTCAATTTCTGATTCCATCCACCCTTTAGACTACAAAGCAGAAATCCCTTGCAGCTCTGAAGGCAATGATTGCTGCCCCATTGACTGCTGCACAACCTTGGGTTTAGTTTGGACCAAAGCCTTCTTTCTTCTTGGATATTATAGATTTTCATATTCAATTCCCTCCTAAACTTCTTTCCCCATTAACTACTGCTTCTCACCATTGTGCCTTCTATTTGCAATCACAACCCCTCTAGCCACTCTTTCCAATACATCATTTTTCTTACTCATCTAGGAACCCTTGCTTTGTTCTGTAATTTTTGACTCGCTTAGCACCTCACCCTTTTGTAAAACCCCTTTTGACAATAGTACTTGCGATTCTACCAACTTTTTCCCAAACCTTCGTTCTTTTGGCTTATAAACCATCACATTTTTCTCTTCCCCCTCTCTTGTTGTGTATCCTCCTCTTTATCTCTTTTAGTTCTTAGCTCCAAATGCTTCACTTGACACATGTGCTCACTATGCCCCAAATGCCAACGGTGTGCACAGTATTTTATAATATTTAGGCAAATTTTCAGGTTCAATAACCTTCCAATATTCCTCCAACTCACATAATCCAATCCACACCCGATTTGGTAAAGGCTTCAACAAGTCTACCTCAACCTGAATTCTCGCTATGCTTGGCTGACAGACCTCCATTGTCGCAACATCCATTCGTAACATCTACCCAAATAAATAGCCAATAGCCGAAAGAGCCTTCTTATTGAATAGGAAAACTAGGAGCCTTAGTAGCTTAATCCAAACTAGAACCGCGGAAGAATCCCTATCCATATGAAATGATGTCGACCACTTCAAGATTCTCATTGGCTTCCCAAAAACATAGCAAATCTGTCTGAGAGTAGCCAATGAAAATCCATCTCCCCTTGCAAACGGATCAAAACATGTCACCCATCCAAAAAGACCTACTTGATGTTACATGATAGAAAGCCTAAACTTTGGCCCAAAGTCGTGCACTACTAATTACCTAATAGTTTTAAAACACAATAACCAAAACCTTAGGATGCATAAATACAATTGAATTGGGAAACACAATCCCCATAATCAAACATACTATTTATGAAACAAGTATACGGAATCGATACATGTAATAAAAAAATTTCTTTAATAATAACAAACAAATATTTCATACATCCATTATACCATCTAAAATGGTAACTAAGGAGGACAGCCTACAACTAAGGACTAAATGTCTACATGTAGGGTGGAGAGGGAGAGGAATAAAAGCTTATGTGATTGGTTTGTTGTAATAAAAATAAGAATATGAATATATATGAATTTTTTTTTTATTACTTTTTTTGTTAGGAAGACTTTAGTTTTCTCTTTAAAAAAAAAACTAGTTCAAAAAAAATTGAATTAGTTTAACATATATATAAATAAGAGTGGTGAGCATGCAAGTTTCCCTTGAGTTCTAACGTGTAGTAGTCTATAGCAAGAAGTCCTATTATCCAACATGAACAACTTTTACAATTTATTTAGAGGTATTTCTGAAATTCTTTTTATTAAGTTCTACAATTTGTTGAATTTTGTGATGCTCATTTATACGTTTTTTCCACACCATATCTTCATAATTCAAATGAATATTAAATCTAACTAAAATAATCTAATGACCATAAATTGGGATTAGTCATGAGATAGGAATGGGAATCAATTATTTTATAGTGATGATCTGAAAATATTTGTAATAAGAAATTACAATAAATCTAATAAATTAATAGAACAATTAATAAAATAAAAAATTTTAAAAATCTTCATTTTCATTGTTACAATCTTTGATGATTTATAAGAAAGTGCAATGATTAGAAATAGTCTATTTCTTTTTCTTAATTTTCTGTAAGCATGTGTAATAGATTATCGCTTATAGATTAAATAAATGTTTCCTTTTGAGGTTATATCTTGTATAACAGGGAGAAAACTATGATCTCCAAAAAAATAATTTATGTATATTTTTGAAGATTAATTATTATTTTTTCAATAAAAACATGCGCGAACATATTGATGGATTATCAAAAAACTAGATAAAATTAATTTTTTTAATTAAAATCTTCCTCCTAATTCTTTGTTCCTTGTCAAACAACTCATTTTTCCTTCTCACTTTGTCACTTTCTTCCTAAAAAATAAATAGAGAAAATAATAATAATTACCCCTAATTGCTCCGCAACAAAAAATGCAACTTTTGAGAAGTTGGTTACCAAACACATACTACAAGCAAGAAAAAAAAATGCTGTTTGTGTGTGTTATGAAACAGAAGAATTTTGCGATTTACCACAGGATATGCTACATGTAAAATTAGCTACGAAGGCTACAACCGAACTATTGTTGTGACCAAATAATTTCTTTGATGTTTTATATTTATATTTTGCTTCAATGTGATGTTATTGTTGATTCATATTACTACTATTTCAGTTAATTTTAACTGTTAAATGAAAAGAGTAAAAAAATTATTTTCAATTAAAAAGAGGAAAAAAATTCATTTTCGGGTTTTAAAACTTTAGAAGCAACACTTTTTATCCTTAATATTTAGATATATTTAATAGAAAGTTAATGCCTATTAATAGCTAATGCATTTGACCACAAGTAAAAGTAAGATATTCACAAACTTTAGACATTGAAAATATAATTAATTTTATGATTTTTTTCTTTTTTTTTCTTTTCCTCCCATTTTAATTATTTTCTCTGTGACCACTAATAAAAGCTAATGTTCATTATTTTTCTTTTCCTGGCCGACTGAATTCTAGTCAAGTTGTTAAATTTTGGTCAAAATATGGTCAACTAGTAGCCGACTAGTGGCAACAAGTTGCGGCCAACAACCTCTTTAATTTTTTTTTAAATTAATAATATTAATTCATTAGTTCAAATGGATTCAACCCAATACAAATCTAACCCGTAATTATAGGGGAGGGGTTGATATAAGTCATGACCCGTAAAATTACAACCTATGAACAACCCAACCTACCTATTTGCCATCCCTACACTTAACCTCCAATCTACCTAGTAATACCTATTTGAATTTTGATGATTGAATATTATAAAGCAAATAATTATTGAACACACCAAGTAAAAGTATGGAAATGTTAAATTTTACATGGAAACCTCTCAAAACAATTCAAAAGGAAAAATTATAAAATTTTCATTCTATAAAGAAATTGGTACAATCATTCAAATTTCTCATCCACAAAAATATTATCACAATTCTACTAATACTCAAATTTTACTACCCAATTTGTACCTCATACTTCTCTATTATATACCTCAACTTCTGAACTTTTGACCTCGATGCATTCAGTGAGCGAATCTTTAGCCTATTTATAAGTTTTTCTATCTGTGTAAACACATTGATTATGACAGAAGTTAATGCGTCATGTAAATAATGATTATCTTCCGAATTTGCATGTCTAACTTGGAAAGCTCTTGCCGACCAACATTTTTTCGTCTTTCAATTTCCAACGCGTGACTGAAAATTGGTCTCTTGACTCTTGTCCTGTACATTTATGGAGTGTTGTTGACTAGACCCCCAACAAATCTCTCTCTCTAGTTTCAATCAAAACACATATTCGAGGATGTTTCATCCGACTCCTAGTAGAGGCCAACCTGACGAGTTTGATACATAACTTGATTGAACTTCTCTTCGGGAACAACTTTCATCATCATATCAATAACATTTTGGTTAGTGTGAATTTTCTTTAATTAGAATGATTTTCCTCACTAGCTAACATAAGCCAATGATAATTTTACATCAAATATGTTTTGTCTGTGCATGATGCCACTACAAGAAAAATGAGTTTTAGTGACGGAATTTCTAGTGACGAAAAAAAATCTCGTCACTAAATACCACCTTTAGTGACTAAAACTTTTGTTGTCACCAATTTTTTGTCTACTCACAATTTTTAGTGACGAATCACAGAAAGTCGTCACTAAACATGTAGCGGGAAACCTTCCCGCGTAATAAGTGACTAGAATTCAGTGACGACATTCATTCTCGTCACTAAAAGCAGTCATTGTGACAAAATTTTATCGTCACTAAATTTTAATACCTTTTTGTGACGATATCTTTTTCGTCACTAATGGGAATACGTTTTAGTGACGCTATGGTTTCGTCACTAATTGTTTATCTTTGTTTTTTATTTTATTTTTTTCCAAACCAAACTGATTGTATTAAAGTAGAAATCCCCAATTAACACATTACATTAGTGTCCATAAAAAGACTAGCCTTAAATGGACGTGCCTTAACACAAAGAACCTAACCCCAGTAGGGATTGGTTAATACCTAAACCCGCTACTGATATATGATTTTTAATTAAATTCTTGATTATATGTATATGTGTGAAATATCAGTAATTAAAAAATAGAAATTTTTTTAGTGCATTATAAATATAATTTTTTGGTGCAAAAGAAAATTTAATTAGTAAAAAAGTGACAATGAAAAAGAAAATAGTTATGATCAATTAATTCATTTTTTTATACATAGGGTTTCATTGTATAATATTACATATGGAGATAGAAAAATTTTATTTTAGTGTATAATAAAACATAATATTATAAATTTTATGAAAAAATATATGTGTTAAGCCAATTAATTTGGGATAGAGTAGATAAAATGCTTTGGGCTAAATTGCTTGGGCCACAACTTATAAAGGATTGGGCTTGTTTTGGGCTAAATTGCTTGGGGCAGAACTTATATAAGGATTGGTCTTGTTTTGGGTTAAATTGCTTGGGCCACAACTGATATAAGGATTGGCCTTAATTTTTGTTTACTTAATAATTGGGTTATGTAATTTACTTATTGGGCTGAAGTTAACTTTTAAAATATTTAATTCTTAATTTTTAATAATTGTACTAAAATACATAAATATATATGCATTTGCCAACATTAGTTGACGTACGAATAGAGTATTTGTTTGTAGATACACTATCAACTCGAGAATTTACGCATATATATGAATTTGACTACATTATATGAATTTACACATATAAGTTTAATCACTTTAAATATATAATTTTGTTAGTAGTAATAAGCACCTTAAGAACCAATTAGTTTACTAGTTTGACGTACAAACTGGGTTAATAATATTATTAATTATGTTTGTTGTATTCATAGTTTATAACTAGAAGATGTTTTACTAAATTAGCCATTTTTAACAGATGGAGAGAGAGGGAGAAAATGTAAAATATTTTCACTATTTTAATTAAATTTGGCTCAAACCACAGGTGCCAAAGCCTCGTCAAGAACAATATTGCTCTGCTATTTGACTAACAAGAAATGGCTCAAAATTGTATTTTAGTGTATAATATTATTAACTATGGAGATATAAAATATTTGCTTTGGTATATAACGAAATTGAATATTATAAATTTTAATAACAACATATGCATTGGGACATATGTAGTTTCAAACTAATTATAGCCACTAATGTAGAATAACAACACAAGTAGTGAATAATATATGTACATATATAGTGAGACATATAATGTATAACAAAAGTAGTAAATACTTATACAGTTATACTCTTTTTATTCCAAAAAAGGAGTTCGGTTTTAGTAATGTAAAACTTTTTCTTGTTAGTCAACAAATGCAAGTACAACTAATTTTATACAACTAATTTCCTCATTAAAGGTATTGTATGTCATACACCCTTTTATGTAATCTATATCATTAAAAGTATTTTGGATATTTTATTGAATAATCAGTATGCACTTTTGAAATAGTGGATATGTTTTGAGACAAACACTTTTTTTTAGGACAAAGGGAGTATCTATATGTGCATATATAAATAGGACTAAAATCTATAGTATAAGTAGTTAATACATGTATATATAGTAGTTATGTGGTTATATAGTTATAATAAAAGTAATTAAAGTATAATTACTTTATTGCATATATACACATGCTTGTAATATACATAATTTTTTCAATTTTAACATGAAAATATAAATATTATATTTTTTGAGAAAATATTTGTAAAAAAAGTCACTTTACCCATTTAATAACTAATTAGGATTTTAAAATTTAAAGATTAAAAATATTCAAATCAGAATTTGCATAAATGAACATAGCATTGTAAATTAAAAAATTGATTACTAGTCAAAAAAAGGTAAAGATTTTTTAATAATTAATAATAAAATGTGCTATGTGTAAGTCCTTAAAAAATCAAAAGGGGGGAAACTAAATTTAGTTTAGAGGAAAAAGCGAGATGTTAAAAAACAGTGGCTCAAATTTTACAACATTCTCTGCCCAGACTTTACACTTAAACAAAAATTCTGTTTTGTTCCTTCGAAAGTTAGTCTCCCGAACCCAGCATTCCTCTGCCCTAGTACTCTCTCTGGCTGGCTTTAACACTTAATTTTGGTGTTGAATAGAGACTTCCATCTTGATAAAAACCAATGTAAGCTACTGAAGATCGTTACTGAAGTGGAGACAACCGAATTTTTTTAGTAATTTGAAGGATCCAGTCGGGTCATACAACCGGGTCACTGTCGACCCGAAGCTCGCCCCGGTGATTTCTTGATGATTTCTGTTGTTTGAACCGGCTGTGAGTGGTGCAGAGGCTCCCCCAATCTTCTAGAAGAGGTCTTGGAGGATTTAAAACTTGGTTTATGCCAGATTTTGAAAAACGCGAAGGCTCATACTTGATTTTTGGAAGAACGGTAAAACTCTGATTTTTCTGCATTTCTTGATGAATTTTTGCTGTATTAAGTTGCTGAAAACACTAGAGGAACCTCCATATAGCTTTGTATTCGGTGGGATGGTGATTTAAGGGTTGAATCCAATAGTTGGTTTTTTAGAATTTTGAAATTCTATTGTTCTCTCTTTTCGGTCTGTTCTTGAAGGCTCAATGTTTTTGAAAATCCGATAGTTGGTTATTAGATTTAAGGGCTGAATTTTTTTTTCATTTTGGGCTTCAATGTTTGTGGAATTTTTGCTGCATTTTTCAGCCTTGGTGGATTCTGCATTTTTGTTGTTCTGCTGTGATATTGTGGCCGAAAATGCTACTGTCGTTTCCATTAGAAGTTGGTTGAAACTCTTGTTGGGCTATTTCCAATTTATGGGTTTATTGTTGTTCTTGAATTGGGTCTTTAGGATGTAAGGGTGACTGCTGTTTTTCTGGAATGGTTTCTCTGGAATTTGTTCTGCAATTTAGTTCTATTTCTTTAGAATGTAATGTCTTCACTTTAACTGCCTTGTGTAGGAATTAGGATGTAAGGGTGACTGCTGTCTTCACTTTTTTTTGAGATTTGTGTCTTCACTTCAACTGCCTTGTGTAGGAATTAGGATGCATAGCTTGTATGGTAAAGTTTGAGTCTGTGGATGTCATTGATGTTGATGGCTGTTTTTAACTTTCCCTCTTCTATGTTTAAAGTTTATAAATTTTCTGTTTCTTGTGGCATCCTATTACCTTTTCAATTAAGTTGCCAATGTTGTGGTTTTGTTCTAAGTTTTGTCTCAACTAGTTTTTAAAAATTTTGGACTGTTTCCTCAGAATGTGGACCAAGACTGTTTTTTTTTTTTTACCTTTTTCTGAAATTTTTTGAAAGGTCCAGGCTGTTTTTTCTGGAATTTGATCTGCCATTTTTGGCCTATTGTGACTTGAATATAGTGGTGACTATTTTTTTGGAATTTTTTCCGCATTTTTTTGGACCATTCTCTCAGAATGTTATGCCGACTTTTTTTCGAATTTTTTGTGAAGTTTTTAGACTGGTCCGGGCTGGTTGCTCTGGAATTTGTGTTGCAATTTTTGGCCTATTTTTTTCATTGTAATGGTGACTGTTTTTTTGGAAATTTTTCTGCATTTTTGGACCATTCTCTGATAATGTTATGCCGACTATTTTTTCGACTTTTTTCGGAAGTTTTTTGACTGGTTCGGACTGGTTTCTCTGGAATTTGTGCTGCAATATTTGGCCTATTTTTTTTATTGTAATGGTGACTGTTTTTTTTTGGAAATTTTTCCGCATGTTTTAGACCATTCTCTCATAATGTTATACCGACTGTTTTTTTGACTTTTTTCGGAAGTTTTTTGATTGGTCCAGACTGGTTTCTCTGGGATTTGTGCTACAATTTTTGGCCTATTTTTTTCATTGTAGTGGTGACTGTTTTTTTGGAAATTTTTCTGCATTTTTTTGGACCATTCTCTCATAATGTTATGCCGACTGTTTTTTCGACTTTTTTCGGAAGTTTTTTGACTAGTCCGGACTGGTTTCTCTGAAATTTGTGCTGCAATTGTTGGCTTATTTTTTTCATTGTAATGGTGACTAACTTTTTGGAATTTTTTCTGCATTTTTTGGACCATTCTCTCATAATGTTATGCCGACTATTTTTTCGACTTTTTTCGGAAGTTTTTTGATTGGTCCGGACTGGTTACTCTGGAATTTGTGCTGCAATTGTTGGCCTATTTTTTTCAATGTAATGGTGACTTTTTTTTTGGAATTTTTTCTGCATTTTTTGGGACCATTCTCTCATAATGTTATGCTGACTATTTTTGACTTTTTCTAAGTTTTTGGTAGTGCAAATTTGGTTTCTCTAGAATTTGTGCTGCAAGTTTTGGCCTATTTTTTTCATTGTAGTGGTGACCGTTTTTTTTGGAATTTTTTATGCATTTTTTTGGACCATTCTCTCATAATATTATGTCGACTGTTTTTTCGACTTTTTTCGGAAGTTTTTTGACTGGTCCAGACTGGTTTCTCTGGAATTTGTGCTGCAAATTTTGGCCTATTTTTTTCATTGTAGTGGTGACTTTTTTTGGAATTTTTTATGCATTTTTTTGGACCATTCTCTCATAATGTTATGCCGACTGTTTTTTCAACTTTTTTCGGAAGTTTTTTGACTGGTCCAGACTGGTTTTTTTGGAATTTGTACTGCAATTTTTTGCCTATTTTTTTCATTTTAGTGGTGACTGTATTTTTGGAAGTTTTTCTGCATTTTTTTGGACCATTCTCTCATAATGTTATGCCGACTGTTTTTTTGATGTTTTCGAAAGTTTTTTGACTTGTCCGGACTGGTTTCTCTGGAATTTGTGCTGCAAATTTTGGCCTATTTTTTTCATTGTAGTGGTGACTGTTTTTTTGGAATTTTTTCTGCAATTTTTTGGACCATTCTCTCATAATGTTATGTCGACTGTTTTTTCGACTTTTTTCGGAAGTTTTTTGACTGGTCCCATAGTTATTAAAGGCTCAAGGCGCACTTAGGCGCATAGGGGTCCTAGAGCCTAGGCCCTAGGCGCAAGGCGCAGGCGCGCGCCTAAGTGACATCAGGCGCACTATGAAAAAAAAAACTTTAAAATAATATTTTAGGCATTCATACTTATACTTCCTAAAATAAACTACTTAAAAGTCTCAATATAACTATATAAGCCAACTAAGTAGCATAATCTCCAAAACTTAAAATTCTAAAAACTTAAAAGTTTAAAAAAAAAACCAACTAAAATTATCAATACTTAAAAGCCTTAATATAATCCTAAATCCACTAAAATCTACTCTACATCAAGACTAGCAGCATCTCCATCACCACCATCACCATCATCATCATCATCATCATCATATTCATCTTCAAGGTTCTTTCCTTCTTTTTTTTGTTTCTAGAACCCTAATGTCTTGAAGGCGCTCCAGGCACTCGCTTGGAGCCTGAGAAAAGGCGAGCGCCTTTCCTGAGAGGCGCGCGCCTCTCCGACAGCGCCCGCTTTTTGATCTGCAAGGCGCTAGAGACTGCGCCCTGCGAGAGGCACGCCTTTAATAACTATGACTGGTCCGGACTAGTTTCTCTGGAATTTGTGCTGCAATTGTTGGCCAATTTTTTTCATTGTAATGGTGACTGTTTTTTTGGATTTTTTCTGCATTTTTTTGGACCATTCTCTCTTAATGTTATGCCGACTGTTTTTTCGACTTTTTTCGGAAGTTTTTTGACTGGTCCGGACTAGTTTCTCTGGAATTTGTGCTGCAATTTTTGGCAAATTTTTTTCATTGGAATGGTGGTTATTTTTTTGGAATTTGTTTTGCAATTGTTGATTGTTTCTTCAGAATGTAATAGCGAATGTTTGTTTGTTTTCTGGAATATTTTTTGGCATCTTTTCTCTGGTCTTTTTCCCGCTGTTGGCACTGTTCTCATCTAGTCCGTCTTCATTCGCTGTTTGCTTGGCGTGTATGCATTTTCCTGGTTTTGTTGTTAAAATATTCTTGCGTTGCCTTAGTTTTGTATACTCTGGATGCGTATAGGTATTGCAACTATCATCATTTCCTTCATCAATTACTAGTTTTTCGGGAAAACCAGTTTAGGGAATTTACATTGTATGAATTTGTGAAAACAGCAAATATGCAGCATATCTTGGATATTCTTGTCATTGTACATTCTAAAATTTGGATGTCAAGATATGAAATATGTTTTGATTCCAAATGAACAAAAGGCAGCAATAAAATATCATTATTGAAAGTTAATTTGGTCTTTGTTATGTAGGCCCGAGCAAGCATTGCAAGTGCATTGGTCCGGACTAGTTTTCTATCCACGTAGCATTGGAAAGCAGTCTTGCTAGAGGAGAAGAGCCGCTATCACCCCTCACATTATACCCTTGGATTGGAGTCGAAGATACCTTTGTTGTTTAGATTTCAGAGGTAAGACTAACTTCTCTTCTCACATTAACGAAAGTAGTAGTAATGTGTAATTGGTTGGCTTTTGGTGCTAATTACAAATGTTTTAAAGTGTCCAATATAATGTGCTGCCTTTAGACCAACATAGCGTATGTTACAAGGTTTTGTTTGTTGGGGTAATGAAAATGGAATGTTTATTTTCCTTGTATTTGGGCCATTGCAAAGGTAAAAGAAGAATAGAAGACCAAGGTTGTATGCAATTGTGTTCTAATTTTCTAATGAATTCATTATAGGAAATGGACAAGTCGTGGTTCAAAATTGCTCACAGAACAAAGGACGTAAAATATAAGTTAGGGTTTGAAGAGTTCTTAACATTTGCATATCATGCTAAAGAAGAATCCGAAAAAATTTCCTATCCTTGTAAATCATGCAACAACTTTTGTCTTCATAATAAAGCCACTGTGTTCTTTCACTTAATGCATAAAGGGATATGTCCGGATTATGTGAAATGGATATATCATGGTGAGGATTGTGAGAATGTTTCAGCTGATGAGGGGCTAACAGGTAATGAGGTTGAGAGTGATGAAGAGATGGGTTATGGTGATGATCTAGACGACATGTTGAATGACCTAGGTCAGAGTAATTGGGGTGGACACTGGCAAACTGGTCATGGCTCATCCAATAATTTAGGCAACAACGCTGAATCCCTTTCTCAATTATTAGATGAAGCCCGCCAAGAACTCTATCCCGGTTGTGAAACTTATTCCAAATTTTCATTTATTGTTAGTCTTTTACATTTAAAGACTACTAGTGGTTGGACAGTGTTCGGTGAATTGCAAGCGTACAATATCAACAAGTAATAAAGTGATGAGTAGAGTATCGTTCCCACGAGGATTGATTTCAATTTAACCAATTACGTACCAAATTGACTAATTCAAGAACAAGCTAACCTATTAAAAAGCTTTCATGCAATTTGACTAAACTTAACAAAGAATGAAAATTTATAACAATAAACAAATACTAAAAAATTACCAAATTAATAAAGATGTTAGAGATTTCGATTTCACTTAATCAATCCTAATTAACTCTCTTGACTTGTCATACAATTAACTTAAATTTCAAATTATGATGGTGAAATTTTCCTAATGTAAATTAATAGCCGACATCGGTCTAATAACCCTATTTAGATTAAAATCAACTCACACTTGGTCTAGGTGAATTTAGATTTCTAAATGCATTAAGACCTATGGAAATTCCCGGATTCAATCTAAGTAGCCACGATTTAGTTCTACTACGGAAACCACATGAACAACCTAGATTATTACCGTCTAAATTGAATTCACGGTTTAATATCACATGAGCACATGCATGTCACTCCACACGGTATCAAACAAGCATAAAAAATCAATTAAGTGGTGATCAATCACCTAAAAGCATTAAGAACATGATATTATACTCATAATTGAAATATAGATTGCATGAAAAAGTCTTAAGAATTAATTATTCATGATTAAGATCCATCTAATCTCTAACAATAGAAATTAGAACATAATAAAGTTTAGACTAACAACAAAAATAAAAGTAGACATAATTAAAATTAAAAATAAATTCTGAAAATTAAAGTAACTATATTTAATAAATATGAAAGCATAAATTAGTTGGTACTTAAAAATAAAACATAACCAAAGATTTCATAACAAAACACAAGAAATTAAATTACTAAAATTACTAGACTAACTAAACTAAAACAAGAAAAGAGAACTAAATTTGATAACTAAACTAAACTAAAGAAACAATAAAAGGAATAAAAACCGAAGATTTGAAGTCAACACAAAAATTCTGCTGCTTTTGTTTCTTTGCTCGTAAGCTTCCAAACAGAAAAAAAAAAAAAATTGCTACGGCCTTTGTACCCAAGTCAAGCTTGGTGGCTGCGGTCTCTATTCTTCTTAAGACAAACTAAAACATAATAAAACAAGAAAGAGACGGACGTGTGAATTTCAGGAACCAAAAGACCGATCAATGTGATTTTCTTTGAAGAAAACCGTGAGCGTGATGAACTCTGAAGAGAACTGAAAACAAGAAGAACCAAAAGGATGACTGAAATTCTGCAGCAGAAAAACCGTGAGCAACGACTGGAAGTTGCTGAAGAAAACCGAGGATAAGAAGACAAATTGTACTGAAGAAAACCGAGAGGAAGCTGCTGAACCTTGCTAAACTACTGAAAAGAAAAGAAAACAAAAGAACGAAGGATGGCTGCTTCTAAACCATTAACAGAAAAGAAAAGGACGTGATTTGCTAAACAGAAACTAAAAGAAGAAGAAAAGAATGGATGCGTTCTACTACTACTCCTAAACTAATGAAAGAAAAACAAAGGAAAAGAACGGTGGCTGCTGTCCTAAAAAGTCTGCTACGAGGAAAGCTAAACTACAGCTAAAGAAAGCAAAAATAGAAGAAGAAGAAAAGGTGTGTAGGACTCGATGGATGCTGCCTCCTTTTATAGAAGAACTCGGCTGCTTCTATTTCCAAATTGTAGCACATTCTTTTCTTTTCCTTCTTGTCTTCAGCTTCTATTTCCTTGCTGTTGTCCGATTCCTTTGTTGCCTAAGTTGTGCTCAGCTTTGTTTTGTTTCCTTGTTTCTGGTTTCTTCTCTCTTTTTTTCTTCCCCGACTCCTTTGTCTCGCAGTTGTCTTCTATTTCCTAATTGTAGTGATCTTGCTCTTTTCTTGTCCTTGTGCAGCACGGTTTCTGTTTCCTAAATTGTCTGAAGAATGCTTTTGTCTTCTTCCTGGTTGTAGCTGATTTTGTTCTTTCCTAATGGCAATTGACTTGTATTTCCTCTTTTTTGTAGCTGCCTTGTAGCTTTCTTGCAGCTGAAGTCTCTTTTTTTTCTTCCAAATCCCAGCCATATGTTGTTTCCAAATTGCAGTAGTCTTCATATCTTTGTTGCTGCCCGAAGTTTCTTATTTCTTGATTTGTGCTTAGCTTGGTTTCTTTGTTTTCTTCTTTGCCCGAAGTTGCTTCATTCCCTTTTTTCTTTGGCTTTTGACAATAAATGAGTCCCCAAATAATTGATTAGTCCTTTGATCCTCAAATTAGAAGAAAATTCAAAATTTTACTCAAAAGTTCTAAAAATATTTGAAAACTTGGAAATCATAAAATCAAATGATAATTTGGCCAAAATATGTGAAAACAAATTAAAACACAAGCCAATTTCTAATCAAAAATTAATAAGAAAACCCTATATAAAATAGAGTTATCAGACAGCCAAATCTTTTAATGCATTACTTGAGATATTCAAGAAAGCCCTTCCAAATTCTGCTTCCATTCCAAACAATTTCTATGAATGTAAAAGATATATTCGTCATTTAGGGTTTCAAAGTGAAAAAATTCATGCATGTGTCAATGATTGTGTCCTATTCCGGAATGAATATGCATCCCTTAACACTTGTCCAAATGATACGTGTAAGGAGTCTCGTTTTACAGCCGAGGGTTCTAGGGTTCCCCATAAGGTTCTTCGGTACTTTCCTCTAAAACCAAGACTTCAACGGTTGTACGTTAATGAAGAGATAGCTTCTGACATGAGGTGGCATAAGGAGAAAGAAGTCGAAGATAGTAACATACTTAGGCATCCTGCGGATAGTGACACATAGAAGCACATGGATAGAGTGTTTCCTTCATTTGCATATGACCCTCGAAGTGTTAGGCTAAGTCTTGCCACTGATGGGTTCAATCCATTTGGCAATTTAAGTAATGCTTACGGTGTTTGGCCCGTCTTTCTTGTCCCGTATAATTTGCCTCCTTGGAGATGCATGAAAGATCCATTCATGTTCATGTCAATTTTAATTCCTGGTCCCGAATCACCGGGAAAAAATATTGATGTGTATCTGCAACCCTTGATTGATGAGTTGAAGGAGTTGTGGGTTGGTGTCGATGCGTATGATGCTCACAAAAAAGAAAAGTTCACATTACGTGCCGCTCTTTTGTGGACCATAAATGATTTCCCTGCCTATATTATGCTCTCTGGTTGGAGTACCAAAGGCTACCATGCTTGTCCAGTTTGCATGAATGAGACATCATCTTAATACTTGCATCACAGTAGGAAAATTTGTTATATGGGACATCGTAGATTCTTACCTCTTGACCACGAATGGCGAAGAGATAAAAGGAATTTTGATGGGATGGTTGACCTCCAATGTCTAGTAGTACCCAAATCTGGCCATGAGATTATTCATGATATTGAGATGTCAGTTAGTGAAGCAACTGCCTTTAGTAAAGCTTATGGTACGGATCAAAGTAACAAAAGAAAGCGCGAAGGTCATTGTCCACAATGGGCAAAAAAACCTGTGTTCTTTGACCTTCCGTACTGGGCAGACCTCAAATTGAGACACAATTTAGACATCATGCATGTTGTGAAAAATATGACTGAGAGTTTGGTTGCAACATTGTTTGACATTAAGGGTAAGACTAAGGACACTTGGAAATCTCGTATGGATTTGATGGATAAAGAGTTGAAAAGCGATTTGCATTTGCAATCACGAGGAAATTCATTCATAATGCCCATGGCGTCTTACCATTTGACAAAAGATGAAAAGCACAAAATACTTAACTTCAATACCTCAGTGAAGTTCCCTGATGCCTTTGCATCTAACATATCTCGCTGCATAAAAAGGGGAGAGATCCAGTTGTCTGGTTTGAAAAGTCACAACTTTTATGTCTTCATCCAACGTATTCTTCTAGTGGCAATTAGGGGTTCATTGACAAAGGAAGTTCTCCTTATTTTGTACAAACTTAGTGAGTTTGTACAAAGGTTATGTGCACAGAGTACGTACTTAGATGTTCATGAACAGAGGAGATGAAAATTGCTATGGTTTTGTGCAAGTTGGAAAGATTGTTCCCTCTATCATACTTCGACATCATAACTCATCTATTGACACACTTGCCTTATGAAGCGAGGATAGTTGGTCCACCTCAATATCGATGAATGTTCCCATTTGAGAGGTAATAACACTATCTTAATGCTTAAGGATATTTCTTCATAATTTTGTTAATAGTCTTAATAAGTTTGGAAATTTGTCTAGGAAAATGGAGACTCTTAAGGGATTTGTCCGGAACAAAGCTCGACCGAATGGATGTATTGCTGAGCGGTATACAGACAAGGAGTGCCTAACATTTTGTTCAATGTACTTGAACGATGTTGAGACTATCTTCAATCGAGGTGATCGTAACAATGAGCTGATAGATGGTGAGCGGAATCGGTGTATGCAAAAGTGCGTCAAAATTAAGCTCAAACTCACACAAATATACACCTAAACCTCACTTAATCAATTGTAGTAAAGCATAGGGATCATTTTCCACAGGGAAGGGGACAAAACAAGAATTTAAGTACAACTAATTATTTGCTATCTATGTGTCTTAAAGCAACGATTTAGAAAGTGATATTTAACTAACTAAAACAACACCATTGAAACAAAGAGAAAAACACACAAATGAGGAAGGAGGGTGATCCTTGGGTTCAATGCAAGGGTAGGCTATTTTGACTCCTAAGGGCAATCGAGTGTAGGACATCTTAACTAAGTGGCTACATCCGTTCGCTCCAAATCTCCTTTCGGTCTCATCGGAATTATAGAATGAGGAATCTCCTTTCGGTCTCATCCCCACCTAGAGCACATTAGCGCCTATGGCTTCCACACAACTCTAATGCACAATTCTAGCCCTAGATGTTTTAGCCAACCACTTCACACTCCCTAGTTCAAGTGTTTAATCTAAGAAAACCACCTATTTTTCACTCCACATCTCCTTTCGGTCTCAATGGAATTAAAGAATAGAAGATCTCCTTTCGGTCTCACTTCTACCTTTGCACACTAAAACCTATGGCTTCCACACAATTTTAGTGCACAATTAATCTCATATGGTAGTTGTTTCTTGTCTCAAACACCTCAATTTAGAGAATGCTAGGTAGTTCTTCCTACTTTTTGGTCTAAATTCATGCATATTCTAAAACACACACGAACACCAAGAACACACACTAAATGTGGCCACCATTCAATGCATGTCAATTCATTAAATACAAGTAGGAAAACTTCAATTAATGCAAGCCCATCACTCTACAACCAACAAGGAATCAAAATAAACCTAACCCATACATCAAGCACCAAGAATCACCCAAGAAAATTTAGCCTCTCATGGCTTTAATCAAACAACATTCATAAGGAGATTTAACCATTGAAAGCATAAGAAATTGAAAGAAATACTTCCCTTAATCAAAAGAGTGATGATTCCAACCAAATCCAAACACCTTACAAGCCAAAACAACTCTAAGGAATCCAGTTTTCAAGAGCCAAAAGAGAACTAAACTCTAGCCCCAAGTGAAACTCACGGTTGTGAGTTGGGGAGCAAATGCAAATAACTAAAAACTAACCCTAACCTACTCTAACTTGTCTTGTTTCTGCAGAAAATGGGGTATTTATAGACATAGGGATGTTGGGGAACATTTGTGAGGCTTCAAAAACTTGTGGGACTCAAAATGAAAAATGGAAAATTGCAGGCGGAGGTTAACCGCCGCGGCGGTCTTCCTAACCGCCGCGGTGGTCTCAACTTTCTGTCCAGAATTTCTTCTTTCGCGCGTTGTTCCGATTTTGTCCAATTTTGGTCCCTTTACGTCCCGAATTTGAGAACACTTTCTTCATTAAAGTTTTTCCTCTCTTTCTCATCTTTCCATATCATTTTGAATCATCTCATTTGGATGTCTTCATCAAGAGTTATGAGCTCTGGAAGATGGCTGATTTTTCTCCCTGTTTGCCTCTTCTTTGGTTCTGCCTTGTTTTGCTTTTGCCCAGTTTTGGTCCATTTGCTTTCGGAATTTGAGAAAACGTTCTTCATGAAAGTTTTAGCTCTCTTTCTCATATTTCCATAGCATCTTTAATCACCTCATTTGGACATTCTCATCAAATGTTATGAACTCCCGAAGATAACTGGTTTTTAACCCCTTTTTTCCTACAAAACCAATAAAAGATGAGAATCACAAATATAATGTGATTTCTCTAATAAACATGGCATATCTCAATGAAATCTATGCAAAAGCGTGAAAAACACATATCTAAATTTATGAATATTTGATTCTCATCAATAGACAACAATGGTGTGATTTATGTTTTTTCAAGTAGGGGTCGGCCATTGGGTTCCCCGAAGTTTAACATTCTTAGTGAGGGAGAATTAGCTAGACTTCATTCATACTTTTTGAACAATTGTGACGAACTGGATGAGCTAATCAGGTATGTTTAGAATATGCACTTAGGTTAAGGTGATTTTATATATAATGTAACAAATATGTGATCCTATTACTACGTTAATGCCTGTAGGGAACATAAGCTCCTCCTTGAGGAAGAAAACAGTGACAATGTGGACCAATGGCACAACAATCAATTTCGATTATGGTTTAGAGAATGTGTAAATTTGTCACGGCTCGTATTGAGAGTATGTACTTGGCCGTCCTAGATTGCTCTAATAGATTTATGATTTGTGTATGTAGGTTCACCGTGTTCCACAAGCCTTTGATGAAGAGATCCGCACTCTGTCATATGGCCCACTAAATCAAGTTAATTGATACACTAGATGCGTGGTAAATGAGTATAGATTTCACACCCAAGGTCGGGAAAAGAATAGAAAAACCCAAAATAATAGAGTTGTAGTGCAGGGAGAACACGGGAACAATGTAATTGATTTCTATGGGGTGCTACAAGATGTCATAGAAGTTGAATATTTAGGTGCAAATAAGAGAGTGTTGGTTTTTATGTATGATTGGTTTAGGTTAAGCGATACGACTGGCCTACAGGTTGATAAGGAATATGCTATGAGTAGTGTGAATATGTCTAGAAAATGGTACATAGATCAACCATATATACTTGCATCACAAGCTAGGCAGGTCTTTTATGTGAATGATTTAAAACTAGGCAACAATTGGCATGTTGTACAAAGTATTACTCCACGGAAGTTGTATGATATTCCAGAAGACCATGAGGGTGTCCAGGCAAAAAAAGTGCATCAAGAAGAAGATCCAAGTTTTAATTTGGTTGTTGATTTGATGCTAGACATGCCATTCTTGACGCGAGATGCAGAAACTATGACATTGGTTGATGCGTCACTTGTGGAGCATTTGAATCATAGTACTCCGCAAGAAGTGCATTCAACAGATGATTCATTCATCAATGATGATGGGTTCAATGATGTAGTATCCTCTGAATCTTCTGAACAGGAGGAGGAGTTAGGGGAAGATGGTTACTCTAATTCAGAATAGAAACTAAATAGTTGTTCCTCTATGCGTAGTTCTATCGTACAAACAATTAGTGTTGTATTTGTGGAAGTCAACATTGTTCGTAATTGTTTCTTGTTAAGTCTTTATATCCTTTAACTGTCTTGGTTATGGTACGTTGGTTTTTATGGTATGCTTATATGATACTTATTGTTTGCAAATGTTCAGTCTTTATATCTTCCTTATAGTTGTGCTTATTATCTTGGGTTTTTATCGTATGTGGACATGATAATTAGTAAAAAATGTTGGGTTAAGCATGTTTGTTGTTATGGCCATTTGGTTAGGTTATAAACAATTTAAATACTATGCGTGTAGATACTTAATTGTATAATGTTTGGTTGTTGATGTACAGATGGTTAGGCCTAGCAAGGGAAGATTGGAAAAGAGGCCTGCATAGCCAAAAACACCAAAGGGCACGTCCACACCATTTAAAGGGAAGAATGCTCAACATCTTTCACTTGTTGCATCCCCACGGCAAAGTGCCCGACTTGCACCAAATTTGCCAGCTCCCCCCATACTTGCTTTTCCTCATCGAAGTGCCAGACTTTCACTAACACAGAAAAATGCGGCAATTGGTGAATTTTCTTCAAAAGGTGCCTGCCCTCTACCAAATCGGCCAATGCCCCATTTTCAGCTTAGAGATGAGGATATTGAGGACGCGTGCACGTTGTCGACAAACAGCACTGGAGTGAGGCGATCGTTGACACTTATGTTAGAGACACATAATGAAGAGCAGATCCAAACTTCGACAGTGGGTGAACATGCCAATGAGGAGAAGGATGTTCACTGCAATTCTCATGAACAATCTGAGATGCCCACCTCCGATCAGCAAGTGGTGACAGCAAACACACTGTCTTGAAGTACTTCATTAGGTAAGTTTTATACATTAAACTTACGTCCACAAGTTTGATGAACATAGTTTTTCCTTCCTCGTCTTTATGATTGAGAGTGAGTTTGTTGAATGGATAATCGGCTCTTATGGCTTATGGTCTTGTCCAAATCATGTAGTCACAAGCAGTATGAGAGGACCCACACGCAATTTGACTGGTAAAAGAAAGGGGCGTTCAGATGAAAAACTTGTCATAGAAGTGAATGAGAAAGCTGGAAGGTTCGTGGGATCAAATAGTCAACAGCTGATAACTAAGGGTGGGTGCCTTCTACAGCAATTTGCTAAATTTGATGGCACAGCCTGGAAAAATCAGTCACAAGAATTGAAGGAGGAGATCATCGCCAAGTGCATGGTATTATGTGCTTTGTATTTGCTAATTAAATTTATAGTAACTGACTTGGCATGGGTACTTAGTTGTATATATGAATTGTAATGCCATTTTTGTTAATGTTTAGGAGAATTCAAATTATAGTAGGAATGAGTTAGTGAAGAAGGCATTCTGTACACAGTTTAGTGCCCAACATCGGAATAGGTAGTATAGGCTGCACCTTCACTTCAAAAAATTTCCATCCAAGGAAGAGGTAATCAAGCATCCGGCGTCAAGTGTGAAGGAGGAGGAATGGGCCCTTCTTTTTGAGAGATTTGCCAGTGACACATTCCAAGTCAAGTAGTCATTAATTTTTATTATCCTTTTTAGCTCAATCTTTTGTCATAATTAGAAAAGGTTTTGATTCATTTTACACATGGTACAATTTCCAGGGACTTAGCCAACGCAACAAGGTGAATCGGGTTGCTAATGACACCCCACTAGCTGTTGGGACAGTCTCCATTACTAGAATTGTGGATGATCTGGTTAATACAGCCTTAGTATGTTGTGGTATTTTTCACTATGGTTATGTGGGATATACTGAAAACATGTACTATGATTATGACCACTTAACAGACGAAGAAAGAAGGAAAAGCCCCAACAGCGATTGATTTATATGAAATTACTCATTTCTCCTGAAAGAAGGGAAAGATGGTTTCTGATAAGGCACAAAGAACATTGGTAAATGAGTTTTATGCAATGTATGCAAATTTTTTTTGTAAACGTATAGACTAATTGGCAAATAATTTTGTGTTTATTAACGTAGGACGAATTGCAGCAGGAGGAGTCTACCTCCTCAAGTTCATCAATAGATATATGCCGGAGGAAACTACAGCACATCCCTGGCCAGGTGAAGAGTCGAGCTGCTTCAGAGAGACCATCAGTTGTCCTGGAAAGACTCCAAACGAAAGTAGAAGTGGAAAGGAGGAGAGCGAATGATGCTGTGGAACGAAATGAAGTAATTACTGCTAAGGTTGATGCCCAAGAAGTTGAATTGAATGCGATGAAAGAAAAATGCACTTTTTAATGGAGGAATTGACTCATCTAGCCAGTCAGCAATCTTCAAAAGATGTAACTTCACATTTCATTTATGAGTGTCTTATGATGATGATATTGGTTAGATAAAGAACATGGTACCTTAAGTAATTGTTGCATGTACATTCATAAATACTACATTAATATTCGATATGCATGAGACATTTCCAATGTCTCTATGAGATATAAACAGTATGTAACTTATTGGTGCTTAAATGTATAGGTTGGTTCGGGAATTTTTTTTTCGCCATTAGTTGTATTGTATTACGTCATGCGATGCATTAAGTGGTCTGTTTTGTTTTCTTCTATTGCTAGCATTGTAGTATTACTATTATTGATAATTGGTGGAATTGTCGTATGTATCGAGATATAATTTTGGGATATTGCTAGTTCTGAAAGATATAATTGTTTTATAAAGGTGAGCTCGGATATCACGAAAACATGATGTTTGCTTAAGGATTGTTACAAGTAGACTCAAAGTTTTCATATATTTATCATCAAAGCAAGGAATATTTCTTATAGTTTCTATGAGATACTAACATTAGGTAACATATTGGTGCCTATATGTGTATGTAAGTTTGTGATTTAGTTTTGCTATTAGTTATATTGTATTATAGCTCGAGATACATTTGGTGGTCGGTTTTGTTTTCATCAATTGCTGGAATTGTAATATGACTTTTATTTTTAACTGGTGGAATTGTATAATGTCATGATATATATAATTATGGAATGTTGTTGCTCCTATAGATATAATTGTTTTATAAAAATGAGCTTGGTTATTATGAAAATATGTTGTTCCCTTAGGGATTGTTGCATTTACGCTTTTTGTTTCATATCATTATCATCAATGCAGGGAATATTTCTACATTCCTATGAGATATGAACATTGTGCAACATATTGGTGCCTTGTTAACAGGGTTTGTTTATGAAGATTATCTTTCATTGGTCGTAATGTATTATGTTATGTGAAACATTTCATAGTCACTTCATTTTTGTTTGATTGGTGGAGAATGTAGTATTGTTGTGATAATTCGTTGGTGGAATTGTATTATGTATTAAGATATAATTTTGGGATATTATTGCTTCTGAAAAATATAATTATTTTATAAAGACGAGCTCAGTTATCACGAAAACATGTTTCCTAAAGGATTGTTGCAAATAGACTCATAGGTTTCATATGTTTCTCATCAATGCAGGGAACATTTCTTATAGTTTCTATGAGATACGAACATTAGGTAACATATTGGTGCCTATATGGGTAGGTTGGTTCGTGATTTAGTTATGCGATTGGTTATATTGTTATATCCCACAAGATACATTTGATGGTCGGTTTTGTTTTATTCGATTGCTGGAATTGTAGTATGACTATTATTGTTAACCGGTGGAATTGTATAATATAATCATATGTATAATTATGAGATGTTGTTGCTCTTGTGGATATATTTGTTTTCTAAAAATGAGCTTGGTTATCATGAAAATATGTTGTTTCCTTAAATATTGTTGCATTTATGCTTTTGGTTTCATGTCATTATTATCAATGCAGGGGATATTTCTACATTCCTATGTGATATGGACATTATGCAACATATTGGTGCCTTGTTAACAGGGTTGGTTTATGAAGATTATCTTTGATTGGTCGTAATGTATTAAGTCATGTGAAACATTTCGTAGTCACTTCATTTTTATATGATTGGTGTAGAATGTAGTATGATTATTATAATTTGTTGGTGAAATTGTATTTTGTAATGAGATATAATTATGGGATGTTGCTGCTTCTAAGCCTTTAATTGTTATCGCGACATGATGTTGTTCCTTTAATACGTTCTCAAATGTGCACTCATACATTTCATTTCCTTTTTGTCAATGCATGACACATTTATACATTTGTCTGAGGAATAAACATTATGTAACATAATGATGCCTAGTTAAAATGATTGGTTTAAGAGTATGATTTTCACTTTGTGGTTTTCTATTATGTCACATGATAGATTGCATGTTTATTTCTGCTAAATGTGATTGGTGGAAAATGTAATATGATGATTATCATTCATTACGATGAATTGTACTATGTCATGAGACGTATAGTTATGGCGTATTGTTTCTGTAGCTAGTCATATTTGCAATTGGATTGAATTTATAACATTTAGTGTTTTTTCTTTTCTTATCACAATGACGCATCCATCACCAGGTCATGCCAAGCATCCACATATTGTAGACATACTTTGGAATCAAATGGCCAGTTGGTTGCTATTGTGAAGGTCTTAAAATAGCATTTTGCTTATTTACTTTTAGAATGCTATGGGAATTATGTGTACATTACTATTTTGTGGAGTGTTAGATGTTTGGATAATGTTTTATTCTCATGGTTCAATTAGGATATTTAACTTTTATTTTCTTGTATGCTAGGAAAGTAAAATGTTGTCTTTTGCAATGCACAAGTTTATCTTTCGTACCTGTCTTCATATGGGTTTTGAATGTTGAATGATTAGTAAGATTGCTTTCATTACATTTTCGATGTAGATGATGTTTGTATTAAAAGGATAAATAATTTCACAATCAATACATTGATGTTATTAGTGATAAAATATTGAAATATACAATGCTAGTCTTTATACAAATATTACTGATCTGAACCTCTCTTTTTTTCGAAACGATCGATATGGCATATATACATAGACAAAAATTGTTACATTTACAACCTCACCCATTGGCGATGATGGCCTTAGATCTCACACTGAGACTAACTGTAACAGGTTGGGAAGTTCCCGCAAAAGCCATAGCATTGCAACTAACTATCAAATGAACTAAATTCTAAACCTAGGAGGCAAAGGAATATCTATCAAGGAAGGACAAAAATATTCCTTCACAAGATCCAATAACAACATATTAAACAATAATGACAATAATATCTAGAATCCATTTTGAATGGATATTATTTCCATTATAGTAATAGCCTCTGCAAAAAAAAAACGTACCTACTAATAGTGAAAGAGATCACTAACTCTAACAAGTTCCTAATCACAATCTTAAAACTGAGCACCAATCAGCTGATTTACTTCCTTAAATTCCATCCATTCTGCCTAGGCTCGCTATGCAACTATTGATTCTTCCATCCATTCATTTTGAAAGTGCCATAAGTTTCTTGCCTTCCAAATCATCCATAAAATTTATACAGACAATTCTACTCTATCTTGCCACCACGAGTCCTTTTTCCCGTTACAAATGTTAAGCCACCATTCCTCAAAGCTCAGCTCCTCACTATCCTTCACGTGCCACATAATCCAAGCAATTTTCCACACCTTCTTTTCCCTTTGACAATGAAGTAGGACATGATCAAGGGTTTCTTCAGAAGCACCACACATGTTGCAAATGGGATCTTCTTGGATGTCTCTTCTTAGTAACTGGACTTTTGTGGGGAGGATACCATGCTAACATCTCCAAATAAAGTGTTTAAGATTACCTTTGATTCAAAGGTTCCAATTGTGCTTCCAAACACCTTTCTTTTCTTCCTTGGTTAAGCTAGACTCTGCTTGTTGGTATGTCTCCTTGAGCTTTTTGAGGGCAACTTGGTAGGTAGACTGGACTATTGAGAAACACTTTAATTTCCTATTTTAATACCACCGAAAGCTCCTTTGCATATTGAGAAATATTTTCTTCTTGGAACACAGTGCTATGAAGCATCAGAATTTATGATTTACTCAGCATATGTATTTACAATATTCAATGCTTTGGTTGATTGAAAACTAAAGTTACCTCGCCATCATCTATTAAGATTGTGGTAGTTGTATTTTTGTCATTTTCCTATTTCTAGTTCTCCTTCTCTTGTTTCTAGTTCTCCTTCTATTATTTGAGAAGATAGCAATTTCTTTTTAAATGACAAATTTTATTGTAGTAATATTGCATCTTCTCTCTAGATTTGGATTCTTCTTTGAACTTGACATTCCTTCTAGGTCCTCTACTTTTGCTCTGTCCTATGTAATCCATGACAAGGGCTTGAGAATCGATACTGGTGAAATCTTTTTTTCAAAATTTTTTATTGAGTAGACTTTTTTCATAATTGATACTGTTACTAACCTATTTGTGGCATGGTTACGGAGTGACACTACAAGAGTATCTCAACTATTAAGTGTAGATTCTAGTATTAAGCATGTTTTACACTTATCTCTAAAAATAAATGGAAAACTGCTAACGAAGTCACTACTCTTTCAAAATTATTTATATACTAGTATCCAACCCATTCAATTAATTGAACGACCAAGTATTGTATAAGTTGTGTAATTATTTTTATAAATTTAGGTAAAAATGCAGAAATTATCTGAATATGAATTGTTTAATTATAACAATGATAACTTAGCCTAGATCTTACTAGTTGAAATCCGATATATGAATTAGATTATGTTTTGTCATCGTATTTTATTGAAATACATATTTTTATTAAAGTACTCCCCATCGTATTCTATTGGGAAACATATTTTTATTTAGTTGTAGAGAATTCATGTTCTTTTTAATAATTGGTTATTTATAAAATTATTCAATAAGAAAATAAAATATACACATAAAACTAATAGGTATATGAAGAATAATGAACTAATGAAATGGAATTAATGTTTGGCTTAAAAAAACAAAATTTATTTATTAAGTACTATTTACAAAGTTGGAAAATGGATTTAAATTTTGATGATAATTGTAAGCTTATTTTTCTTCTTTTGGAGAGTCCTCATCTGAATTTTCAATGATTACAATTCTGTTGTCATAGTCACTGTACATAGTAAATATCAAATTTATTAGAAAACTATATTAGAAAATCATACTTGTTTCCTCTTTTAAAGTAAAAGAACCAAGAATGACAATTGAAATGATTTTAAAGAGAAATGGTATTGAACCATGTTGCTCTATGATCCCAATAAGTGTATCTTGGTGGGATGAATGGTTGAGAAAAAGGTTTTGGGGTATTGAGGTAAGTACCCCAATCGAAAGGTTTAAAAACTTAAAGGATTTGAGCTGTTGAATGTGTTATGAAGTTGTTTGTGGCTTTGCCTTTATGATGGTTTAGAGAAATGGAGCCAGAATCAACAAGAATAAATTCATACAATTTTTTGGTTTTGTTGACTACTTGAGGAATAAAATTGGTATCTTTGGGTGGAATGGTTTGTGTTATTTGATATGGGTTATTTGATTGAAAATCACATTTAGTTTGGTAGACTGAAATGTAAATTTGATTTTTGTGGTATTCTGGTGTAGTAAAAGAAGATGCCAAAATTTAAGATTGAGAAGTGGAGTTTGAAGCCACCACATTATTTTGTGTATCAGGGGCTGTGGCCACTGTTTGAGAGTTGGGGCCGATGGCCACCATTTGGGATTGTGAGTTTACCAATTGATATCCCACAGTGGCTACAAATTCTTGGATTGCCTTAAGTTGGGAGGAAAGCTTTTTTTCTTCTTCCTCTTTATTACCCAAGTCAACTAATCATTTGGGAGAAACGATTAACATTGGTTGAGCCAATGCCAAAGTTTGGAGTGTTTGGAATTGACTTGAAGGGAAGGCATAGTCTTTTGACATTTGTGGTTGTTTTTTGAAACTTTTTGTTGTTTGAGAAAAAGATTCTTGTATTGTTTGAATTTGAGATTGTGATACAGGTTGTATTGAGGTTGTTTGTCTAAGGTTGATAGGTTGCTTTTATTGCTTTGATCACCCTTCTTTTTTCTCAACATAATTGAGTCTACAAAAATTCACGTATAAAGTAGTCAGGTAGACTATTAGAATCTCCTTTAATGTATTGAATATCAAAATAAAAAAAAATAGAATAGCTAACCATCAAGCAAATATTTGCTTGGAGGCACGATTTTTGACATCTTTTTGGAGCATGTCTTTTGCAATTTTACAATCTACTATGAGTAAAAACTTTTGATTAAGTAAATCATATTGGAATTTTGTAATACACAAACCAATGGCTAAGATTTCTTTTTTAATGGTAGAATAATTTTGTTGAGTGATATATCAATGTTTACAAGTAAAAGAGATAATTCTTTTTTTATTATTTTGAACTTGTTTAAGTATGCCTCTGTAACCTATGTCAGAGACTCAGAGGCATATGTTTCCACAATTTTAAAAAGATTAGGGCCTGGAATAACAAAGCACAGTAAGGATTTAACTTTTTTATTTTAATTACCTAACCACGGTAGTGTGGATATCAGTCCATGGTAGGGGAATTTTCCTTAGTCTATCATGGAGGGGTATGATAAGAGTATTTAGTCTAGGGATAAATTCAAAAACATAATTAAGACATCTTAAAAACCTCTGTAATTGTTGTTTTTCTATGATTTGAGTTAGCAAACTAGTTAGATCTTTTTATAGGAGCAATTGTACCTTAATAGATATAATGTCCTAGAAATTGAATTTTAGTTTGAAATAAACAGACCTTTTTCTGGGACACAATCAACCCATTAGTTTTGACTACCTAAAGAAAGGTGTTTAGGTGTTTAAATTTCTACTCCAAGTTTTCAAAAAACACTAGAACATCAAACAACAATGAAAGGGGAATATGGGTTGAAAATACCATTCATTATCCGTTGGCTTTTAGAAGGTACATTTTTTAGCCCAAATGGCAAAACATTTGATTCATAATGTCTGAAGAAAACTATAAATATCATTTTATATCTATCAAAGAGGTGAATTTGTATCTACCAGAACCCATATTTCATGTCAAATTTGGAGAAGATTTTGGTAGCATAGAATTTTGAAAGAGATCTTTTTTTTATTTAGAATTGGTTATCTGATCCATCTCAAAGTTTTGTTTAAGGCTTTATAATTTATGCCAATCATGGTACTCCTTGTTCAATTTCAAAACTCTTATTGACGTACAAGGCTGGGCAACTCCATGGAGACTAGCTTTGACAAATAATTCCTTTTTGAAGAAGATTTGTGATTTCTTTTTGGCAATGTTCCAACAATATCTTCTCACAAGGTAGTTGGACTGTATGTAGGGGTGTAAACGAACTAGTACGTTCGGTGAACAGTTCGTGAACAAGATCGGTTACGTTCGTTTATGTTCGTTTGTTAAGCTAAACGAACAATAAACGAACACATTTTAGTGTTCGTTTAATAAACGAACACGAACACGAACAAATATACGTTCGTTTATTTATGTTCGTGAACAAGCTCATTTAGTTTTCATGAACAAGATTGGTTAACGTTCGTTTAAAGCTCGTTTATTGTTCGTTTATATTAAAATATTAATAATAATATAATATAATAATATATATAATAATAATGTTTGTTGATCATTCATAAACAAATTTGTTGTGGTGTAGTGGTAAGTAGCCATGCTCTTCACATTAGAGACCAAGGTTCAATTCTCAATAATGCTATTTTGTTTTTTCAATTTGCAAATGTGTTTGTTTATTTGTTCGCGAACGTGTTCGTTTAAGTGTTCGCGAACGTGTTCGTTTACTCGTTCGTTAACGTGTTCGATAAGTGTTCGTGAACTGTTCGTGAACACTAATAAACGAACACGAACACATATTTCACAAATATAAACGAACATAAACGAACATGAACAGTCTAAAAAATAAACGAACAGTAAACGAACAAGGCCCGTTCGTTTATGTTCGGTTCGTTTACAGCTCTAACTGTATGTTATTTTCTTTACCAAAAAGATATAGGGATTTTTGTACATACTTGTTCTTCAATTTTTTATTGCAATTGTTTGATACGATTTTGCATCATAGGTTGTTGGAGTTGTTCCTCAATTCTTCATTACTATATCTCTTCCTTGAGAAAGTTGATATGTTTTGTCTTACTAGTCAAGCGATTGAGTTCACTTTGTGTCGACTTTTTGACGAATGGAAGAATAACATTATCCCCAAATTTCTGAGGGACAAATCCTTCTTCAGTTGCCTAGTAGGGAACCAACTAAGATATGAAGTCTAACCCTAAAACAACTGGATGGGTAAAGGTTTTGGCTAGAAGGAATGAAAGTTTAATGGTAGCTGACAAGGTTTTGACTTCTACATCTATGGGTTTGTAGGTAATATTGAGTCTGGTTCCATTAGCAAAGCAAAGACATTTTTTTGTTTTCAAAGAATTTTGATGGTATGAGGCCCTCTTGAATACAACTTAGGTTAGTTCCAATATCCTCTAGAGCCACTAAATCTAAAGCAAAGCTCTTTCAAATGACCAATTGGACTTAGACATCATGTCTTCTGTATATAACTACTGATGAAATGCTATGAGGCATATTGCTAGTTTGATTTCAAATGATCAAATGACCATATCCTATTTTGCTTTGATTTCTCTTATTTCTACCTTGATTTGTGTAATTTCAGCTTTTAGGTCTTGTATTGTAACAAGTTTGGTGGGTTTGAATGAGAATCAACTTAGTATATCAGTAAGACTATAAGTATTAAGAATTGTTGGGTGGTTTGTAGGTTGATTGTGTTTAAATGAAGAAGATGAAAGTTTGATCATACAGAGTTTTTTTGAATCGGCTGGGATAATGTTTCTTTGGTCTAAGTCATTAAGACTATCGATGATTTCTAGGAGGAGATCCTATTCTTTGGTAAGGACATTAATGTTTGGATCAACCCATGTGTCACTAATCAAGGTAAGACTAGCAACATCATCATCTTTCGATGGATTAAAATGGTTATTTGCATTGTAAAGAGATCCTTCATCACAAGATTCAATCAAGAAATTAGAAAGTTGATTAAGAATATCTTCCTTGAGTTCTAAGGTTTGGATTCTTCTCTTGAGTCTACAATATTTGGCTATATGACCAGGTTTGTGACATCTATAGCATATTATGTTTGGTAAGGCTAGTTTAGTTGGTGGTCTCTTTTTAGGTTTCATTGTTGATGGTCATTATTCATGTTTGTATAGGAGTTTTTGTTGATACAGATAGGTTGTGTACTTGGGTTTTGAGATGGGTCTTTTATAGGGTTTTTTTTCCTGTGGGTTGGATGACAACTTGGTAATCCAAACTGCTCAAAGAAGGAACCACGGTCTCATCTTCTCTGGGCTCTATCTTTAACAATTTGTCTGAGCATTTTATCTTGTCATCATATTTTCAAACCAATTATTGTATTTGGTTGGTAAGCTAACCATAAGTAATTTCATCGTATAGCACCACTCTACTGTGTTGAGTTCGTAGCTCATCTCGAACCATATCTCTTAATGATTTTGGCAAGCCATCAAGGAATTTTTTTTTCCTTTCTAATATACTTCATTTCCATTAGATCTAGTGTAAACCCTAGTGAAAAAAGTATCCTTGTACCACCTGAAATTTAAAAAAAAATTGCATTTGAAATTATTAATTAATTTAGAAGACCTATCTCTAAAGATTCCTGGATCTCCAATAAATATTTTTGCTATAGTAAATATTAAGGTTGAAATGCATCTAAAATTGGGTCTCTATCTTGTAGAATGAGTTCTTCTTGGTGATCCACTTTGTCTGCTTGCGCAACATTTTGTTTCTTATAAGTACTGAAATGTTCATCCCACCATCCTTTAAGTTGTCTTGTAAATCCTATGACAAGGATATGTACTGCTAATTGGTTTGTACATCCATGGGATGTTCAATATGTTGTTGCTACCATAGTCATTTATTGGAGAATCATCATGATATTGTACTCAAATTGGCTGTCAACATTCCATTCATATATAATGCTAGCATTATAACTGTTTTGAAGTACATTGGGCTTTTCTTCTAGGATGACATCTGGATGAGTTGTCTTAGAGTAGTAGAGTTTTTGTGTCTATTTCTAGCTTGATAGTTGATTTTTACCATAGGTGTCTGATGGTATAATTCTGAAATTTCTAATTCTTAAGACTCAGGTTTAGAGATTTCAGCCTCAAATTCTGTGCCTTTTTCAAGAACGAACATAGATTGATTTACTGATGTCGAGGCTGGTTCATTTGACTTTTGTTTAGACTTTTAGGGTTGTGAAAGTTTCTTCTTCTTTTGCTATTCTTTATTTTAATTCAAATAGGGGTTTATTTTGTATTTGTTTATGGAGTTTGGCAGGTATCTCATATGATTTAAATATGGACTTAGTAGGAAATGAAGTAGATGATGATAGTGTGGTAGCAATTGGTTTTGTAAGGCGAAATTCTCCAATTTCTTGAAAATACTTATTAGTATATTTGTTTTGTTCTAAAATACTGTGGATGTCTCTAGCATTAATATTATCAAAAGTCCTTGCATCTTTCTGTTTCAAAGGGGTAGTTTTGATTTTAATAGATTTGTAATTGGAAGTGAACGAATTTGGTGGTGGAAAATTTTATTCAACTAGGTCACCTTCACTAACCTGCCAAGTCTTATTTACACAAATCTTTTTTTCTAAAAACAAAAAAAAGTAATGAAAATCCTAGTCAGTAGCATAGTGTTGAAACTATTCAAAGAATAGGATATTTTGTTCAACCTAGATAAAGTATTGTAATAAGTATCTTGGATTTTCTTCCTCACTTCTTTTGGATATGTCGTTCATGATGGCAGTAATCTGCATAAAAGTCTTGTTTAAGACTTTGTTTATCAATTCAAAATTCAACTATGGGCATCTGTATCTCACCAAGCTATTCTTTTGGAGTATTTGTTATGGTTGAATATGTAGGGGATTTGGAGAGACTATCATTTTATGGTGAATCTGTTTTTGTTTTAATAGTGTATCTTGCTTGAGGTATTCCAGTAGTATTATCTATTCTATGAATTTGGGTAGACACAGAAGAAACAGAGTGTGTTGCTGGGAGCATTTGTGTAGAGGTTAAGATTTTGAAGGATTGTGATACCTCTGTTTGTGTGATCTATCAAATCTAATTTGGACAGGTCTGATAGAAAATTGCCTGATACTAGAAGCAGTGACATCTTGAATAGGGGCTATAAGGACTACATCTAGTAATAACCATTGCTCAAGTAGGGTGACTTAATTCCAATAAATAGATAAAGGGAGTGACATCCTAGACCTAGCCAGATTTATTTGAAATAGTATGGTTTCTCTATTTTTTTAAAAAAAATTCAAGGCTCCTATATTGAAGGCTGAATTCATGGTCTTATATTGTATTCTATACAAGATTGGTACCGAGAGAGAACCACTCTTAGTTTTGTAATTTTTCGTTTTAACATTGAATGTTAATGTATCCAAAATATTACTATCATGTAGATAAACTGTAAAGTTTGGAAAATAATCAAAATAAACTAGTCCTCCAGCTAGGTGGATTTCAACCATGCCTAGTATGGAATCATCAAAATTCAAAAATCTACAATCACTTAGACAAAGAGGAAGAGATATACCTAATCCTTCTCTAGTATGTGGTTTGGCTGCTACTTTTACTGACCTAAGATGGAGATAATTGTACTTTGTCTATATTTCTCAATTGTTTTCTTAGAAAAAAATTGGATTTATTCATATTCTAGGTTGAGGGCTATAGCTTGTTCAACAATTTTAATGGTATAATCAGAAGTTAAATTCCATTTTGTTTCATAATAAATTTCTTTGGTAAGACGTTAGGAGATTTTTCAATTATCAATAGATTGATTGATATCCTCTATATTAATTTCTTCTTTTAGAAAAACATTTGATACAAATCATGAAGATGATGCAAATCTAGTAGAAGACTTGGGGTTCCTTGGTTCATTTAAAAGAATGGGAAAACTAATGAAAATGATAGTAGTGGGGAATAATAATGAGTTCTTTCATTATAATTCTGCTAATTGATTTGTCTTGGGAAATGGGAATGATTACCAATGATGGTGGTTGATTTGTACTGGGAAATAAAAATGATTACTAATGATGATGGTTGATTTGTATTGGGGAATAGGAATGATTACCAATTATGGTGGTTGGTTTTCAAAATCTTTAGGAATGAAAACCTAGTTAATTTTTATTTTATTTTATTCTATAATTATTAAATTACTAATAATATTCTATAAATATTCTAATAAATTACTAATAAATATTCTTTAATTACTAATAAATTACTAATTATAGAATAATAAATATTCTATAATTACTAATAAATTATGGTATTAATAATGTAATATATGTTAATTTTATTATTTTGTATTCTCATGCCTAATGTAGTATAATTTTTTTATTAATTATGCTTAATTATGGTTTTTTTATTCAAAATAATAAAATGAAATTATAATCACACAAATGAAATTTTCAATGATGTCCTGGATAATTATTTGCAAATGAAAATATCTCTTTTCTTTTAACCATGCAATTGAGTCTTCTAAATTAGAAAATTATTTAGTTTGTAAGATCCGAATAACAATAAATAACAGCAATAAAATCTTAATAAGTTGAAAATACACTAATAAAAAATGCAGTAACAATAACTAAAAACTAAAGCAAACATCATTCTCTCTTAAAAGCCTAGAAGGTGACACTCATGTTTTTAGAACTTGCCCTTCTTCAAACGAATGCCAAAATACAAGAAAATTGGATAAGTGGCTCCATCCTTTTAGTAAACGAACACCAAGGTGTTGCCATCGTGCATGCTCTCCCCAACAAAAAATTGGAGGTCCTTGAGCTTGGAGATCAAGAATTTGGATACTAGCTCAATGTTCTTCTTAAACAGCTCTTGCTTCTCCCCTTCCAACTTTGGTGTCAACAACTTGATGTACTTCTTTATGTGTACGACAAACTACTTCTTGTCAACTGTCATGAATTATTACCTTTTGCAGAACAAACAAAAAGAAAACTATTAGTGCCAGCTGCTTATTTTAAAAGAGTGGATAGCAGAAAAAATAGAAAAACATATCAATGTGCTTCAGTCCAATAAAAACTGGAAAAAAAAATAGAAAAACAGAGCAATGTACTTCAGTCCAGAAAAAACTAGAAAAAAAAACATAAAAATGGATCAATGTGCTTCAGTCCAGAAAAAACCAAAAAACGTAGCAATATACTTCAGTTCAGAAAAATGAATCAATGTGCTTCAGTCTAGTAAACACTAGAAAAAAAATTGAAACATAGCAATGTGCTTCAGTCCAGAAAAATAGAGCACTGTACTTCAATCCAGAAAAAACCAAGAAAAAAAACAAAAAAACGGAGCAATGTACTTTAGTCCAGAAAAACGAAACAATCTGCTTTAGTTCAAAAAAAGAACCAAAAAACGAAGCAATGTATTTCAATCCAAAAAAAATCAGAGAAAAAAAAGAAAAATGGATCAATATGCTTCAGTCCAGAAAAAACCAGGAAAAAAAAACATAAATAGCCCAGCAGCACATAGCAAAGAATCCAAATCATGTACTCTACTTTTGTGTTCATAGCCCAGCAACACAAAGCAAGAATCCAAATCATAAAGAAACATTCCTTTTCCATTTAAAACAATGGAAGAATATTAGCGTATGATTCCTTGAGAAAAGAGTGGAAAATCTACAGGAGGAAAGGATGACCTATATATAGCCAACCGCTTGTAAAGGTAAATTGCCCACGTGTTACATTAGCACACAAGAAGCTTATTAGTTCAATGCTACTTCATCTAGCACATTCAATTAACATTCATGGAATCATGTCCAAACTCATTAAAAAAATACTAAATCAGCTCTTGGCTACTTTCAAATTATTCAAAAACAAACTTACTTTCATTTCATATCGTATTTAGCTTACTTTCATATACATATATATGCATAAAAAATTAAATCAATCAGTTCAAACCATCTATGTTTTAATTTTCCAACTAAAAAGGACAATACACAAGCACGCTCAAATGGAATTTGGCATCACCAAACTCACCAATAATGAGGAGCAACCCGGATCTTAAATGCTTCAAAAGGACAACTCTTTTGCAACCTCCTAGCCAATATAATCAACACCATTCCTAGTGTAATGCTTGCCATACACAACCAAGAACAGAGTAATTAAATCAATCAAATATAACCAAAAAAATCATATTTAGAGAAATTTAGCTCACCTAAGCTTGGTGGGTTTGGGCTTCCGCTTATGTGCTGGTGGCTTTTCACATCATCCGCTAGATAAAACTTCACTGGCTTTGTGGCAGAGGGAGTTGACGTTCCGCTTGACTTAGGTTTCTTGTTGTGGTGAGGGAAAACATTGCCATTGTTGGCCTTAATTGCCCGGAGACCTCGTTTGTGGTACACCATGGAGCATGAGAATTTACCTACCCCCCATATCAAATCAGGATTTCTACTTAGCCTTGAAGGATGATGGTTTGAGGACAAAAATGAATGATGCTGCAGATGAAAATAGAGGATGCACCAAGTAGATCTGCAAATCAACCTCGATGGAGAACGCAATTAGAGGATGCTGCCACAATATGTTGCTTGATGACGAAAATGGCAAACTGAAATAGAGAACCGAAATGACGAAAATGGAGGACTGAAATGACGAAAATAGAGGACTGAAATGCAGGACAAAAATATCAAAAATGGAGGAAAAAAATGGAAGACAAAAATGGCCAAAATGAAGGAACAAAATAGAAGACAAAAATAGGACTGAAATGGAGGATGAAAGTGGAGGGGATTCTTTGAAAACCCTTGGGCAGTGATGAGGAATGTGAAGGGGAAGGAAGAAAAGAATTTTGGGCTTCTGGCTTTCATACCCCCCAGTCATAGGGGTTATGAGGATTCCCTCACATTGGGTAATCAGGATTCCCTCAATTTTACTGGTTCTTTCTATTCCTTTTAAACAAGAGCGAGAATTCTTTTCATTCCCATTTCTTTTCTTTCATACCCACGAACCAAGTAGCCCTTTAGAAAAAGAACAAAATGAGGAAGCCATAGACTTTAATCTCTTTTCTCTTGGTATAGTTCTGTTAGGTTTCATGAGACTATAATTATATATTTCAGCCAACTATACTAAGGATAGTATAGATATGTTGGTTACAAAGTGGATCTAACTCAATTTAGTCTCAAACTGTATCTTACAGTTCTTTTCAATAGTAGTTCCTTCAAAACTTTTCTCTGGAACTTTTCTGTTGGCAAAACAAGTATTTAACTAAGATATTTCTCAACAAAAACTCATATCCATTTGAACTCAAAATATAATTAGATGAAACACATAATTATAAACCCATTTCTCCCTACTCTAATACCAGAAGGGTGTAAAGGGACCTCTAAAGAAAAGAAAGTGAAAGGAGAGTAAAAGAGAAGAGGGTCATTAATATCATTGATTGATTCATTATGTTTAGTCAAATAGTCTAGCCTATAAATAGGTTTCTCATTATACAGTTACATATACATTCAACAAAAATTATCTTTTCTCATTCTCTCTGTTTTCTCTTACTCTTGTTTTCTTTCATGGTATCAGAGTCCATGTCCATTTAGAATAGAGAAAAGAAATCCTTCATCCAATAGTTATTCTTTTCCTTTTCCTTTTCGCGTTAATTATCCTCACTATAGAAACTGTTTCATCTTCCTCCACTCCTACAACTCCAAAAATTACCAATATTACTACACTAAACCAAAACAATCTTCATACATTAAATGGGAGTCTAATTCTCTTAATGTCTCATCACAAATTCCCTTTACATTGGCAAAAGACGATGCCTATTATTCTCCTTGGAAATTCCAAATGACCAATTTTCTTTTTGGCTATGATCTTCTTGGATTTGTTGATAAATCTTTTCCATGTCATCTTTAAACTAATTCTAATTAACTTCTCTAGACAAAGCAAGATTAGTTGGTTCTTCTTAGTATTTAAGCCATCATCATAGCATGATCGGTCCAACAATCATTAATTGTTCCACATCTGTTGAAGCATGGAACGAATTAAATTCAAATTTTGCAAATTGATCAAACACACGTATGATGTCAATTTTGTCTTCTCTGATGACTTTAAAAAAGAAGACAAATATATCACAGCTTGTATGAATAGAATCAAAATTTTGGCTAATGATCTTCTTATTATGGGTCATTCCTTGTCTGATAATCAAATAATTATATATGCTTTGAATGGTTTGGATGATGAATTCAAAGAGTTGGCTACAGTAATTTGCATTTACGATCAACCCATGATATTTGAAAACTTTTATAACAAACTTCTTCATGAGAAAATTATTCAAAATCATGATGTCCCTCCAAAGGAAGAAAATGAGACCCATATTGTGGCAAATTTTGTATAAAGAGGGCTAGATCCAAGGGTAAAAATTGTGGAGTGGGTCACGACTTTAACCAAGAACGCAGCTCCAACCTTGGTATTGTTGGCACCTATCAACATACTGGACAAACCTACCGCTCTAGTCAATCCTTGCTTGGTCAGTTATTGCCTATGTCCTATGCTAAACATCTAGTGCTACCCAACTCTACTCAACTCACATATCCTAGAACTCCTCTAGATATGGTAATGTTTCTAATCATGAAATTGTTTGTTAGTTATATCATAAGCCACCATAGCATTAAATTTTGTAGATCTAGAAATCCACCTTCCTTGTACACACAACTGCAAGTTCACGATGAAGGAAATTCCTTCCAATCAACCTACAAACAAGTAGATTTTTTACTCTAGAGCAATACATCACATTACCTCAAATCTGGAATAACTGTCATTATACTCAAATTATGTTGGTAATGAAGATATCATTGTTGGCGATGGTAAAAGAGTTGCCATCACTCATATTGGTTCTTCTTCTTTTAAATTGTCTAATGTTTCATTTTTACTGTATAATGTTTTGTATGCATATCTAATTCATAAAAATTTAATATTTGTTTCTCAATTCTACAAACACGATAACACTTCTATTGAATTTTTGTCTTCTTTCTTTTTGTGAAAATCTGAACACAAGGGCATATTTGGTGAAAGGCAGCAATCACAATAATCTTTATGAGTGACCAACTCATCCAAATTTTAACTCCTCTTGCTATCCACCTTTTGCTTCAACTGCCATCACATCTGACATTTGGCACTACAAGTTTGGTCAACCCTCTTATCCAACCCAGCAACAAATACTGGCAATCAATAATCTCTCTATGCCTTCTGTCAAAATCATTTGTAATTCATGTCTTTTACAATCAATGTCACAAACTTCCTTCTTAAAAGTCATCCACTCATTGTACTGAACCCTTTCAAATATGTGTATTCTAATATATGGAGTCCAGCATCAATAAATTCATTTGGTAATTTTCATTATTATGCGATTTTGTTGATTACTTTACTAAATATACATTGTTTTATCCCTAAAAATTCAAGTCTAATGTTTGCAAAGTGTTTGATGCATATTGTAAAGTCATTGAAAATCATTTCACACCAAAATTAAGACTTTATATATAGATGGTAGAAGAGAATATAAAACCCTCTCAACCTTTTTTAATCAACAAGGTATCCAATATATGACTTCTCTATATACACCTAAATATGTAGGATCTGCTGAAAGAAAATATTGTCACATATTTGAAACAAGTCTTACTCTTCTTTATCGTGCTACCATGCTTCTTCATTTTTGAAACTATGTTTTTCAATATTCTACCTATCTTATTAATCATATGACCACTCCAATCTTACATCATGATACACCAGATCATAAGTTATTTAAATAGCAATCATTATATAAGTCTCTTCGTGTTTTGATTGTTTGTGCTATCCTTGACTTCAACCTCATACCACAAATAAAGTAGACCATCGATCTTGACCTTATCTTTATCTTGGTATTTCTCTTTTTTATCATGCCTTCTTCTGTCTTGATTTATCTGGTAATAAAAGATTTATCTCCCATCGTATCATCTTTTATGTTTGTGAGTTTTTGGAGAAAGGAATTGCTCCCAAATTTTCCTCCAATTCCACCAATATGAGTTAGTGAGTGCCATCAATCCTTCCGATAATTATCACTCTTTCATTTTTATCTCTTACTCAATGTTCGAATGTTATTGCACCATTTTTTACCTCTTCTCCAAGTCATGCTCCAAACTTTCCAACACAAGTAAGCTCTCCAACTAATGCTCTTGCATCCACTACTACCCACTCTCTCTCACCTACATTTCCTCCACCCTCATGCATGATTACTCGTGCCCAAAATAATATTTTCAAACAAAAAAATTAATTTAAACATCACTATTTCATCTCCTCTTCTTCTTTCTAAACCAAGGTATTTTACTCAAACTAATAAACACTCTTATTGGTGTAAAGCCATGAAAAAAGAATTTTTGGCACTACAACAGAATAACCCTTGTTCTTTATTCCCCTACACAAAGTATTATTAGCTACAAATGGATATATTGCATTAAGAGGAATCCTGATAAATCCATTACTCATTACAAGGCTAAGTTGGTAGCTAAGGGTTTCATCAATGTCCTAGCATTAATTTAGTCCTATTGTTAAGCCTACACCTATTCAGATTGTTTTCATACTGGCTATTACTCATGGATGGCAGTTACAGAAACTAAAGGCTAACAATGCTTTTTTGCAAGATACTCTCTCTAAATCTTAGTAACCGCCTAGCTTCATTGATTCTATGCATCCCAATAATATCTGCAAACTCAATAAGGCCATTTATAGCCTTCATCAGCACCACAAGCATGGTATAATAAATTACAGGCCTATCTTCTTTCTTATGGTTTCATTAACACTAAAAGTGATGCATATCTTTTATCTATCTCTTTGGCCCTCACATTTTATATATTCTAGTGCATATAAATGATATTATTTTGATAGACAATGATGATACCCTCGTTCATAACTTCACCACTCAACGTTCCCAATGGTTTTCTCTTACAGATGCCGGGCATCTTAATTATTTTTGGTGAATTGAAGTTGCATGTACATTTTGAGGGCTATTTCTTTCTCAATACAAGTACCTCACTCATCTACTTCACAAAACCAATATGCAGAAAGCTAAGGTAGTTAGCACACTGCTTTCTTCATCATTGACACTCAAACTAGTTGATGGCTCTCCCCGACATGATCCAACTAATTATCGTCAAGTTCTCATCTCTCTTTAATATCTATCTCTTACTCAACCTAATATCAGCTTTGTTGTCCATAGATTAGCTCATTTTATGTATTAACCTACCACCAGTCACTGGCTCATAATTAAACGAGTACTTTGGTTAAAGGCAACTCACACTATGGTCTTTTCTTTCTACTTAGTTTCTAATTAATCTTTATGCATTTGCCAATACTGACTAATACTGACTAGGCAAGTAATGTTGATTCTTGTCATTCAATATCAGCTTATGTTGTTTTTCTAGGTTACAATCCTGTGTGTTAGAGACCCTGGAAACAACATACTATCGCTCGCTCATCCACGAAAGCTGAGTATTATGTTGTTGTCTCCACTATAGCTAAAGTCAATTGGATTACCAACTTGCTTCACAAGCTTTGGCGTCTCTATTCCTCATCCTCCAACTATCTACAATGATAATATTAGGGCCACTTATCTATCTACTAATCCTGTCTGTTATTCTCGCATAAAGCATGTTGCCATTGATTTTCACTTTGTTTGTGATCAAGTACCTCTTCAACTACTTCCAATTGCTCATATCCATATAGTTGATCAACTTTCTGATTCTCATATGAGACTCTTTCTCATCAACCTTTTCCATTTTATTGGTCCACGCTTAGTGTCCTTCTTGGACCCTTATGCTTCTGGGGGCATAACAAATGATTATATCAGATTGCCGTCCATGTTAAGAATATTCTATATTCATAGCATATTTTTGGTAAATTCCTAGCATATTCTATGAATCAATAATTGGAATATTTTTAGTATATTTTATCAATCAGTGATTGGTGTATTACCATAATCACTTATTGATATTTTGCAATCATAATATTAATTGTAGAGATATAATAGTGATATGATGGTGATTTGATTGATATCAATCAATTGGTGATTGATATTATTGATTGATTCATTATCTTATACAATCACGTAGTCCAGCCTATAAATAGGCTTCTTGTTCTACAATTACATACACACTCAATCGAAATCATTTTTTTTCATTCTCTCTATTTTCTCTTATTCTTATTCTCTTTCAACTCTAAAATCTATTTTAATTTTGGAGTCCAAATAATAGGTCTCATGACATATCTAAAATAGTGCATTTGTATAAACTATTGAAATAGTGGATATTCTAAAGATCTTTCCTTTTAGGATGTCGTGAACTAGTTCTGAACATTATAGAAACAAACTATTAAATAATTTATAACTCCTACTTAAACAAGTAACCGCATATAGGGATGTTCATTTTGATCTGCAAATCAAATCGATCCACCGATCCGATTCAATTCAAAATTATGGATCAAGTCCAAACCCGATCCAATCCGTTTTGATCAAAATGAAAAAAAAAATTATAACTTTTTTCTCCAAAAATAGATGACATTAGTTATAAAATATAATTTTGTATTGTTTTTAATTAAAATTAGTCAATTTATAACAAAATAAATTAAATTAGACTGCAACATGCACGAAAGGATTATCTCTTCCCTCAATCTGAAGTCATCTTCAAGGGAACTGGAGAGTTATTGCCTCGTGTGGTCTTTACGGCCCTTTATAGATGACGAAATCATGCACAAAACTTGGAGATTTTTTTATGACATTTTTTGTTTCTAGGATTATCTTTTCTATTAAAAAGTGACAAATAGCTTAATACAATTCGGCATTAACTAAGATTCATATATCACTTCAAGATAGCAATGTCGTAATTGAACCTTTTATGGTATGATATTTGGTATCCTAGTGCTGTTGAGTTTAGGGGTGTTCATTAGTTGGTTTATTCGGTTTTTGATTTAGATTTGAAATTTTTCATTACCCAAACAGAAAATCGAACTAAATGTGGCGGAACTCGAATTCAAATCGAACTGAATTTGAAATTCGATTCTTGGTTCGAATTCGGATTTGATCAAATAACCCAAATTTCAAATTCATCGGAATAACTTGAATTTAATCAAATAACCCGAATTCGACCACAATTGTTTTATACTTTTTTAAGACAATTTTTTTAGTAATAAAATCAATTTTCCATTGTTCCAATTATCATAATAACAAACTACACAATATAAAATTTTAACAACAAAAGTCGCAATAATAAAAATTATAATTACAACCAAATTACTAATCCAAATCACCACAATACCTGTCCAAATTCTAAATTTCATGACAAAAAATAAGGAATGTCCAAAATCCAACTTCAATATTTTAAGAAACCCTACTTGGAAAATAGTTTGGGCAAATAAGGTTCTAATTTTTTAAAGTTTGAAAACCATATTTATACCAAAATTAATTTTATTCTTAATTTGTCCCAATCAAAATAGTTTTTATTATAATAATACCCATTCTTTCTTTCTATTTTAATTTTAATATTGCAATAAATCTAATTTTATTCAATCACATCCTCAAAATATATTTATTTCTTTCAATTGCACCCTCAATATTTTAATACAAAATATGGCCAATTAATATAACATTTTATATTACTAACTAAAATGATCAATTAGTAAAACAGTCGTGATAAATTAGAATTTCCGAATGAAGATCGTGATTTGTGAATAATTGTTAATTTGTCATGATCAACATTTCCTCCTTAATTTTGTTCTCAATAATATACAAACTTAAAATTCAAATTCAAATTACTGCTGAACTAAAGTTGTTAAATTAATACTCATTTGTCATTCGTTTAAATTATTACTCATTTGTCATTAGTTTACTAATCTAATATGATGGTAGTGTTAGACTATTATTTGTACATTCATATTAGTTGTGTATTATTATTGGTTGATATTAGTATTAGTTGTATATTCATATTAGATAAAATTTAAACTCTCAACTAATATCAGTTGATATTAACATTAGTATTAGTTGATATTACTAATAATAATTGATGTTAGTATTAGTATTAGTGTTAGTTTTAGTTCATATTAGTTGATATTTGTATTAGTATTTAGTTGATATTCATAATTGATCTTCATATTAGATGACATTGGTATTAGTATTAGTTGATAGTATTATTCATATTAGATAAATTTTAAACTCTCAACTAATATTAGGGTGTCGTAATACAAATATTAGGGTATTGTAGAATAAATATTAAAAATTAAGGGTCATAAATTTATTATGTTAAATTGTCGTTACCCTCTTTTCCAATTTCCATATTTTGTCAATTTTTATACTTTGACCTAGGGTTGATCCGAAAAACAAACTTTTCCAAGTGCCGGAAAGCTAATTTTTAAAGACAAATTATTGTGCGTGTGGGCAAAAAAAGTGCGAACAGTACTTTTTAGTTCATGAACAGTAAATTTTAATGTTCTTGAACAGTACTTTACTATTCATGAACAGTACTTTTTTTTTTCAGTGGCCGGCACTAGTCTGTTTTTGGGTTCCTCGTATAGAAGGACCAGCTGTGCAGTTTCAGGGACAGCTGTTGCTGAAGTCGGAAATAAGCAATTGGTTAGTTCGTGATGGTATTGGCACGACTTCCTTACGGAGGGGTAGTGATCCTTGGTAGGTGCTAAGTCGTATCGGCGAGGTTTCCCTATTGAAGTGTTATGGAGTCTTAGCTTGTGAGGAGAGTCAAACACAATGCCACGCAGCGTAAGGCCGCGCACGGATAGGAGGGATCGGCCTACGCAGAACCACACTACACGGATTTCTGTGGTCCGTTTATTCTGATCCTGCTGAAGGGAGCTGTGTACGCAGAGGCTGACAAGTTAGGGTGTTCTTTTGATCTCTTAGCTAGGTAGTGGCAAGGAGGTACCGGTCCCACTGTGTTTTGGGTGGGGTGGTTATGTCGGTCCTGTTTCATTCGGGGAAAATAGCTTTAACCAACCCCTACTGGGTTTAGGTTAGTTGTGTTAGGGCCTGTCCAGCGAAGGCTATGCCTTTTCGGGTCACTACTTGTACTGTATTAATTTGGGAATTCCCACGTTAATATAATCAGTTTCTTTTGGACAAAAAAAAAAGACCTAGGGTTTTGTCCATCTTTCCTATTTAAAGAAATGTATTCAAGCATCAATTTAAATGCAAATCTTCATTAAGAAATATGTGTTGTATACAATACAATGCAAATTAAAAAGTTAAAATTCACACCTTGATAATTTTACAAATTATTTTAATTTTTAAAGTTTCACACACACGTATATGATACATCAAATCTAATCTAATATCTTTTAGATATTGTGCATATAGTGTATTTTTATTTTTCCATATATATTATGGAGTTCTACATGTAAATAATATATATATTATGGAGTTATACATATAATATGTCTATATATAAATAATACACACACACATATATATATACTCAAAATATTTGAATTCAGTTTTCAATTTGCTTTCAACCCGAAAACCGAATCAAAAACCAAATTCAAAATTCAATTTAAACCGAAAACCAAAAAACCGAATTTGTATTGAAAATTTTGGTTTTAATTCAGTCGGATATTCGGGTTAATCCAAAATTTGCACACCCCTAGTTGAACCCGCAAGGAAGAGAACACAAAATTTGTAATGGTGTACTAGCTCTACATATGAATTTGTGGTTTGTTTCAAAAAAAATAAAATAAAATATTTACATGAAAAATACACAAATTAAAATATTTACATGAACTTTATTTATTATCTTTATATAAAAATAGACTTTTTTAAACATGAACTGTCAATTTCAAATATAAGTTAGTTTACCTAACAATGTATAGGAAAAGGAAAGCAAGAGCCAAAAATAATAATAATAATCAAACAAGATCAAATCGATCCGAATTTGATCCTCTCTGAAATATTCGAATCGAATCGGATCACAATCCACTCATATGCGGATCGGATCGGATCAAATCAGGTTTAGATCAGGTCATTGATTTTGAACACCCCTAACCACATAGCAGCTATAAAGTCGGAGTTTAATATAAGATAGAATAAGGATATGCAAATAAAGACTAATCCCAACAAAAAGGGGGGGAAAATTATAGATCTAGATAAAAGACTCAAGGAATTAATCCCTAGCCTCCTAAGATTAAAATGGCTCCCAAAAAGACTAAAAGAAAATCATTTATTGATCTGGATAAATTCATTTTAAAATATATATAAATTGAAATATTTTATGAATTTGTTGAGCAAAGTAAGAAAAAGAAGTAATTCCTATTTTCTATTAAAATTTTTTAAATTAAAGAATATGTGTTGCTACAAGTAGTGTTATTAGAGTACTTTCATTTAATACCTAAAAAATAGTTTAAAACTATATTTATTTTCAAAATCATAACTATAATATAGAACAAATATACTTTCTGTCCAAATTAAAAGAAACCTTTACACAACTAATCAAAAGTTTGTATTCATGAAACTTATCCTTTCATATCCAAACTAGACCTTATTTAGTTTTTAATTTTTTTGAGTCAATGGATCAAATCGAGGGTTTTTAGTCATTTTATATTTTAGGCAAATTCAAAATTATTCAAATTGTGTAATCATCACTTCAAGCTCGCCATATCATAGGTGCATTGAGAGCATACATAACTATAACCATATACAAAAAAAAAAAAAAGAGAATGTCAACCCTGGGGGCTTCATCTATAAAGTCTCTATTTCATAGTAATTAAAGTTAAAAAATTTATGACGTAGTCAATGTTTGACTATCCAACCAGACAAGTGATCTTGCATCATATTTTAACTCTCTCCTCTTCTTTCTATTTTTTTTCTTGACTAAAGAACCCGCAGCTGCTACCAAGGGTGTGTATTGGGTAAACCCCGCCCCTATGTAATAGCCTGCATACCGCACTGGGCAAGCCCTGTGCGACAGGCTCAACTAATAAGGTGTTGACTGGGGATTTGAACTTATAACCTTACGGTCCTATACTCGCTGTCACACTAACTCAACCACCCCCGAAGAGGCCCTCTTCTTTCTATTATTTATATAAACGTTTCATATTTATAATGATAATTTATCAATTCATAAGAAGAGACTAAGTGTTTGTATTTTAAAAATATTTCAATAGGTATTTCTAACATTGATGTTAATACCTATTAGTAAAGGAATGCTTTATCATATTTTTTAATATTCATTCTATGTCCAATATGAAACTTATGATTGGAAGTAAAACACTAATTCATACATTGCGATCTAATTTTATCTTCATAGATTTCTCAAGATATTTTTTTACAAATTTTTGTTATAGCCTCTATAACTAGTTCTGGGTTAAGTAGACAACTTAGCAAAAGACATCCATAGGAATTAGCTTATCAACCCTCTAAACAATACTACGAGAATCAATAATGAACACCCCTACTATAATTATACAAAATTCCCTAGCAAGAACATATTTGAGAGTTTAATTTTTCCCAAGGGCAATGTGAATGTTTCAACAAACATACTAAAAGGATTATAAATGTAAATGTATCTAGTAGGGAAGTAGGCCAATATTTCTATTAGAAATTTCGGGGTTTCTAGGTTTGTGAACAAGTACTTATTACTTCTTGGGTTGTGATTACTATCTTTCTATGTTCAACATTTCTAGGTGTTCGAAATCCACCAACCATTCCTACTAGGGGTTAGAATTTGTTTGAATATTTAATTGAGATATTAGAAAACTCAAATTGGAGAATGGTGTGGCTATTGGATTCTTTTTGTCAAAACGTTGTTTTTTTTTTTTCCTTTCTTTCTAATTCGTTAGTATCACTTTTACCATGGAATAATCATACAACTATCTCATGAGGAGTTAGCTTTATTCATTTATTATATAAATACAAATATTGCTTTGACTTTACTCACATCAATGTCCTATTTTTATGCAAATCTTACCAAAAAGGGATTAAGTTGTTTTGGAAAATATATTCAACCAACCTTACTCCTTTTAGCCATCAATATTTTAAAAGTTTTCACAAAAACCTTATTTTTTAGCTTTTTGACTTTTTTTGAAAATATCGTACCTTGTTAATTAGTTGTTGTTGTTCTTGTTTCTTCAATACCTTTAGTAATTCCTATACTGTTATGTTTCTTTAATTATTTACAAGTGCTAGTGTAGCGTAATGAATAACATCTGAGATCATGTAGGATTATGCATGAAAGCATTTCTTGTGTGCTTTCTCTTTCTCTCTCTATGTGTCTTTTCTTTATGAGCTCTTTCTCTACTAGTAGGTTTTTCCAATAAACTCTTTCTGCCGTGGATGACAAACAATCCTATATTTCTTGATTTTAGTAGGACTTCTTACAAGCAATGTTTCTATCTACTATTATTTAAAAATAATCAAATTATGAATGATTGGATTTCTAATGCCACTCAAATTTTAGCACTCAATTTTGACCTCACACTTCTTTGTGAATATACATAATCTATTTTATTAGTTTCTTCTTGAACTGATCTTTGATTTCTACTCAACTTTTAAAAGTTTAAGCTTGATGCCTTTAGTTTGCAAATTCATAGCTTATTTATAGGCTTCTCCATCCTTGTAAACTTATTGACAAAATTCAATGTGCCATGGAAACAATGATTGCCGTTCAAATTTATGCATCCAATTTAGAAAGCTTTACCCGACGAACTTTGGTTGGCTGGACCTCAATAGTTTTGTGCCTTCTAGGAAATGATGCTTATAAGCATCTCGCTAAATTTAACTGTTTCCCTAATGTTTCTATACAACAACAATTTTGTTAAAAAGAACTTTGCTATTTTAATTAACAAATCTACACTCATGCAAATGCCATCCTTCACGTTCCATTAGATAATTCATTACTAAATCCTTCTATATGTTCTATAGAATAAGGGAGTTATCCAAGGTTGGTGCATCTCACACTTTAATTCTTTTCAATTTTTTGTCCATCTATTTTTCTGCCAGCTAAGCATAACATTGACTGCCATGTTAACCCAGAGAGGAAAAACGTAGCACCTCAAGATGGGATGAGAAAATCGGTAAAGAAATATGGTGTGGAAGATCCGAGCAAGAAGTTCAACTCATGCAACACATAAAGCACAAAAAAATATTCAACTCAAATAAAAGCTTCAATCTCCACTATCGTGGCAATTAATCCCCAGGTTTAGAACAGATGTACGCTCTTGAAAATTGACATTACATAAGCACTTGAAAATTTTCAATTAAAAACAATATTTAGCCAATTTTCTCAGGACGGCCGCAACATATGCAAAAATTGAATAAGATGGCCTGAGTATGCATGATTCATAATCTTCAAAGTCTTCTGTATTCTTCAACATGGTCAGAACTTTCATTGGACTCGTCAGAAGATTTCAAGTACCAGCGATTAAGGCGTTCCTTAGCTTTGATTACCTGTAAGACACCCAAAACATACATTACCAAACTTTTCCTTCATGTTTTTTGCGAACCTCAATTCAAGCTGACGCTAAATTCAGATTAATGCTCAACAAAAACTAGAATTTGCTCATCATTTTGAACTAGCTTTTTCTTCATCCAGATATTTACCTCTACATCCCAATCTGTTCTCCATGCCATGAAACACAGTGCAAGAGTCTGAGTGACCACTCCACAGATCATTCCAATCCATATGCCCTAAGAAATCAAGAAGGTCAGAAACAAGTAAATCTAGTAACGCTGCTGGTAAATTCTTAGAAGCAGCTTTTACAATAGTTTGAACTACACTGCTGAGGCCAATATTTCAATAAATAATGTCTTCCTAACACGGAACCAAGGCTTTACCTTAACTTGAAAGTGAGCTACATATCCAAGCAAAGCTCCAGCAGGGATTCCAATCAAGTAATAGCAACACAGATTGATAATTGCAACTGAGCTCTGCAGACCTGCTCCCACAGCCACTCCTGAGAGCAGGATTTACCATCATAAAGTTAGGCTAAATGCATAAGGATCATATATAAAAGAAATGCAACAAATTACTGAATGTTCATGAATGGCCAAAGATTGAAATTATGTGACATCATTGGTGGTCTATACATGAAGAAGGATAAGAGAATAACATGAATTGTTGGCTTGCCTGAGAGGACTGGATAAATGCTATTGAGCAAAACTGAGAAAGCTAGCAGAACGGAAAGGTCTGATACAGTTTCTGCTACTTCTTTCTCATCCGAAAATAAGTATCCAATTTTATTGCCAAATACCAAGCAAAGAACCCAAAAGAATATTCCTATCAGAATTGAAGTGCTCAAAAGAACTTTAATAGAAAATTTTACAGCTTTAGCATCTCCTCTCCCCAGCTCATTTGCAATCCGTACACTACAAAAAGGGGTATGCAAAATGAAATCAGTACACTAAAGATGATTCATAGCAAGAGGGGAAAGGAATGGAAAGTATGAAACACATTGATAACCTACCAAGCAGCACCAAGGAAGCCAAGGTTTATCATGAATTCCCATCCATTGATATTTAGACTGCAAATAGTCAATCCTGTTAATGGACTCGTCTTCAAGGAGAGAAGAGAGAAGAAAGGAATAAACAAGTGGATCATCTCACCAAATAGAGAAAGCAGATATTGCAACCTCAGCATTTTTCATATATCCCGCCAGAAGTACAAGGACAGCATTATACCACAACTCTAAGCTACAACAAAAACAAGAAACTTAGAAACAGGCGACAATCTCATCCCAGTAGCAAGTTGAAGTAACAAAGATAATTTGACATGCACGTAAACTCCAGCAACAGCTTGCCATTTTGGTTTCAAATGTTGCACAAGATATCAGAAGAGTGGAACATGGTAACACTTCAACTGCAATAACAACTTTAAATATTAGTCAGCTGTGAGTGCATGTTTAACAAACATATGTTTTACTGAGCAACATCAATATCATTCTCTCAGTTTCTATGAAACATGAATCTATATCATTTTGGCAGCAGCAGCTTTTTTTTTCTTTTTTTCTTTTTTTTGGGAAGGGTCGAACACGAGGACTTGCCAGGGGGTGGCAAAAGCGCTGTTAATTACAAGAATTCCATGAGCTTAATCCAGGACAGACTGAATATTCTCATCTTTACAGTATAAATGAGATGACATACCACTACATTAACCAAAACAACCTCTTGGCACAATAAAGCTGGCTATGTACATATCTTTGAAGTCATAAAGTATGTAAAGAGCACATGCAGTGCAGCATGACATAATGATAAATGATCTGAGGGATAAAAGTATATGCATCGAAGATAGAGATAAGCCAACAATTTATCTTTCTTCCAAACACTCATCTAAGAAACAGGAAACTAAAATTTAAAGAATTTTCTGATTACTTTGGACAAAGACATTCCCAAGGTTATTGGTTTTTAAACATGTAAGATGATTTTTTCAAGAGTTCTCTCAATAGAGAGATTACTAATGAAAAATTACAAAAAATACCTAACGCTACTCAAAATAGTTTAACCCTTCTTCGATGAGAGCAATTGTTTAGCACATTATCTCAATATTAATAGAGGATAATTGCCAAGAAAAGAGGAGCTTAGACTTAAGGACAGAAGCATTCACTCTGAAGAAAAATCACATAGTTGAATTGTTTTCCACCCTTTTATATCTTTCTGTTCTTCTCTAACATTTGTCTTCTTTTAATTTTCAGGTTTGGAGGGAACACAAGGAGACAGGAATTCAAATTGTTAGCTTGAAGAATAGTATCTAGTGTGCCAATGGAACCTTGCAGTTGTTCTATACTAACACATTTTGGGATAATGAGAATGCAGGCATAACATCTTCACATAAAGTTTGAAAGCAAAAAAAATTTCTGAAACTTTAGTTGCAAGGAATTAGTACTGGTAAAGGGCATTTCCAATAATCATAAGCCAAAACCAGACAGCTGATAATTAAATATAATAGAAGACTTATTTCTGAATCCTAAATCATTATCTTCATGTCAACTTCTAATACTAGATCAAATTTCAAACTTGGTTTCCATTACATTGAAGTCAGATGCTTATAATGACTAAAAAATACTTAGATTTGCATACTGTATTAGAGTGAAATCTAGTCATCAATGCATATAACAAGGCAAAACAGGCTAGCACGAAGGTATACAGCCATGACCAGAGACATTTATCTTTTCAATTGGGTTTTTTTTTTGGGATGTTTCTTACCATCATTCCTTTAAAACAACTAAGTTTTGATCCCACTCTGTGGGATCGGCTATATGGATCATATCTTGCCATTATTTTCTACGAAAACACATATATTTATTTAAAGATAATTCATGCCTTTTTTAATAGTTTATTTTCAAGTCTTTTTAGATGTTTCTCTTTCTTTTTTAGTTTGAGTTAATAATTCTCTAATTTCAAGATGCTATACTGGTGAATCTACAGGTCTTGTACATACACGTTCAAACCATCTTAAACATGTTTCTCTCATTTTCTCATCTATTAGGTCTACCCCTGCTTTCTTTCTAATGCATTCATTAGTTATTCTATCTAGTCTAGTATGTCCATACATTCATTTCAACATTTTCATTTCTGCTACTTTCATTTTTTGTTCATGTTCAAATTTAGTGTCCCAACACTCTGATTTTTATAGCATCACTGGTCTTACATACGTTTTATAAAATTTTCCTTTTAATCTCGGCAGTACTTTATGTTCATAAAGTGTAGAGAATGTACTTCTCCATTTATTTTAACCTTCCTGAATTCTATGTCTAATACCTTTATCAATTCTCCATTTTCTTGGAGGATAGATACTAAATATTTAAAATTTTCAAATATATCTAATTTATGCTGGTCAATTTTCACGCTTATCCCATTGCTTCTCTTATCATTGCTAAAGTAACATTCCAAATATTTAATTTTATCTCTACTTATTTTAAAACCTTTAGACTCTAATTTCCCCTTCTAAACTGCCAACTCGGTATTCGCTTCTTCTCTCATCTCATCAATCTAAATTATATCATTTGAAAATAACATATATTTAGGGAACATGAATAACAAAGCGTGGAGGATCAAAAAGTATGACTGAACTTACCAAACCATCACCCCAGAGGATACTGAAAGTTTCACTACGGGCCATATATCTTTAAATGCAGCCATTGTAAATCCTTTCCATGAATGAGGACACCAACCACCAAAGATGTAAGCAAATTCCCCAAATACCACAAACCATGAAGATATGCTAAGTGCACCCATTGCACCAGCAACTCCCCAATCCAGCACATTTACAAAAAGCCAAGACAAAGGAACATGAATAATGAACTGCAAAATAGACAGCCATGCGATGACCATATTCTTCTGTTGGGCTTGTAGAAACATTTGGTTTGTCAAACTGAACACAAAATTGTACACAAAGGGGATGAACCACAAAGAGGTATATCCAGCAGATTGTGCAATATTTTCTTTCTCTCCAAGAAGTCTAAAGATGGATGCTCCAAAGATGAAAACAGGCAGCAAGATAGTTAGAGTGATGAAATCAACAATCCATGACCTCTGTAAATAAATCCCCATCATATGAAGTTGTCCTGCACCAAATGCTTGCCCACAAAGAGTTTCAGTTGCACTTGACATTCCTATCTGCAGCAACAGCAAGGTGAAGGAAACAAAGACATAGTATCAGTATAGGATTTAATAGGGGTACATATTGCTGGCAAATTACATTGATGTAAAATAACCATAAGAATCATTATCAAGGTACATGATTCTTTTTATTTGCTTCCTTGCAGAGTAACAAAGTTTGAAGACAAATCCTTTGTTAAAAGAACCCCAAAGAAGCATTTCTTAAAGGACATGAGCTTCAGCAGAAATTCTCAGGCACCCAGGAAGGGAGAAGGGAAAAGTTCTCTTAAGTCATCAATCAACAGAAACTCAGATCTATTACTTTAATGTATAGATTTTTTTCAAGGCAGAAGAGATGGAGTTCCCATGTGATTTATGCTCTTGAATAATTGGAGGAGCAAGAAATCTCAGAAAATTAAATAACAATTTATCTATGCCTTTTTAAACATAACAGAAAAGATTATTCTATGACTCCCAGAACCCAAAACTGAACATGCATTTATACCTTTTTATAGACAGCTAGTCGTGTTGTTGCAGCAAATTACTCATACTACCAAAAGGCACGAGTTTACTTGAAATACCTCCTAGTAGAAGAATGACTAAGAAGGATACATAATCAGTTCTTACATCCTTTAGAGCGTATAAAGTTTCCTGGTAACGACAACCAAGTTTTATACTCTGCAATTCAAACGTGTGCATGTTGATCAACTTTCAAGGACAGGTTTTTGACATTTTAAATCTTATTTAATTGTTTGACGAAATTGTGTGTCTTGAAGTTCATCAAGTACCATTTTTCATCTTGTGACAAATCACTCCACAATGCGTAATAACTGTGTCTCATGCATAAATTTCTCTTTTGACCATGACATAAACCTGAAATGCTTCCTCCTTTAAATCCAGTTTGATCCAGGAAGAGGGAATCAACTCATAAGGTTAACAGCGTTCTGAAGAATTTTAGGGTATGTTTGGAGTATGGGTTTCTATTTGCAAATAAGTAAATTCTTAAAAAAAACAATTATCCAAACACATTTTTATTTCAAAATTTAAAATTCAAATTTTCCCACCCAAATTTCTCTCGCATAATTTCAAAAAAATTTCCCTCTTATTTCCCCCCTCCCCCCCTCAAAATACTTTTTCTATTAAATACCCACTAAAATTTGCACACATTCCAATACAACTTTTCCAAATACATCACACGCCAAACAAACCCTTAAAGAATTAATGTATTCTTGGGTTAAGCAATGTGGCCTCCGAGAATGCTACTACCCACCTCCACATTATATGATTTCTATGGATGCTGTTTAATGTCACCTACCTTTCTATTCTAGTTTTGGTTAGTAATCAAGGTTGGAGTTTCAAGATTTTTAATTTGACAGACCACGTGAGATATGCTATTCTTCACTAGTTTTGTTTCTAATTTCAGTATTTCTAAAAACGTGCTAAGTATTCAGTAATTATATCCAAGGACTCTATCCTGAATCCATGCTTCTAAACTACTATATTATCCATAGAAAGTCTATATCATCACCATAGTTATTAAAGGCTCAAGGCGCACTTAGGCGCATAGGGGTCTTGGAGCCTAGGCGCAAGGCGCAAGGCGCAGGCGCGCGCCTGAGCGACATGAGGCGCATATTGAAAAAAAACTTTAAAATAATATTTTAGGCATTCATGCTTATACTTCCTAAAATAAACTACTTAGGAAAAGGAGAAGCAAAAACAGTAGAAAAAAAACAGAAGAAAAACAGTAGGACTGGACTGGTTTGCAGAAAAGGAGAAGCAAAAACAGAGAAAAAAAACAGAAGAAAAACAGTAGGACTGGACTGGTTTGCAGAGAAGAAACAGCGGGGAAGGAAGAAAATAGGAGAAGAAAGAGCGGGGAAAGAAATAGCTTATGCTTATCTGTCGGCGCCTTCTTCTTTCCTTTTTTTTTTGCCCAGAACCCTAGCTTATGCTTATCTGTCGGCGCCTTCTTCTTTCCTTTCTTTTTTGTCCAGAACCCTAATGGATACTAATGTTCTGAAGGCGCTCCAGGCGCGCTCGAGCTCGAGACAAGGCGGCGCTTTCCGAGAGCGCGCGCTTATTCGACATCGCCCGCCTTTGGCTCTGCAAGGCGCTGGAGCTCGCGCCCTGCGAGAGGCGCGCTTCAGGATAACTATGATCATCACAATCATCAAAGTGCTACAAGAATATAGATCCATTTGAAGAAATCACCATTTCTCTTGCATTTTTCTCCAGAAGTTCATCTTATATTTGCTCCCTCCTCTTGTCGATAATCAATTGTTTGCTGCACTACAAGAAAGAAGGGCTCATTCTGAATTAGCGGTATCTTGCTAGTTCAATGGATCATTTTGCTCCTTTTTAAATTGGAAGAGACGAAACCGAAAACATAAGAATAAAGGACAAAGGACTAGTGAATGATGCATTTTTTTAACTTTATTGAGGTTTTGTTTCACAGAACAAAAACCAAAAAGCTTCAAAAACAAAGACCAATGGCTCCAAACCACCAATATACAGCAACTATGTTGAACAACCAATATGAGAATACTTATCCACCAAATATTAGTAGGCTAATTCAGCAATAAAAGTAACAAAAGTGTTCATGATAGTATTGTTGAGGTCCATGGGTAGGTGTAAAGAATTCCACATCGATTTCAAAAAGAGATACAAAACATTGGGTTCAAAACCTATAGTCTTAAGCTTTTGGGTCTAACTTGGGTTTTAACTTACTTATTAGTGGTTGTTGTGGGCTATCTAGGTCTTTTCTCCTTAAGACAAATTCCTAACTTTGGTATCAAAGCCTAAGGTTCCGGTCTTCTTGGTGGATTAGGCCAGGTAATTAGATACTCTAAGGGTTCAGAGGTCGGCCTGTGAAGAAGCAAGTTGTCGGCTAGTTGGCGCCTCAAGTCTTCCCGGTGTATTGGGCTAGGTAATTAGATACTCTGGGGGTTCAGAGGTGAGCCTGTGAAAAGAGATAAAAACTTGTATGGAGTAGGAATGGAAAAGCGAAATACAAAACACTTAATAAATAAGTTGGGTTTAGAACCTTTCAACTTAAGCTTTTGGGCCTAACTTGGGATTCAACTTACTTATTAGTGGCTGTTGTGGGGTTTCTGGGTATTTTCTTTCCAGGACAAATTCCTAAATTCCTAACAACTATTACGGGTTAGATTTTAGTAATCTCCCTGAAGCATTGTAACAGAAATTTTAAGCAAGTTTACAAATCAAAGATTCTTTCTAATCAAATTTGTCTAAAATCTACTGAAGATGCTGAGAACAATAAGCCTACAAATCTAGAGCATGTGTATAAAGGAAATAAGCATTTCGCATTATCTCCTTGGTCAAACTCAATAGATTCTCTACCCACAACAAACAAAGCACAGAGTGAATAAGTAGTTGGGGCACTGTTTACAACTTAAATCACATTGGAAGCCCCTTGATCACTAATAGATTGAACCAATGGCAAATTCAAATTGCTTTCTCTCCTTGCTAATAGTTTAATTCTTCCGTACATACATCATAACACTATCCCAGTGAAAAACCAACCATAACAAAATGACTTGATTATAGACGCTTTGTGTTCTTGAAAATGTGCGTGCAAAGAAACACTTTACAAGTAGAATCCAATTTTTATGACAGCTTTAGAGATTTTTATGAACGTACCAGTATTCCATTTACAAACCGCACACTGAGAGTTTGTACAAGAGCATAACCAGCAAGATCCAACTCACTTATATGCCCTACAAATGATTGTGTGACGACTATGCTGCCAAATGAAGCAACACGTGCCAGGACACCAGGCAATGCAACCTTCCAAACCTTCTTGGATTCATCACAAATCTGTCCTTTCAAATCACCTACCTCCTCTTTTCCAGAACTGAGCAGCTTCTCTTGTATCCCGCTGTCCATATCTGTAAGCAAAATCACAGAGTAAACAAAAAATGAAATAATCAGCTTGTATGGTTAATGACAATGATTAATAGTGTTCCAACTTTCATTTTTGCCAACGAGTACCCCATACTGCGCCCACTATCAGGAATGCACTTATGTATAAATGGAGCATAAACAGGATGTGTATGACGACTTGAGTAATCGTGGATTAATTACATCATCTTTGATCACTGAACCCCTGGCATTGGTTTTGATTGGCTGTTCAAGTTTTCTAACACATTCGTAACCAAATCTTTATAATGGAAGAAAATGGGCCTTGTTTCAGAAACAATTCCCCCCAAATTATTTCCTTCGACAGTAAACGAATAATAACTATTGGTCGATTGAAGACGGCATCACATTGAAACTTAAGCCTAAAATAGCATAAGAATTACTGTTGATCCAGCCGAATTTTTACTCAATAATCGTCGACCATACTTTTTTCCCCCTTCAAGCACGATTAGCAATGAATGTAACAATCATTATTGAATTCCCATAAAAAACATCAATTCTTCATTAAAAAACAAAAATATTAAAAAGTTGAAAGGTTAAAGAAAACAAATTCCTTTTTAAATTCTAGCACTCCATTCTCCCTTTAATTTGGCAAGCCATGCATAAAAGTGCTTGTAAGAACTTTGTGAAAATTTAGAACAGTTGTCTCCGGGAGCAGTTGGGTACGAACAAAAATATTTATATCCCAACCAAAACTAGAGAAACGCGGCATTTTCTACATCTCCCATTTAAACTTATCTAATTAAGCTAGTTTGATAGTGAAAACTTGAACGTGCATTTGAAAGGTTAATGTTCTGTTTGGATTCAGGTTCATTTACAAAAATATTAGTTTTTCATAGAAAAGAAATGAAATATTTAGACACTTCTTTATTTCATTTCAAAATTCAAATTTAAAATTTAAAATTCAAAATTTTCCCCAAACTCTTCTCCTATAATTTTTTTAAAAAAAAATTTCTCCAATACGTTTTTTATTCTCCCTCTTCAAAAAAGTTCCACTAAAATTTTCATATATTTCAAAACAAAATTTCTCAAATAAATCACAATCTAAACATAGTCTAAGAGAAATGGTGATGAAAAAATAAATAATAAACTTTTCACCTATTAATGAACTGAATTGTTTGTCTATAGTTCTTTTCCTCTATCTCTCCATCATTTTCTTTGTTTAATGATTTTAATATTCTTAATTTTTTATTTACTTCAATTTTTTTATAATCTTATAAATATATAAAAGGTATTTATATGACTTCTTTAATTTTCTTCAACTTTATTAATTCATATGTTGGTGCTTTGATTTTGTATTAATAATTTTTTTTAAAATTGATAATAAAATTATATTTTCATTCAAAAACTCGTTCAAAACATTTGTACAATTACTGTTATTTTATTATTTATGACAAACAACACACGGTGCAAAAATTATATATTTTATTACTATAGCATAAGTAATAAATTTTTGTATCTTTATAATTTCATATGTCCAATTTCAAATGTGAATTTTTCATTAATTCATTTCTAATTAATTAATAGGTTCATATTTCAAATTTCAGATTTTAAATTTCAAATTTAAATCTTAAGATTTAAATTTTAGTTTTCCCAACAACTTTTATCAAATGGAGTTACTTAATAACTTCAAAGCTCAAACCTACAACGTTCAAATTTCAGTTTTTTTAAACATAGCCTTAATGTGTGTTTATATCAAATCTTACCTTATCATTACATCAAATCCTATATTATCAATGAAAATCAAAATCCTCACAAAACAAAAATAATCTTTCAGCAATGCAAAAAATAAAATAATCAATGAATCTTTACTATATCATTCATTATCTTAATTCTACCATTATGTTCTAAAACAAAATCTTATAAACACCATCATCTTTCAAATTCCATCTAATAAAAAGAATTTTTATTTAGAAAAAAAAAAAACTTTCAAAACAGCATAAAAAATCTCGTTGTCTTCTAAAGCAAAAGGTAATAAAATCACATTATCTTTCAAACAAGAATCACTTTTGGAAGAATGAATTCTGCAAATTCATTTTAAAATTTAGCAAGAGCCAAAAAAACAAATTCTTATAGACCTGCAACAACTAATTTATCCGCAAAAAAACAATTGCATTATCCTATTATTTCTGGGTGGGTTTTTTTTTTCTCTAAAATGAGAATTACTTTGGTAAAATTAAGATTTTTTAATAACTTACTATTTTTGAAACACTTACTTTTATTTTTAGTGAAGGTTTTGTTTTTCTCTAAAATTGTATTTAACTTTTTATTTAATAATGTAAGATTTGATTTAAATGAAAGGGTAAAATTTAATGTAAGGAGATTAAATTCACATTGATTATCAAAGAATACTAGTGAGCTTTACAAAATTTTACACTAAGAGTGTTTAAAAAAATTCAAAACTCGATGCGCATGGGATGATGACAAATGAAAAATATTTTATACACAGACTATATCATCATTTTTAGTGCAGCAAACTAATTAAATATTTTTTTTGCCGCTATATGTAAATGAATTATTCTCCCCTGTAAATCATAGATTATTCCGGTATTCCCCCTAATTATTTTTGGCTAAACCATCCTATGTAATCGGTAAGCGTATCGAATAATTTCTCCAAATGAAAAATGATTATGAGGAATAAATGAGTATCTATGTATTTCAATTTACAATTTATCAAAAATAACCCACTATTAGTTCATTCTTCACAAAAAAAATTTAAATGATTTGCGATTTCTACACATGATTTTTCGTAACACTTTCTTGTATTATTTCTTATAACATATTTTAATATATTCACATAATCGTTCTAGTGTATCATGTTATTTATATTGTTAGATTTTTTTTTATCCTAGTTATTTGTCAGTATGAAGAATTTTTTTTAGATATAGATATTTAATCAATTTTTAATATTTTCTTACTATACTTTTTGTATCCAAAATATTCTAAAAATATAAAGCAAGCACAAAAAATTTCATAGTAAAATATATTAGAATGGAAGTAATGACTTATAATATAATTTTTAAAAAAAACAATAGCTACGTTAATATATTAAGATGTATCCACTCAAAAGGTGTAATTTTTAACATTTTTTAGTCACTTGAAAATACAAAAAATAATTTTTTATTGTATTAAAATCAAATAAATTATTTATTTATCAAATTACAGGGGGCCACCCCCAATCCACAATTAAACTGCCACGAACTACCACCCACCGACTGAATTCTGAATGCATCAAAATTGTACATATAAAAAATTCAATCGTACTGAATTTAAGAGTAATTATCATGGGCAGCAGCTGTATGATACAACCTTAGCAATAAAGAGGCAAATTGGTAATTTTATCAGTTAAAATTACCACAAAATATTAGGATAAAATCATTTAGGGTACGTTGGACAAAGGTTTCTATTTACAAATAGAAAAAATAATTTTTTTTTTAAATAAAAATATCACATCCCAAACACATTTTTATTTCAAAATTTAAAAATTTAAAATACTTTTTAATTTTAAAAAAAATATTCTCACTTATTTTTTCCTCTAAAATACTTTTTTTATAAAAAAATATTCACACAAACTAATACAACTTTTCTTAAATATAACTCTATCGAAACGGACCCTTAATATTTTTAATGATTTGCTACACTAACAAATATATATATATATATAGGTAGTAGGTAGGACAAAATTAGGATGTTTAAAAGCACGTTCAAATTGGAAAACATAAGAATTGTAAGTTGTAACTATTATGGCGCCGCCGGATAAATTACATACAATGATTGCACTGACCATGAAGTATGCACTGTGCAGTACAGCCAGAAACTTCGGAACGATATCAAGTTTGAAATGGTGGTCATAACTCAGCCACGTTTACCTCATCAACAGTACCCAACCGACAGTAAACCCACTATGTTCCTATCCCAGTCGAAAGTGATTATTGCATGAACTTATTTTAAAGTAACGATTGAATAGTAACAAATTATAATAGTAATTTTGTATAATAATTAATATAAAAATTATAAACAAATAAAATTATTTTTTAATATTTGTGTTTTATAATAAATAAAAAATAATTTTATTTTTACATAATTATCACATCAATTACTATACAAAATTATTATAAATTATCACCATTTTTATTATTATTCCTTATTTTATATTCACTCTTTATTTTATAGTCAATTCTTTCGAAACAACAAAAAGTAATTGTCACTCTCGAAAAGTACACACTCCAACACGTAATTAATATTCATCAATCATATCGAAAATACAAAATAATCACAAATTCATTTTGATATGACATAAGTACCGGATAAATTTGGCAACACATATTGATTTTTGAAAATCAATACAACTATCGATTTAAAATATATATATATATATATATAATCTCGCTAACTTTGGAATAATGTTAGTTCATTTTTCAAGCGACCCAAAATTAGAGAATAAAACTAGAAGCATATTTTATATTTGCTGCTTTGAACAAGAGAAACACTTTCTGTAATACAGTAATTTATTCTTTTTCTCCCCCCTCGCTAGCAACTATAAAAGTTTAAGAAAAAAATCGTGTAATAACTCTCCAAATTAATCACCGAGCGGTCCAAGTCAAAAAATGGAAAAATAAACTCACGCTGTAGACCCCAGCTTGCAGAGAAGATGGAAAGGTAATCATCACATTTTAACCCCTTATGATTCAGAACTCACGTGACGGACAACCGAAAATTCAAAAATGGACACTCCCGATTGTACAACTTTTCAATTTTCCAACGGATTCCTCGCTACCAAAGTCCTTTCCTTTCCGCCATTCTTTTCCTTTCATTTCGGTTGGGGAAGGCCAAATAATAAGGGTTACTAGGATAATTCAAACCAAAATTTTTACAAGAAGTTAAAAAGAGCCCATGATCAAGAATCTGAATATTGAAGGGACAAATCGTGGAAAAGAAGCACATGGAGAAATTTCATAAACAAACATATCAGGAACTCAATATGAAACAGTTGCCATAAAAAATTCAAGTATAAAAATCAGAACAGAAGGTCAGTTACATCTTCCATATTACGGCATACGAAAAGTCAAAATCAGCAAATGAAGCAAAAGCCAAGCGCAGCAGAGTTGCACACCTACAATGATGCAGGGCATATATACAGCTTTCGCGGCAGTTTCTAAGTCCAATTAAGTGTGGAATGAAATACACCAAAAAAAATTTCCAGGAGAGCAATACAGATTCTGGAGTTCTAGATGACAATCGAAGATCTTATTTTACATTTCATCATCATTCGTCGCATCATAATCACACAAAAACGCACATGAGGCAACAAGAAAGGCTTGAATAGAGGACTAGAGAGAGGCTTGCCTGATCAATGGTTTCTCGTGGCAGAAGCTTTCCCTTCAATTCAGCGTCTTGAAAATGGTGCTAAGGTGAAGAAGAAAGATGGAAAGATAGAGGCAGCAGAAGGGAGAGAATCTGCCCAAAATAGTAGTATGTACGAATGAACTGTGTGGTCAGTATATATGGGGGACTGCAGGCTCTTGGTCTTTGGGTTGGTGGAATTTGGTTTTCCCCTTGATTTTTCATGCGTTTGCATCATTTATGAATAAAATGGGGAAATTTTAAAAAAAAAACAAATTAATGTGTTATGAGGAGACGTGGAAGCTTTTAGTTTCATGAGCAGGATGGCGGGGACCGGGGAGGTACTAGGTAGACCATTGAGTGAGTTCTGAGTCTTCTGACTTCTGAAGAGTCGTGGAGGAGGGATAGCGAGGAGGTGTGATGGGCTACGTATCCAATTACTCAACCACCAGGTAAGTAAATTTGATTTGACCACACGTGTTCAACTTTCGGGAATTTTTTTTCCTTTTTAAATGTTTTATTTGGCCATAATTCCTTTTCTTTTTACATGTTTAATTTTAAAATTTTTTTATTCCTAAATAATATTTTATTTTGTATGAAATTTTAGTACGTATTATTTTTTAATTAATAATGATATTGTATAAATTATATTAAAAAATAAAATAAAAATAAAAATTTATATTTAAAAATACATTAAATGTATTATATTTTATAATTAAAAAAATTAGTGAATTTTTTTTAAAGAAGACAAGAAGTATTTTATTTGGGGAAGGGGAAATTCCGTAGTTTTGAGTGGACCATCTTAACAATTGCATCGTCCCTCGAACTTCCCATTTAAAGGGTGGAGCAATTTTTTTTAAAATTTGGAGTATTAATTTGCTCGGCAACTACAGGACAGGTTAGAAGGTATTAGCTAATATATTCTTCCGTTTTTGAAAGAGTTCATTTTCCTTTTTGTCTTAAAAAAATTATTTTTATAATAAAATTCATTTAATATCTTTACTAATAATAATTAAATATAATAATAATTAAAACTAATGATAAAAATGTAAAATTATATATAATAATACAATAAAAGTTTTGTATTTAATTAATAAAAAATTATATTTAATTCAAAATAAACTCTTTTATTTAAGACAAAAAGAGTAATTAACAATTGAGTTATGAGTAGTCATGGCTCCACTTACGGGCTACCTGGTGTGGAGGGATGAAACGAGAAGATTCTAGCAAAGTTAAAAGGAGAGAGCCAAATTTATTTATATGTTACATAGAGTTGTGCTTAGAAGATGTTGATGCAAAACATACATGTGGAAATAGTTTGAAAAAAAAATAATAGGAGAGCTAATAAAAAAATTCAACAATGAGTTCACTCTTAACTTAACACCAAAAAAATTGAAAAATGAGTGAGTATTCTTAAAGAGAAAAACCCCATTGTGGGAGAAGTTAATTGCATATAATGGAAATACTCATTATGATCCATTGATGCACACCATAAATTTCAATGCAGAACAATGAGAATAATACATAGAGGTACTTTCCTTAACATTATTTAATTTAATGCAAAATAGATAGTATTACTTAACTATTTTAATTAATAATCCTGAAAAATCCTAATGTAAGTAAATTTTGATATAAGCCTTTGCAATGTGCGAATGAATTGATGGTTGTTGGCGTGGGGACGACGGGATGCATGGGGTCTTTAAAAGGAAGGTTTGCCTACTCGTGTTAATGAAGTTTTTAGAAAATCCTTCATCAATCTTAAAACTAATCAGGTAGACAAATCATTTTCATCAACTCAATTGAAGTTACGTAAAAAACCTACGAAGCAAAGCATCAAAACCAATAACTTGGACAATTAGTTGATGGGAGTTATTAAGGGTTTGTTTGGAGTGTGATGTATTTGGAAAAAGTTGTATTAGAATGTGTAAAAATTTTGGTGGGTATTTTTTGATAGAAAAAGTATTTTGGAGGGAAAATAAGAGAATTTTTTTTAAAAAAATTATGTTAGAGGAATTTGAGTGGAAAATTTTGAATTTTAAATTTTGAAATAAAAATATATTTGGATAATTTATTTTTATTTGAAAATTTACTCATATACAAATAAGAATAACTTATCCAAAACTCTAAAACTCTATAGCAATTAGATGGACACAGCATTGAAGACTAATAAAATATTAGATAAAATGGCAACATTGGAAATGGTTGACCCATTGTATATAATAGATCTTTCTATTTTTCGTGAAGACAAGGCCTACAGACAACAATAGATTCATTTGAGTATTAATAGGAAAGAGCCAGTGGCACGGCGGTTAAGCCTTAAGGTGCCCATGCAAGAGGATGCAGGTTCGAATTTTACCAGTGATAATTTATCACAAAAATTTTGTAATAGTGTAAGGCATTCCCATTGTAATAGTATATGTACATCCCCTTCTCCTTTTCCCTCTTGTAATAGTGTAAGGCTCTAATGAAACAAATATCTCTTGTAATAGTGTAAGGCTCTAATGAAACAAATATTCCTTAAAAAAAAAAAAATTTCCCTTTTGTAATAGTGTAAGACATTCCCATTGTAATATTATATGTACATCCCCTTCTCCTTTTCCCTCTTGTAATAGTGTAAGACTCTAATGAAACAAGTATTCCTTAAAAAAAAAAAAATTGGTCGAAAAATCTTGTAATAGTGTAAGGCATTCTCATTGTAACAGTATATGTACATCCCCTTCCCCTTTTCCCCCTTGTAATAATGTAAGCCTCTAATGAAACAAGTATTCCTTAAAAAAAAAAAAAAATCGGTCGAAGCTCAGAAGAGTTGGATTGCAATAAATGGGAAAAATTTAGGCCTTATTAAAATTTGACAATTTTTTTTACTTTTTTTTATTTTCTTATTGTATTTTTTCAAAACTCTGAAGTTTGTGTTTTCTCAATATTTGATGAACTTAGTTAAAAAAATTTTTAATCTAAATATGATTATCTATTTTAAGTGATATTATGCTATTATTATATTCTTATTTTATTAAAATAATTTTTATAAAAGGACGGTTTGCCTACTCGTGTTAATGAAGTTTTTAGAAAATCCTTCATCAATCTTAAAACTAATCAGGTAGACAAATCATTTTCATCAACTCAATTGAAGTTACGTAAAAAACCTACGAAGCAAAGCATCAAATCCAATAACTTGGACAATTAGTTGATGGGAGTTATTAAGGGTTTGTTTGGAGTGTGATGTATTTGGAAAAAGTTGTATTAGAATATGTGAAAATTTTGGTGGGTATTCTTCGATAGAAAAAGTATTTTGGAGGGAAAAATAAGAGAAATTTTTTTTAAAAAATTATGTTAGAGGAATTTGAGTGGAAAATTTTGAATTTTAAATTTGAAATAAAAATATATTTGGATAATTTATTTTTATTTAAAAATTTACTTATTTACAAATAAGAATAACTTATCCAAAACTCTAAAACTCTATAGCAATTAGATGGGCACAGTATTGAAGACTAATAAAATATTAGATAAAATGGCAACATTTGAAATGGTTGACCCATTGTACATAATAGATCTTTCTATTTTTCGTGAAGACAAGGCCTACAGACAACAACAGATTCATTTGAGTATTAATAAGAAAGAGCCAGTGGCACGACGATTAAACCTTAAGGTGCCCATGCGTGAGGACACTGGTTCAAATTCTACTAATGACAATTTATCACAAAAATCTTGTAATAGTGTAGGGCATTCACATTGTAATAGTATAGGTACATCCCCTTCCTCCTTTCCCTCCCTAATAGTGTAGAGCTCTAATGAAACAAGTATTCCTTCAAAAAAAAAAATCGGTAGAAGTTCGGAAGAGTTGGATTGCAATAAATGGGAAAAATTTAGGCCTTATTTAAATTTGACAATTTTTTTTTACTTTTTTTTATTTTCTTATTGTATTTTTTCAAAACTCTGAAGTTTGTGTTTTCTCAATATTTGATGAACTTAGTTAAAATTTATTTTAATCTAAATATGATTATCTATTTTAAGTGATATTATGCTATTATTATATTCTTATTTTATTAAAATAATTTTTATTTCATACCATATACAAACAGATATTATCAAAAGAGCAAAAGAAAGTATTGAAGATTGTAGTGACAATGTTAATAACGAGAAAGTTAAAAAAAAAAAAAAAAAAAAAACGTATTGGAAGGAGTTATTGATGAAATTATTAAAAAGAGATACATATGTTAATGAAATTATCAATGGATTCTAGTACTCTCCCTAGATTTGCTACATATGAAAAAAACAAGCATTTTTAATTTTGTGGGCTCACTTTCATAAGAGGGGCTGGTTAAAAAATAACTGTTATATTTCAGTTGAAAAGAAAATAGCAATGTCTGACCCAAATAGTACATACATACTTTTACGAAGTGCTTCATGCTATGTTTATATTTTTGAAAGAGATGATTGTCCTTAATTTTAATCCAAATTTCTTTCAGAGTCCACACAACGTTGATTGCAAGAAATATTTTCGGTAATGTTGATAAGTTAATTTTTCATTACCAATTTTTGAATAATTATGACCATTATGAAAAGCAAGGGTAATCATAAATTTTAATGTATAGTGATTAATTTAATTTTATTTCTATTTAATAGAATGCCATGGGTGCACTAAATAGTACGCTTGTACATCCAGTTATACCACGCTTGAATCAAACCCTATATCAAGGACAAGGAAAAGGAAAAGAAGATTGGTTTTAAAATACACTCATAATATGTGATTTTAACATGATATTCATATTTTGATAAATTAGTTGAGAAGGAGTAGCACATGATTCTAAAGTGTTAACTAAAACTAGACGAGATCTATTGAGTAATTTTCCATCATAGTTGAAATAATTTTATTAAACAACTTTGTTTTGTAACTGCAAAGTTTTATATGCATACAAAATAAGCAAATAATAAAATCAGTATATCATAATATAATTCTCAAATTAAAGGTACGTAAAGCAGTAATAATGAGATACATGCTAATTTTGTTATAGTGACCTAATCAATGAGTGTGTGAAATTCATTTACAATCTTAATATTTATAAAAATATTTATTATAATTATATTAAAAATTAATTAATAAATATTATACTTCTTCCATTTGAATGTTCACTCTTAGTCAGATATACATTTTTAGTTATAAAATATAACATATTTAATACACTATTGAATATATAATTTTTTTTTAGTTTCGCTTTTTTATCATGGACTACACATATTTACTATTAAAAAAGTTAATATAAAATTTTTATCAGTGAAGTTATTTTTTAAAATAAAAAAATTGAAAGTGAATTATTTTTAGGAAAAGAGTATTAGTCACTTATGAATATAATTCATAGTAAGAGAAAATATAAAAAAAAAATGGCAAGAGAGGAGTGAGTTAATTAAGTGATTTGAGTGTTGTAAGACTAATTTTAGTGCTCATCCTAATTGATTATTCCCTCTATATTAAAAAAAAAAGTTTATTCTTTTTTTTTTCAAAAATAGAATTAACTTTTAAAATTTTGTTCTTATATTTATCCTTACTATTCGTATGATTTAAAATTCAAAAAATTATATACTTACTAGTGTATTAAATATGTGTTATATATTATAATTTAAAAATATTACATTTATTAAAAAATAAATTCTTTTAATCCGTATGATGTACTCTTTCTATTTAAAAAAAAAAAAGTTCACTTTAATTTTTAATTAAAAAAGAGTCTATTTTTAAATAAAATTTCTGTAATATCTTTATTATTAATACTTATGTATGGCCATAATTAAAAAAATAATGGTAAAAATAAAAAATTATATATTTCTTAATATATTAAAAATATTATATCTAATAAATTTAAAAAAGCTGTATTTAATCTAAAATAAATTATGGTAAGAGTAATAAATTGGGTCTATATTCATAAGCCGACGAGGATCTTACACTTTTTGTCCTGCTGTAACATTGTTGACGGAACCGGGAGTTTTTACACTCACATTCCACAAGAATGCAATGGCATGTCCGGGATTGATCTGTTGCTGCCGTATCACAAACCCATATTTAAAACAAAGAGGTCAATGACTAATGCATGACATGACAATTGAGGCTGCTCAAGTATTGAGGTGTTCTTGGTGGCAGCAATTTCCATAGAAAAAGATCTGTTTTATTTTTTTAAATTTTATTAGAAAATAAAATAAAAATTGATGAAAATTTTTTGTGAGTAATTTTTTTTTGAATGAAGAATCAAAAGTCTGGCGAAAGAAAAATTGGTAAAAATTTTGATTTTTTAAATTTGATTTTTGAAGAAAGTAACAAAAAATTGCGAGAATGTTATGAAAAGATATTACATACATTTTTTGTATTTTTATTTTTAGTATAATAAATTAATCACATAATTTCTTTTTTTTCCTCTCCTATTATGTTTATGACTTGTTCCTCTTAATTTATAAGTTGTCCTTTTTAATTATATCTAATTGTACAATTTAACGTAATGTAATAGATCTATGAAATATTTTTTTAAATGTTATAATTTTTTTCCAGAATAAGCTAACTAATCCTGAAAAAAATATGAAACCAAACATTTCACTAGTATGACTGTGTATGTGTACTATGTACAAAGTCCTAACACCATCGTATGGGGGCGGACTGGAAGTGGATTTTAGAAATTTTTGTATTAGCAGCCTCACTTTATTTTTTTTATTAACATTCTTTATTTCTTATTAAGTGTAAAATTTTAGCATTAGTTATTATTTTAATGATAAATAATACTCTATAATATAAATAAAATTTTAATCTCGCTATACTTTTAAGAATATAATTTCACATTTTGTATTTTTATATTTTATGAATTAATGAGGAGAATAAGGATAGGTAAAAGTTTCAGAAATATTTTTTATGGGAGATTTTTTCTCTCAGGAAGGAAAATAATAATGGGATAAATGCTCTGTGCAATTTTGTTTTGAAGAGGGAAAAAAAGTTTGTTGAAGGAAAATTTTTTAACATAATATTAGGAAAGTTTTAACAAAATTTTTAATTTTTGAGGGAGAACAAAAAAATTGTTTAAATATTTTAATTTTTTTTCAAGAAAAAAATCACATTTTCAGGCAAAGTTTCAAATTTTCTTGCAAGTTTGAAGCCATTACTATCGAGCAGGATGAGATGATGGCTACGTTGACAATTGCGCAGCCATCAGTCAATGGGCGATTTGACCCCAAATGGCCTTGGGGAGTTAAAGGTGTCAATTTCAAGCCACGTGGGTGCATCGACCTTTTTGGCAACCTGAGAACTGGCTTAGTCGCTATAGTGCTCTCACCAGCCAAGTGGCCTTAGTCGCTTTCTCTACTATCGTTATGGATTGTGATTTATTTAAAAAAATTTATATTAAAATATATAAAATTTTTGAGAATTTTTTCAAAAAAAAATTTAAAAGAAAAATAATTTTTTTTTACTTTTAAATAATATGAAGAGAATTTAGGAAAAAAAATTTTAAATTTTAAATTAAAAAGCGTTATAATGTTTTATAAATAGTAACACATTTTGATACCCACTCAGACCTAACATAATAAATAAATAAACAAATATTTTAATTTTTAATTTTTAATTTTTAATATAAATTATATATTATTATTAGTAAATAAAATATAATAATTTTACATAGAAGTGAAATTTTTTATAATTTTTTTTTGACACCAGACATTTGTTTTGGGAAATGAGATAGTAATAAACGCATGTGATGTGTTCCTTATATGATTTATTATTTTATTTTATATTTTATAATTTTTTGATTTATAAAAAGAGTTTTCTGTTGAATAAATTTTTTATTATCTTTAATAATAATGACTATATATAATTTAAAATTAAAAAATTAAAAAAATAGAATATTATATATCTAATAGTATATTAATTGTATTTTACTTTATAATTTAAAAAAATCCTGTCAAATTAAAAGTAAAAATCTTTTTATTTTTTTTGTACAAACTAGTATTATTTTCTTAAAAATGTAAGAATATGAAGTAAAATAATAAATCATACAATAATCTTTCTCTTCCTAGAGATAATTATGTTTTCATTTTTTGGCTACCCAAAAATATTTGTCACCGTTACAAAAATTTCAATAATTCTATTTAAAAAGTAATTTATAACATATCTCAATAAGTTTCTAATTAGCAATTAAAAAAAATTATAAATTCATTTAGAATAAATTTATTTAGATAGTATAATAATTACATATTTTCTTAAAATTTCGTTTCTCTCAAAACGACAATTAAGTAATTATCACTTTCCAGGACCTTTATGGTCGAAAATTTTGCCGACAAAAACCAGCTCAGCTGTAAGGTTTCATCACTTATTGTAGAACCTCTAGTTTAGTTCCTTGTACCATATGAGGGAGCCATAAATGGTTGGTTTCGCTCTTGCAACATGTGACGAACAAACAAAACAAAAACCTCGATGGAGGTGGTGGGTCGCCCAAATCGTTGCCAAATTTGTTGACAACGGTGAGCAAATTTGGTGTGATTTTGTCCTTGGCATTTTTTTTTTATTTATTACAGTTTTTTGTCAATTTATAAGATTTTTTCCTTTCATGTTAAGGATTTTTGTTTACTAGTTTGATTGCAAAGTTATTTAACGTATGAATATTTTGGTTCCGAAATTTATTCAACGTGTGGTAAAGTCATGAAAGCATGGAGCAGCGTTAGAGACAAAACTCGTAACTCGGTTCCCGTTTAGTAGTATGTAGCTTTTATGCATTTTGTGATTCTATAATAAACCAATCAACTAGTTTGTATAAGTATACATGATTGCTATTGATGTAACGCACTACATCGCATCAATATTTTGCGCAATCTTCTTTCATTTGTCTTGTTTAGTTGTGTATTTTCCTTTATGGTTCAATTATCCACTATAAATCTATGAAGATCATTTAGCCTTCTTTGGCTAAGTTTTGTAAATTTTCTGCTATTAGCAATCAATACAAATATATTGTTTAAAAAAAAAAGAAAAAGTGATGAACAAATGATGCTACCGTGCTTCACATCCCCTATTTTATTTCTCATGGTTTCTAATTTTATCTATCCAAAACATGAGAAAATTGGAAAGTTGATACAATTTAAAGGTAAATAGTGTCATTCCTAGCTTAACTAAAAGATCACCAATTTATTTGATTATTGATTTTAAAAAGTTTTAATTTTCTTCTCTAATTTATATTTGACTTTAATTGATCATTTGAAATTGATTTTAATTAAGCCAAATTGGAAATAACTTCAGTGTATACTTCTCCAATGGTCACTGTTCATAAAGAAATTGATATCTTTCATTTATTCAAGTACAAAAAATAACTTCAAAATAAGAAAGTTAAAATAAAAGAGTATGAGTTAGTATTGTAATAAAAGAGTTTTTTTTAAAAAATAGACGCATTTCATGTGCTCTTTACTCTTTAGAGAGATGCCTAATTTGTTCCGATTTACCCAAAACTTTGAACCTGACTTCGCATCATATTATAATGTGCCTTTTCCAACGAACATAACATGCGAGAAATAATCATTAACCAATAATAATTAATAAAATTCAGGATAAAATTTGGAAGATGTGGTTGATTAATTCAGTTTTTAAACAAATTTAAATAATTTTTTCCCAACAACCTTGACCACGATAAAATAAAATGGGAGCGACAAAATATTAAGGATTTATAATGAACTCATTCTAAGCGGGTGAAGTAACAAATGGATCAATTTGGTTTGTTTACCTTGATTTGCGAATTAAATCGATTCAACTAATTCAATTTGAAAATTTTGAATCAGATAAGAAATAATCTAATCTAATATGAAATGATCTAATCTGATTTGAATTTATCTCAATGTAGAACAAAAAAAATTAATAGCTATTTTTTTTCTTCAAAAGTAGTTAACATTTGATATATATAGCATCTCTACATTTTAGATCTCTACACCTAAGGATTTATGAATATTTACATTTGGATCCTCACATTCTGAGTTAGACTTACATGCTGATCTCTACACATACGGGATCTCGGTGTTATAACATTGATCTTGACATGTTATATATTCGGACCTCGGCAAGTGGTACATTTGCTAGACCTCAACCTTCAGGCTTAGGGGAGAATATATGAAAACCACGCTAGCTTTGTGGGATATCGGACCACTTTGGCAATATAAGAACTCAACAAGTCCAAGTCTATCTACGAATATATAACAGTATGCAATATTTGTGAAAAACCGTAACAATCTATAACCAGCCGTTACAACTATATTCCATGGATTTCAGAGATAAGGTATATATGCTTAGTTGAACTGTTAGGTAAAAGGGAAAGAGAAATTTTCAATTGAGAGAATTAATATCAAAATTCTGACTTAAGCATCGGAGCATTTCTCCCGGAGAACCACTACGGGATTTGTTTTGCAGGTTAACAATTGATCAAGAAGACGGAGAGTTTTCATATCACAATTGCTAATCGGGTTGCGGATTAGACCTTTATCAACTGGTGCCATTTGTGGAAAATACAAAAACTTGAAAGTTTTCTTTTGAAGGAATATCCATGTTTTTAGTTTCCAATTTCAATAATGGTGGATACTTGATCTCATGGACACAGAGCAAGTAAAAGTACTAGTCAAGGATTGTCAAAGTGTAGCCGTTCAAGCCTTGCTAAAAATAGCCCTCACCGCTTAGGAGGCATCTCATAACGATCTGAACATCCTTCTGACAATGAAAATGGACATTTGCGACGTATAGTCACAAACCACAATGATTCCCCAGTCCGTAGGCAATATGAGAAAGATGAAAGAGTTTTTATAGAACCAAACTGTGCACAATTTGAGAAATTTCGAAGAGTCAGACATAACAAGTGCCCCTCTGAGAGTGGTCAAAGATAGGATGACTTGGGATATGCACGCTAGAAGAGAAATGACGATTGGAAGAAGCACTCATTTTCCCATACTAACGATAATTATCAAAATAATCGTTTTGGGATCAGGGCGAAGGATAGTACAAAACGCCCACGATTTAATGACATTCCACATATTAGCAAAATGGTGGCTAATGATATCAAAGACTTGTTGGGTTTGGATGATGAAGGAGATGCTCCATCACCTTCACGTCCAACATCATCCAATATCCCACATTTGCAAGATTCAAGTTGCCCGACAGGATCCCATCTTATGAGGGGGATTCCGACCCCTTAGATTTCCTGTCATGATTCAAATGTGCGATGAAGTTTAAGAATGCCCCAATAGAGATAATGTGTAAGGCGTTTCCTGTATATCTCAGTCGAAAGGCACGAGTATTGATTGACGGTTTGCCTTGAGGTAGCATCTTGTCCTTCAGACAGTTGACGCAACTTTTCCATACTTGCTTCTTTCAGAAAAGGAAATTCCATAACAATGCCATGGATTTAATGAACCTCAAACAAGGGAAAGATGAGTCCCTCAAGTTGTATGTAGAGAGGTTTAATGACGAAAGCCTCCAAGTAGTCGACCTAACTGATCAATTTGTAATTTCGGCCTTTATGAATGGTCTAAACCTTAGGTCATTCTATACTAAATTAGCTCAAGACACACCTACTGATGCTCAAACACTGTGACAGATAGTAGAAAGTTATACCAAAAGGGAAGAAGCCAGCAGGAAAAAATGAAAAAAATGAGAAGAATGAGAGAAAGCACCTGGAAGATTTCAAAGTAAAAGGTGCCCAAAAAATTGCTTTTGATAGGTTGAATTATAACCAAGGTCGCTTAAAACCTCGAATCCAAGATAAGAATCCTACCCCACTCACCAAGAGTTGTACGGAGATCTTATCTATACATAGGTATCTCCTCAGACCTCCAGTTCCACTGATTGCAGCACCACACAAGCAGCCGCATCACTTGTGGTGTGCATTCCATGACAACCACGGGTATGACACTGAAGATTGTAAATATTTAAAGAATGAAATTGAAAATTGCTTTCAAAATGGGATGTTTAGTCAATATATCCAGAGATGGCATCCTTATTTTGATGGAGCCCAACCTCGGCCTAGAGGTTGGTGAAGTGGCTACCGCAATAGAGGATCAGGTGAAGGACAATGTGGATAAGGTACATCATCACATCGAATGGGTTATAGGTCAAAATGGAACCCCTCAATGAATCAGACATATCAACAGTATCAGAATAATCCTTCACAATCGCAACCACTGATAATCGTAATGTCACTGGCATCATTCATGCCATATTTGAGGGATATCCAGAAGATAGTTTCAGTTCACTATAAAAGCCAATGCTAGGAGAATCTCACCTCAGGAATTGGTTCATAAATGTTTCAAACAATCCGAGGTCATAACATTTTTAGAAAATGATGTAATTCCAACCATCAGTCCATATAATGATGTTTTGGTGATCAAAACTATAATTGCTAATAAAGAGGTGCACAGGGCGTATGTTGATGATAGTAGTGCTATGAATGTTTTGTACATTGATTGCTTTCGCAAACTAGGAATTGATTTCGGTACTCAAAATGGGACCCTCCATGAATCAAACATATCAGCAGTATCAGAATAATCCTTCACAATCACAACCACCTCAGTTTCTTCCTCATTATAATCGTAATGCCACTAGCTTCATCCATGCCATATTTGGCGGATATCTAGAAGACAGTTTCAATTTTCCATAAAAGCCAATGTTAGGAGAATTCCACCTCAGGAATCGGTTTATAAATATTTCAAACCATCCGAAGTCATAACATTTTCAGAAGATGACATAATTCCAACCATTAGTCCATATAATGATGCTTGGTGATCAAAATTATAATTGCTAATAAAGAAGTGCACAGGGTGTATGTTGATGATGATAGTGCTATAGATGTTTTGTACATTGATTGCTTCCGCAAATTAGGAATCGATTTCGGTACTCTAAAACCATCAAGCATGTCCTTGGTGAGATTTGCCCATGAATTTGTCCACTTGATAGGAATAATCACAATGGTCATTACGGTGAGGATTACTCGAAATAAGACAATAATAACGAACATCTACGTGGTAGACGTGCCATCTCTTTTCAATGCCACCATTGGGAGGTCATGGATGAACAAAGCTAAAGTCATCCGCTGGCTCTATCATTTGGTCATGAAATTTTCAACAAAACATGGGGTGGCATCTGTGAGAAGGGATCAATATGTTGCACGAGTATGCAAGCGTATCACAATAAAGGGGAAAAACACCTTGATAAAGGATGTCCATACAATCTAGACCATAGATACATCACAGCTTAATCCTAAAGTGGCACTTTAGGAAGTAGTTGTGGAAAAGAGAAATATATTGGTTTCCCTTAGAAATCCCGATGTCACACCCAGGACCACCCAAGTTTAAATAGAAATCTCAAGGTCACGCCTCGAGACCATGTCAACACACTTGGAAATCTCGAAGTCACACATTGGGACCCACGAGATGCTGACATAATGAGAGGTTTAATTGAAACACCGGAGATTACTGACGAGGTGCAAGATGTTCTGATAAATGATAACCATCTAGATAAAACGGTCAAGGTGGGAGTTTTGTTGCACGCCGAGATCAAAGGCCGCATCATTAGCCTTCTTTGACAATATAAGGGAGTTTTCACCTGGAGTTTAGAAGACATGCTTGTGATTTCACCTTCCTTGGTGACGCATAAGTTGAATATTGACCAAAGGATAAAGCTTGTCTAACAGCAGAAAAGAACTTTGGCCCTAAAGAGAAATAAGGTGATTAATGAAAAAGTGAAAAAATTGCTCCAGTCTGACATAATTAAAAAAGTATTCTATCCAACGTGATTGTCCAATCTAGTTATGGTCAAGAAACCTAATGACAGTTAGCAGGTGTGTGCTGACTACACTAACCTTAACAAATATTATTCTAAGGATTGCTACCATTTGTCGGTGATTGAACAGAAAGTTGAAGCCATATCAGGATATGAGGTTCTTATGTTTCTTGATGCTTACAAAGGTTATCACCAGATCCTGATGGCTGAAGAAGATGCTAAAAAGATAGCCTTTATTACATAGATGGGGGTCTATTGTTATAAGAAGATACTGTTTAGACTAAAAATGCGGGAGCAATTTATTAGCGCTTGGTCAATCAAGTTTTCTCCTGTCAAATTGGAAAAATTTTAGAAGTATACGTAGATGATATGGTGGTAAAATCTAAGAAGGTTGGGAATGCTCCCAGTGATCTAGAAGAGACTCTCAAAACCATGTAAAGGTCAGAATGCGTTTGGACCCAAAAAATGTATTTTTAGGGTAAAATCGGGCAAATTTTTGGAGTATATGATTTCTAAAAGAGGAATTGAAGCCAATCCTGACAAAATAAGGGCTATTATAGAGATGGCATATTCACAGACCGTGAAGAAAATTCAAAAATTAATGGTCGCTAGCAGTTTTAAACAAGTTTTATCTTGGTTAGCAAATTGGTATCTTCCATTCTTTCAGATATTGCGAGAAGTCAAAAATTTCAAATGGAATGAAAAATGACAAAGAGCTTTCGAAGAGTTGAAGAGATATTTGACAAGCTTACCGGTGCTCACAGTACCAACACCAGGAGAGATCCTGGTTTTGTATCTAGCAGCCTCAAGTAATGCTACAGTACTACTCTGTTACGTGAACAATATGCAAATGTTGGTGTATTATGTTAGTCACGCCTTACAAGGAGTTGAGACGTGATATCTTCCAGTTGAAAAATTAATTTTGGCTTTAATTCATGTTGCCAGAAGATTATGACCTACTTTCAAACTCACTCCATATGTGTTCTAATTGATTAGCTAATTAGGCAGATATTATCTAATCCTAAAGCCTCTGGGAGATTAGCAAAATGGCCTATAGAACTTGGGGAGTATGATATATATTATCAGCCGCGGATAGGTATCTATTAAGGATAAGGCCTTGGCAGACTTTATAGTCGAGGGACATTGGATATAAACCTTTCATTGTTGCCCGAGTTTAAAGAAGAAGAAAAGGACGATTTGAAGGCATGGACTTTGTATGTTGATGGCGCTTCTAATGAAGAAGGTAATGGGGCAGGATTGTTGCTTCGAAGCCCTTAAGGTGTAGAGATCACGTATGCTCTGTGATTTGATTTTAAAGTGACTAACAATGAAGTTGAGTATGAAACTTTGGTTACAGGGTTCAAGTTGGCCCAGAGAATGAAAGCTCGTGACATACTAGTATACAATGACTCATAGATTGTGGTCAATAAAGTTCAATGAAGTGAAAAAACCTCAAATAAAAAGATACATTGACAAGGTACGACAACTCGGCCATCATTTTCGTAACTTCAAAGTTGAGTAGATTCCTAGATTAAGAAACAAAAGAGTTGACGCCTTAAGTAAGCTCGCATCATCTACTTTTTCTCACTTAAACAAGAAGGTTTTAATGGAGGTTCTCCCCCATAGAAATACAGAGAAAAAGGCTACGATGATTATTGAAGAGTCGTAAGATAACTGGATGACTCCCATATGGCGATACTTGCAGAATAGAAAGTTGCCGAAAGACAAAAATGAGGTAAGAAAGTTAAAGTTAAAGTACAAGACAGTGTCCTTTACAAGTGTTCTTATCTTTAGCTGCTATTGAGATGCATTAGACCTCGACTAGCAATTATATCCTTTAAGAGGTGCATCTTGGGTCTTGTGGAGGTTATGTAGGGCCTCGTATAGTAATTAAGAAAATTATTTAGTGGGGATACTATTGGCCTATCATGTTTCTTGATGCCCATGACTTTGTGCAAAAATGTGTCAAGTGTTAATTTCATGCTCCAATAGTTAGAAGACATCAGATGGAGTTAATTAATATTCAGAGCCTATGGCCTTGTATTCAGTCGGGTATTAACATTCTTGGACATTTCCTTAAAGCACTAGGTCACTTAAAATTCCAGATAGTCGCCATTGATTACTTCACCAAATGGGTAGAGGCTGAACCTCTAGCTACTATCACTAGAAAAAATGTTTTGAAATTTGTGTAGAGCAAGATTATTTGTAGATTTGGTATTCTCGTATTATTGTCCAGATAATGGGAAATAGTTTGTAAATGAATCCTTTCGATCCTGGTATGAAGAGCTTAAGATTAAATAGAATTTCACTTTAGTTGCACATTCTCAAGCCAATGGCCAAGTTGAGGTCATGAACTGCACATTGTTGTAAGAACTTAAAACTTGGTTGGACAGAGCTAAAGGAGATTGGGTGGAGAACCTCCTGAACGTCCTTTGGGCTTGTCGTACCACACTTTGGATAGTGATGGAAAAAATCCCTTATAGTCTGGTATATGAGTCCAAAGCTGTCATCCCCATGAAAATTGGGATCCCAAATCCTAGGATTATAGCCTTCAATGCTGCGGCCAATGAGGAGAAAAATTTGATGAATTCGGACCTATTGGAGGAACGCCAAGATCTAGCATCGGTCAAGAAAGTTCATTACAAGCAAACTATGGCAAAATACAATAATAAAAGAGTCAAAAGTAAATGAGTTCATGCCAGGGGATCTCTGTCAGAAACCAAATCAAAGAATGCTGCGGAAATTTAATATTTTTGGTTTCCTTTAAGGATCCATACGAAGTGAAATCAAATTGGTAGTGACAAATTATACCTTTTTCAGTAGCGGTAGAGATCGTAGATTGTCGAATCACGAGCAAAACCAGTCTAACCTTGCCTCTATAGTATCCATATGATCATCTCCAAGCCTCAATTTAATTGTCACACAATTAACCAAAGAAAGAAGTAAGAAAATGCTAGCTAAGATTCTGTTACTCAGGTTTTCTCTCAAATTCGCAACTCAAGGATTGGTTTTCTTTCAAGTTCTTAGCTTAAAGGTTGTTTTGTTCTTGTTTCTCAAGTAACAAGTGGCGGCTGTTTTTGGACAAGAGAAGACTAAGGAAGATAAATTCTTGAATAAAAAAAAAATCTTAGTTTAATAGTAGATTTTTCTTTTAAAGAAGAAAGCAAAGACTCTTAGCTTTTCGGGTAACCCATTATCTTTAATTAATGAAGGCTCTTGGCTTTTCAGCTAACCCACTATCTCTAATTAATGAAGACTTTTGACTTTTCGACTAACCCACTATCTCTAATTAATAAAGACTCTTGGCTTTTTGGTTTACCACTATCTCTAATTAATGAAGACCTGATAGATTCCTATTCTCAAAAGGATTATTAAATTAACCAAAATTCATCACATAAATTTTACATTTCTTTTGGATATGATCTAAGTGTGCGACCCGATAGGTTCTCATAACGTTAGCATTGACATCAAATCTATTTTATGCCAAAAGTAATAAGCGGTGTCTAGCAACACATCAATATTACCAAAGTCATGAGAATATTAGTAATTCGACATTACTTTTCTTATGATAGATATTACTGTGTAATTAAATCCCTTTGCCCTAGATATCTTGATTGAACATAAGCCATGGAGCGTGTCATGCTCGTATAGTTCAATCTTTTCGTTTCTTGATTTCCTGAGCAGGCAATCTAAGCAAATGAGCCTGATATCACATATCGACTCATTTGAGTATGGCCATGCATTTTATAGTTTTATTCAATCAAGGGGCCCAAAAACATAATTCCCATTATATAGGAGGGGCAAATTCTATTTTGACCACTCAACATCCCGCTACATGATTTATTACATATCAAATTACTACTTTTATAGTTCACTCTGTTACGGGTAACGTTTAATAGTATCAAAATATGTAACTCTCATGTTGAGATATCTAGATATCTCAAGTCTAAGGATTATTTACACCATCATCAATATAAGAAATATTATGACACTTCATATAATAATCCATGTAGTATTTCTCATGGCGGGTCAATCCAGTACATAGTTTTATAATATGTGCCTATGTGTTGACTTGATATCTTATATCATGAACTATTTAATCAGTCACTATACATACTAATTTTAATGCATTATTATTGTCGCATTTAATGATAATACTCGACTAGGGATAATTTTAGAATAATTAAATTCTTAGGACATTATTATATTTATTTCATACAACGCAGATATGAGATAAACATAATATCAGTGTCATTAATTATAAACATTATGATACAATATATGCCTATACTATCATCATATGATTGATCCTTAGGTCATAATTAGGAAGGTCCTTACAGGGTCATCGATGTGTCAAGATCCGAAAGTTATCACTTAACAACAATTGGAGGGGATTTGTTACCCTGAGTTTGGCATGTAAGTAATTTAAAGCGCTTTCATGTTTAAAGCTTTTATGAATAAATAGAATAATTTTCTTTTTTATGTTTACCTTAAATTAATGGTTGATTATAAATTGAGAATGGGGATACAAATTCCCTTAGACTTGTTTCAAGGTGGGCCAAGCCACCTTGCTTAATTATAAATTGAGATAATCACATGTAATCTCGGTTCAGTTAAGTTAAGCTGCAAACTCTACAACATCCTAATGGGTGATGAGAACTTGAACATCCAAAGGGGTGCCCAAATAAAACATCCTAAGAGGTGAAAAGAAAATAAAACATCCATACATGACGAACACAATCCCAAACATCCTAAGAGATGAGGACCTTGATTGCCAATTTTATTTCTTTAAAAAATAACGAAGTACATGAGAAGTTCACGACTCCCTTTTCCTTATTATTTTTTCCTTCTTATACCTAACTTTATCTTGCATATACATATTTAACAGTACTTCTTTTCTTTTGTACTTGGTACTGTCTTTCTACCCCTATTGAGCTTAAAGCTCTAACTCCTCTAACAGTGTTTTGACGAGATCTTTGTCAATAGGAGTTGACTTCAGACCTTTTTCATTGAGACGAGCTTCCATCTTCTTGATTTTTGACCTCTAGATTTTACATTCAAATTGCAATTCGAACATCTGTTTCTTATACGGCCCGAGTGCCTCCTTAAGACCTTGGACCTCTCGGCATTTCCCTTCTAACTCTTCGATAAAGGTACGAATCACTTCATCCAAATCTTTTACTTCAAAGTCTAGCAACAACGCCTCAGAGGAGAGTTCAACAATCCACTTTTTATTTGCTTCATTTTCTAAGGCAGTGTACTTTTCCTAAAGAATTAAATCCCCTATCACACTTTGTAACTTTATTTTATCCTCATTGAGACTATGGTTCAAGCGCTCGAGATAAGCAATTTGGTCCTTAAGTTAGTTATTTTCATCTTCTAATCTAATTATTGTATCCAGAAGTTCTACATGTGCGGCATCAAGTGTCCTCACCTTCTCATGCATCACACTAAAAGTAACTCTAGAAAGTAAAAATTGGCCCTAACATAATAAGAATTAAATGAAAATTAGAATTTCATTACTAATAGAATCATCTTTATAATAAAAATTAAAAAAAAGTATAAAAGAGCCTAGGGGCTAGCCTCTATTTGCTCTTCTTCATGCTAAGATAAGGTATGGGGTTTGGGCCTATTGCATCCTGCCTTTTCATCATCTGGAGTCTGGAGGTCCAAGTCCTCATCCACTTGATAGGCTTGGAGCTCTTCTAAAGTCATGGGTGAGCTTTGAGATGCCACATGCTCCAACAGTGTGAAAGAACCATCAAATCCCTTCACAGTCTCAGCATAGGCTTGGTTAGCCTTCACCATAACATCGGGGTCATACCTAGGTAGTTCTTCTAATTTGAGATTTAGGATTTTTTCATAGATCTCAAAGGTCGCATCGTGCCATCCTATCTCCCTAGCTTCCTGGGAGAAATTTACTGTGAAGTTGTTGAAATCCTAGGTTTGGAAAATTTTCTTCACCAGCAACTTCGCAAAATCCCCTTGGTCAATGCTTTTTCACCTCTGGACCTTTACTTGGCTATTCTCCTATTGCTGATGCAGAAGAGCATTTTCTCCTTTATCCTCCTCCTTGCCTCTATGGCCTCTATCCTGCTTGATGAGATGCGGCCTCAGTCTCATTCACCTAGGAGATCTCAGCTCTCTACTAGTGGCTTCCACCTCTAGGCAATTTGCTCTTTGGACGTACTCCATCAATACAACAACCGCCTATCGAATTGTCAAGTTAAAAAAATGTTAGCACAATTATTTACTTTTTAAATTCATAATAAGCATATATTCCTACTAAATTCATTTTACTTTACTTAAGGAACAACAAATGCCAAACTATCATTTAGGTCAGTGGTTGATATAATCGCGAACCTTCTCTGATGCTCCTCCATGCCTCGGACTGACACTCTAGGTGAGTCCCCAAGAGGCATATAGAAGTGAAACACTGTGTCCAAAGTTCCGACTTTGGCTTCTCCCTGGCTAGCTTTCTCTTTGCTGCCAGATATCTTTATTTTTTTTTCCTTTTGCTGAAGTCCCCGTTTTGGTTCCCCTTTTCTCTGTCTTCTTTTTTTGAAGGCTCTATCAATACCACCTTCTAAGATGAAGGTGTCCATTCTGTGCCAAGTTCACTCTTCTTTGCACTACCACCATTGATCGAAACGCTGAAGTTAACCATTGCAAAATTGAAATCAATTACCAGGTTAGTCAAGACAATAATGATAAAAAAACTATTCTAAGATATAATCACCCTACCCTTAGTATTTTCCTTTCGACTTGACTGCATTGCCCGAGGTCCGATCTCTACCATGGCTGGACTAATATTGTATTTAACCAACTCCTCATCTGTGTAATTGCCAATCCTCTCTTCTTGGAGCTCTATAGGATTCCGTTTCTTGCAGTTTCTATAGATGTCATTGGCATATTCATAGAACCAATTCATCTATATCCCGCAAGGTTTAGACTTCACAAAGAAAAAATTTCTTTTCCAATTATAGTGAAATTTGAGGTTTCTGGCCTTACTTAGAACCTCGGGAAAAAGGTGAAATACCCCATCGAGTTTGCTAATTTTTTCATGTAATAAAAATACATAAACAAGTCTATAGAACTTTCTATTTCCTTCTATCGACACAACACTTCAAACCCCACAATTGTCATTGCCGAGTTTGAAGTCAATTGGGCTAAGGCTATCCTATAGTGTTTTAAAATATCAATCACTAACTTACTCAAAGGAAACCTTAAGCCCACATTTAGCTGCTTCTCATACACTGTGAAGTACCCAACAGGGGGGGTGACATGCCCTTAACTCAGGTTCTGCAGCCCTAGCTTGTATTCTTTAGGGATATAAATTTTTTTTCCTATGTCTCCTAACCTTGGCTTCCCTAAAAACCAAAGTTAGAGTCTCAGACGTTGAAGTAAATTTCTTTGAAAATGCCTCTATCAACCTAAAAACTAACTCCTCTCTTTCACGCTCCAACGAACTTGTCGCCTTTTATAAGACCAGCCTACTCTCAGAGAAACTGGTCTCATTTTTTGAACTCAACGACACCACTTCTTGCCTTTTTTTCCAACCCTTTTCCTATTAGGCTGGTATACCTCATAAGCAAAACTACTCCCTTGGCCGTACGAGTTAATCAAACTACCCTTTTCGTCAGCCAGGGATATAGACCTATCCCCCATCTCGATGAACCATCAGACATAGTTTCAGAGAAAGACATACTTACTTTTTCTTGTTGTTGAAGTTGAACGGAAGATTAAGGATTGTTGTAAATAGATTTGCTTCACCAGACGCTCATCAGAGCCGAAAGACAAAGGAAAAATCAGAGAGAAACTCTTTGCCGTACAAAAAAGAGAATTATAGAATGAGAAAGAAAGAGAAACCTTTGCGTGCAAACCCTTTATAGGCAACTCTCAATCTTCTATAATTGGCTCTTCAAATCTTTTGGGCCCTGCCATATTAAATGCATTGGCCTTAAAAAATGAGCACAACTAGTCGCATTTAATGCGATTAGGACTCTTGGGCTGCAGATATGGCAATTAGCATTATCACGTCTATCCCTCTCCACAATTCCCAAGAAACCCTAATCTTGATGAGACCTCGATCTGACAGATCATGCCGAGGTTTGGGGGTTTGTGATATATATAGGATTTCCACATCTTGGATTTTTACACCTTAGGATTTATAGATCTTTACATTTGGGTTCGCATATCCTGAGTTAGACATACAATTTGATCTTTACGCATGTGAGATCTCAGCGTTATAACCTTGATCTCGACATGTCATACATCTTGATCTCGGCAAGTGGTACATTTACTATACCTCAGCCTTCAGGCTTGGGGGAAACTATATAGAAACCACGCAAATTCCATGGGATCTCGAACCACGTTGGCAATGTGGGAATTTGGCAAGTCCAAACCTATCTACAAATGGATAACGATATGCAATATTTGTGAAGAACTGAAACAACGTGTAACCAGCCGTTACAATCATATCTCACAAATCTTGGAGATAAGATATATATGTTCAGTTGAGATGTTAGGCAAGAGGGGGGGGGGGGAGAAATTTTCAATTGAGAAAATTAATATCAAAATTTTGAAAGCATCAGAGCATTTCTCCTGGAGAACCACTCAAGGATTTGTTTTATAGGCTAACGATTAATCAATAAAACAAAGAGCTTTCAGATCACAATAGCTAGATCGGGTTGTGGATTAGACCTTCATCAACATTGGTTATGGAATGGGAATCTAATATAGTTCTTGGTAGTTCAAATGGTTTTATAGCTAAAGTCAATCAATTCTATAACAAAAAATATTAAGGTTGACCAAAACACATATTTCAAGTCATACATTTATGATTTCTTTTTGCATAGAGGGAAAAAATTCGAATTATATCAGATCATAAAATTAATCCAATGTAATTCGATTTGAAATGTATTGATGTGATCCAATGTGATCCAAACTATCTGATTAGTTTTGGATCGCAATCTACATAATAGGGATCGATTCATATTAGATTGAATTTCTTTCCAATTTTATAAGAAGCTGTAAACAAATTTTTTTCCAATTATTCTAATAATTAAGGTAGCATTTGGTTAGAGAGTATCTGAATAAGAAAAGAATATTATAATCATATATGATGTTTAGTTTGATGACATGAGAAAATAAGTTTGGAATGCGTGTCCAAAAACATGAACATCCATTAAACCCAACCCCTACCTTGAGTTTTCTAAAGAAACACAAAAGCTCATGAGTTTTTACAAAATTACCCTTTACATATTTTAATATCTAATATTTTTTGTGTCTACATTATTTTTTTTCCTCCTTTCTAACTTATCTTTCTCTTTTTCCCCTTTTCTTTCTCACTCATCTTTTTCTCTCATTCATTTTCTTTCTTACTCTTCTTTTTCTTTCATCTCTTTGCATTATTTATTTCTCTTCTCTCTCATATCCCTTTTCTTTTTAACTTTTCTGTATCTCTCATCTCTTTCTACTGTTTCTCTCTCATCTCTCTAACTCTTCTTTTCCCTCATCTCTCTCCACTATTTCTTTCTCTCATTTTTTATTTTCTCTCTCATTCCTTTTCTTTCTCATTCCTATTTCTCACTCACATCTCTATCCCATTTCTCTCTTCTCTCTTCTCATCTTTCTCTCCCATCTCTTTTTCTCTTTTCTCTTTCTTTCTCACCTAGGGATGGCAAATAAGTGGGTTGTGGTCATTAATGGGTTGACATTTTACGGGTTATTATCTCACACAATTAATATAATTATGAGTCAAATTTGAGTTGGGTCAGATTTAGGTAGGGTTGAACCCAATCGATTCAACAGATTAAAATTATAATTTTTAAAAAATCAAGAGCTAATCCAAGGGGTTAAAATTATAATTTTTAAAAGAGTAATGATATTCTTAGTGACTAATTACAGTGACTTTTCATAGTGATTGATGTGGCAAGCATAAAAAAACAAAATTCACTAATTACCTTTCTTAAAAAATACAAAACAATAAAGGATGATTTTGTCTTTTCATACTTGTCACATCAGTCACTATGAAAAATTACTATAAAAAGTTACTATGAATATCATTACTCATTTTAAAAATCAAATGATGACCCAACAAGTTAAAATTACAATTTTAAAAATATAAATAGCAATTTGCTAGCCACCCACTACTATTGGCCGGTGGGATTCTAGTCAAATTCCAACAACTTGTTCAGAATCTAGTTATCCGGCGACCTGACAATGATGGGTGGCCAATCGGTCGCCTCTTTAATTTTAAAACATAATGATTTAACCTAACAGGTTAGATTGGGTTTGACCTAACTCAACCCAATAAATTGCATGACCCATCTGACTCGTGATCCATTTGACTTGTCTGACCATTTGAACCAACCCAATGGGTTAAAGTAATGAATTGATTAGGTTGATTTTTTGGGTTAGATTAATTTTTGCCTGCCCTACTCTTACCTCTCTTCCCTATTTATCTCTTTTCTCTTTCTACTCTAGAACCTTTTATCCATTCCAAATTTAATATATTAATCAAACCAAACATTAATATTAATACTAATATCCATCTACAATATTCACTATCTTTCCATTGTACTATCAGACTCATTACCCTTTCATTTCCTAGCAATGAACCAAATGTCACTTAAGTTTCTAACTAATTTAATAATTCTATTGGTTCCTATTCTTTTATATATACAACAATGCATTAAATGTTCACTATGGAAAAATTCATAAAAAAGATATAGGCATTACACAACAAAGCATGAACCACGTGCAAACTGTTGACCTACTTTTGCTGATATCAAATTAATTAGGAATGTTATCAATTCATTAAAGCACGAAACAAATTGGGTCAATATACTAGCATCAACTTATAATAATTAGGAGCAATAATACATTTAGTGAAAATTTATAATTACAAGTCATAGTAATTAAAATAACATATTTTAAAAGATAAAAATATTTACCACATTTCTTATAATGACCACAACTATAAGGTCTTTTTAAATACACTTTGCATTAGTCACTATGAATTTTTTCCATTTAATTTTCACTAAAAATATAATAATTGGCTCCACGTGGTTAAGGATTGACCATTGGAGATAACGAAGAACTTAAACAAGCACACAAAATGACATTCGCTATGCAAAGATTAATGGTTCATTTATAAGGTGCACTAGCTGTTAGGATATCATCATGCAAACATCATATGTGAACAGTGAAATAAAATAACAACATGATTTCCACACAAGATCAATTTGCTAATTTATAAATATAGCATACTTAAATCATACCGCTTGATATAGGTAGTATCGATCACCAAGGGCACACACATTTGGCCTCTAAGGCATCCACATGTATACCTTCTTGGGATCTTCACCAAAATTGACTAGTATCAGGTTAATATGTTGGTTTCTTTGACCTAAAACACATGTTATGAGCACTCCAAATTTTAGTGGTTTTGGAAAGACAGAAAAACTTATTCTTTATTTGTGATTTCTATCGTATGTTTATCAAAACTTGATATTGTAGTTCTTTATAGACAAATTTTCTCATTTCATAAATAGGAAGTCTTGTCATACAAGAATTTCGAATGCAAAGCAAAATGTTATCTCTTATCTAATAAGAGATCTTTTATTAGACTATAAATTCTATCAACAAGAAATTATACTCTATTATAAATTGTCTTTATTGTTAAAGAGCCTTTAGGATTAATCAACAATTATCTCATAATTATGCTAATAATTTTAACCCAAGAATTAGTTATTCTTTGTGTGTGACCCTTTAGGTTTCTAATTACTTGGTGATAAATATAAAATGAATTGGTTTTAGTACAAAACAAATAGAATCCCAATTAGACTAAAGTCAATTTAATAATGAGATTACATAAATTAAACAATTTTAATTTATCACTAATTTATATTTATAGATCAAGATTGGCCTCTAACCATGTATCATGACCATTCAAAGTTAAGAAAAGTCAAGTGATCAATTTCACCTATCCATGAACCAGATTTCGTGTAACCAATATCTTTTCACCATATTATATCCTCAATTAGTACAATAATAAAACATAAGTGTCAACTCTTGATGTACTGATTAATATTCTTGTTCCTGAAATTCAATTCCTCTAAAGATAAATTTAGAACTATTCTAAATTTACTTTCTTGTTTGCAAACATTTTGAAATGAGATTTTAGTAGGTATCCATATTTGGGATATACTCTCCTTACTATTAGGAGTCATGAATCCTTTATTGATCATAACCATTTACTAATGTTTCTCATTATGTCCAACCTCTATTGTATACGTAACCTGTTACACTTATGGTCAAATAGAGTCAAAACAAATAATACACACTTTAAATACTCTTATGATCTCAACTTTAAGGATCATTTACACTACTTTCACATAGAGAATATTCTATTGACACTTAAATAGTTTACCTTATGAAATTCTTGATGTGGATTAGTCCAATAAAATTGTTCCTCTAACAATTTATTCATATGTCACTATATATGCTATTCTAACTGTATTGACAATGTCGTTGTTGTTGTTAGTACTACGAATAGGGACAGTTAAGAGGAAAATTAAAAATTACTCTAAGGACATTATCATAAATAAATATAAGTTCACATCTAGCATATTTATAAAACAATAAGGTGCCATATATTTTATTTGCACAAAATAATAAAATTTTAGTCAAAATTACATAAATACTTCCCCCTATGACTATAGCTATTCATTCATACTTTTCAGATTGAATGAACCTGCATGACTATCACATTTTTTTTCTGTGATAATGGTTTAGTCAATGGATCTACTATGTTATCCTTAGTGGAAATGTTTTTTTATCTTTATCTCATTTCTACCAAAGATTTCTCAGATCAAGTAGTGGCTCTTTAGCACATGTTTAGATTTCTAATGGGATCAAGACTTTTTCGCTTGTGTAATAGCTCCATTATTATCGCGATACAAAGGTATTGGATCAACTATTGATGGAACTACTTCAAGTTCAGCAACAAACTTCCTTATCCAAACTACCTCTTTAGCTAATTCTGAAGCTGTAATATGTTCAACTTTTGCTGTAGAATTTGCAGTAGTGTCCTGTTTAGAACTTTTTCAACTAATAGCACTACCATTGAGAGTAAAGATATACCTAGATTGAGATTTGCTTTCATCTTTATTGGAATGAAAGTTGGCATTAGTAAATCCACGTACATTAAGCTCAACTCCACTGTAAATTAAGAATAAATCTTTAGTCCTTCTCAAATGTTTAAGAATATTCTTGACTTCTTTCCAGTGACCCTCACCAAAATTAGCCTAGTACTTAGACTAAAGAATAGATCTTTAGTCCTTCTCAAATGTTTAAGAAAATTCTTGACTTCTTTCTAGTGACCCTCACCAAAATTAGCCTAATACCTGCTCGTAAACTTAAAGCATAACAAACATCAGCTCTTGTACATATGATAACTCTATTTTATATAGGATATTATTATTAATTTTGGTTAGAAATTGGCTTGTATTTTGATTTGTTTTCACATATTTTGGCCAAATTATCCTTTGATTTTATGATTTTCTAGTTTGCTAATATTTTTAGAACTTTTGAGCTTAATCTTGAATTTTCTTCTAATTTAAAGATTAAGGGACTAACCAATTATCTAGGCAATATTTTGTGACTTTGTAGCCAAGAAAGCTTATCAAAGCTTGACCGAATTGCTTCAACAAAAGGCGAAGAATATTCCATTGCATGAAGAATAAGAAGCCGTGTTGCACAATAAGAAACAAGCGGTGCACAAAAAAAACAAAGGAAATTCCTTTAGCGAAAGAAGACAAAAGTGTGCTTGACCAAAAGAAAACAAAAAGTCGGCCAAATTGGAAATAGAAGACAATTGCAAGAAGGAAACAAAGTGAGTACAAATTAGGAAATAAGAGGCGGGCAAAGAACAAAGATAAGAAGACTCTGAATTTTGGAAACAAAAGTGGTGGAATTTGGAAACAAGAAAAAAGAAGCCGATTACAATTTGAAGATGGATTCGGAGTTTAGAAAATCAGCTTCTCTATATAAACAACAGACGGGATAGCAGAATAGAGGGAGAGAGAGTAGCAGGTACCCTTCTTTTCCTTTGTTTTTCTTTTCTTTCATTAGTTTAGGAGTAGTAGTAGCACATCCATTCTATTTTCTTTCTTTTCTTCCTTTAGTTAGTTTTGTTTGTAGCAGAATTTTAAATAGGCAGCAGAATTCTCTTGCACCCACGTTCGTTCTTTCTTTTCTTTAGTTTTGGTTTTTAGTGCGAGTCGAGAAGCGATCGTCAGTTGTTGTTTTCTTGAGAACAAAGCAATGCCAACTTCTATTCTATTCAACCCACGTTCTTTGCTTTCTTTTCTTTCTTTAGTTAGTTTTGTTCTTAACAATTTAGTAGCAGCTTTATTCTCGATTTTCTGCAGCAATTTCAGTCGTTGTTTCTTCTTCTCGGATTTCCAGTATTTCTTCTTGTTTGTATTTAGTTAATTAGTAAGTTTAGCTTTTGCAGCCGCCAAACTTGACTTGGGTACAAAGGCAGAAGCTGAGTCTTTTTCTTTGAAAGCTATCTGGGCAGAAAAACAAAACACAGCAGCAGAAATTGTTTTGACTTCAAGTCTTCGGGTTTTGTCTTTTCTTGTTTTTCTTGAATTAGTTTTGTTTAGCAAATTTAGTTTCTTTTCTTGTTTTTCTTTAATTAGTTTAATTTAGTAATTTTAGTAGTTTTATTTCTTGTGTTTTGTTATGAAATTTTTGGTTATGTTTTATTTTTAAGTACCTAATAATTTATAACTTTTATATTTATAAAATATTGTTATTTTACTTTTCAGAATTTATTTTTAATTTTAATTATGTCTACTTTTATTTTTGTTGTTAGTATAAATTTCATTATGTTCTAATTTCTTTTGTTAGAGATTAGATGGATCTTAATAATGAATAATTAATTTTAAGACTTGTTCATGCAACCTATATTTGATTGTGAGTTTAATATCACGTTCTTAATACTTTTAGGTGGTTGATCACCACCTAATTGATTTTGATGCTTGTTTGATACCATGTGGAGATAACATGCATGTGCTCATGTGATATTAAACCGTGAATTCAATTTAGACCGTAATAATCTAGATTGTTCATGTGGTTTTTAGTAGAACTAAGTCGTGGCTACTTAGATTGAATCAGAATTTCCATGTTCCTAATGCATTTAGAAATCTAAATTCACCTAGACCAAGTGTGAGTTGATTTTAATCTAAATAGGGTTATTAGACCGATGTTGGCTATTAATTTACATTAGGGAAATTTCACTATCATAATTTGGAATTTAATTTAATTGCATGACAAGTCAAGAGAGTTAATTAGGATTGATTAAGTGAAATCGAAATCTCCAACATCTTATTTGTTGCTTTTATCAATTGTTATTAATTTTTCCTTCTTTAGTTTAATTTACCATAAAACAATTTAATCGGCTAGCTTGTTGTTGAATTAATCATATTGGTAAGTAATTGGTTAGTTTTAACTCAATCCTCGTGGGAATGATACTCTACTCACTACTTTATTATTTGTTGATATTGTACACTTGCAATTTATCGAACAACATAACACAGCATACATAATTGATCCTATGGCTAAAGCATAAGGAATATTTTACATGCTTATCATGTCAGCATCTATTTTGGACACATATTTTTAGAAAGATAAATTCCATGAGACATGCGAAGATAACATTTCTTAGAAATTTCCATGCCAAAACTTCTTAGCATTTTTTCTATATATTTGACTATGAAAGATCAAGCAATCATTTGGGTCTATCATGATAGATCCTTATACCCAAATATAGGTTGTTTTTCCTAAATCCTTCATAGGGAAGTTTTTAGACAACCATACCTTAACTGATTGTAAAGTAGGTATGTTATTTTGTAGTAATAATATGTCATCCACATATAATGTTAGGAAAATTACAGTGATCTCACTTACACTCTTATATACACAAGGTTCATCTTTATTTTGATAAAACCCAACTTTTCGATTATCTCATCAAAACGAATGTTCAAACTTCTTGAAACTTGTTTAAGTCCATAAATGGACTTTTGTAGTTTGCATACCCTTTTTAGGATTGTCAAATATAAAACCTTCAGGTTGTATCATGTACACATGTTCTTGTAAATGTCCATTAAAAATCTTTGTCTTAACATCCATTTTCCATATATAGTTATAGCAAGAAAAATCGTAATGGATTTCAACATGGCAACTAACGAAAAGGTTTTATCATAGTCAATACCATGCCTTTATGTGTAACCTTTAGCAACCAATCAAGTTTTGTATGTGGAAATATTTCCATCCGTGTCTCTCTTTTTTTGAAGACCCACTTACACCCTATGGGTTTAGTTCTTCAGGTAGATCAACTAAGGTCCATACCTTATTGTCGTACATGGAATCCATTTTAGATTTCATAACTTGGATTTATTTTTCAAAATCCTTATCAGATAAGACTTCTTTGTAGGTGATATGTTCATCATTATCAATCACATATACGCCATCATACATTCTAGGTGCATGACATATTCTACTTGACTTATGTTTGACTTGTGTATTATGAGATTTAATTTGTACATCATTTGAAGGTATAATCTCTTGTTCTAATTCATTTTCTTTACATATTGTGGTTCAAGAACTTCTTCAAGTTCTATACTATTCCCATTTGCCCTTTCTCGAATAAATTCTTTTTATAGAAATATTACATGTTTGGAGACAAAATAATATCCAAAAATCTCTCTTGGATATCCACAAAATACCATTTTTCTGATTTTGTATCAAGCTTGCCTGATTCTACCTTTTTAACAAATGCAGGACATTCCCAAACCTTTATATGTTTAAGGTTTGGTTTTCTATTGTCCTATATCTTATATAGGGTAGAATTTATAGCTTTAGCTGAACATGATTCAGAAGGTAAGATGCAATATTTAGTGCATATTCCAAGAAGGATTTGGAAAGAATTGCATGACTTATCTAGAACGAACCATATCTAATAAGATTTGATTTCTCCTTTCAAATACACCATTCAATTGTGGTGTATACAGAGGAGTTCATTGACAAAGAATTCCATTCTGTTTGAGATAATCTTGAAATTCTTGGTTTAGATATTCTTCACCTCGATCTGATCAGAGTGTTTTAATACTTGTACTGAGTTGTTTTTCAACTTCACTTTTATATTCATTAAAATTTTCAAAAACCTCATATTTATACTTTAATAAGTATACATGATCATATCTTTAATGATCATCTGTAAAAGTAAGAATGTAGGAAAAACCACCTCTAGCTTGTATTGTCACAGGTCCACATACATTAGTATGTACGAGACTTAGTAATTCAATAGACCTTTCACTTTTCCTAATGAAAGGTGATTTAGTCATTTTTTCTAATAAACAAGACTCACATGTCTCAATTGATTCATAATCAAATGAGCCTAAATAACAATTAATATGTAATTTAGTTATGTGTTTCTTGTTTATGTGACCAAGTTTACAATGTCAGAGATATGAATTTTTAAGATTATGATTCTTGGGTTTCTTTACATTTATGTTGAAAACAGAATTATCTTCATCAAGAATAAAAAAACCATTTGTCAAATTACTAACATCATAAAAAACATCATTACAATACATAGAACAATATTTATTCTTTTGGATAATCATAAAACCATCCATGTTCAAACATGAAATAGAAATAATGTTTTGGTAAGTATTGGTACTTAAAAATATCCTTTTAATTCCAAAATCAATCCACTCGGCAAAGAAAGACTAAATATGCCTGTGGCTAAAGTAGCAACTCTTACTCCATTCCCAACATGTAGGTTCACTTCTCATTTAGCCAACTTTCTATTTATCTTTAGACACTATATATTTGTACAAATATGAGATCCATATCTAGTATCTAATATCTAAAAATCTGATTTAGAAGCTAAAAGATTGATTTCAATCATAAATATACCTAAAGTAGAAACTTCTGTAGGCTTCTTTTGCTTCAAGGTATCTAGATAAGCCATGCAATTTCTCTTCTAGTGTCCTCCATCTTGGCCACAATGGAAACAAGTACCTCTGGGCTTTTTATCCTTCTTCATTTTGGGCTTTCTTTTGGCTACAAACTTCTTGGTTTTCTTAAAATCATGCTTGACCTTCCTTTTCTTAGGATTCTCAACTAGTGATGTACCATTTTCTTTCTTTATGGAGTCATTAGCAGTCTTTAACATATTAAGCAAGTAAGGAAGTGTATGAGTCTCAATCTTATTCATATTGAAGTTCATTATAAACTATGAGAAGTTAGGAGGCAAGGATTATAGTATCAAGTCAATACTTAACTGATGATACATGGTAAATCCCAGGTTTCCCAGCCTTTTAATGAAACTTATCATCTTCAACACATGTGTTGATACTGATGATCTTTCTGTCATCTTGTAGTTAAAGAGTTCCTTAGAGATTTCATAACTCGCATTTCTAGCACGTTCATCATACATATCTTTCAAAAGAGCAAGCAATGTATATGCATTCATCTCATCATGTTGTTTTTGCAACTCAGGACTCATGGATGCTAACATGATGCAACATGATTTTTCAGAATCATCTTTATGTTTCTGACATGCAGTCTTAACTGTTGCTTCAACATCCATAGTTGGTGCATTAGGAATGGGTTTCTCAAGGACATAAAGAATTTTTTTTATTGTTTGAGAACAATTTTTAGATTCTGTTGCCACTTTAGAAAATTTAGAGTAGTGTGCTTGTTGTCAAGCAAAATGTCACACAGACTATTGTTCATTTTCTACAACATGAAATAAAGATAAATAAGAATTTGTGCATATTCAACAATCAAAACCAAAATATGCAAATGTATGATCTTTCCAAAATTTGATTTTGCTCACTATCAAATCAATATCCCTCATCATTGATTTGTGAATTTTCTTTGCAAAATTCATAGTGGGCTAGGTTCCCATCTTAATTATTTTAATTTTGAGTTAACTCTACAAATTAAAATAATTTCAATAAATGAGTAATTATTACCAACTACAACAAAATTTGCAATTCCAAGATAGTTATAGTTAGGTTGTTAACTCTCGATAAATAAATCATATGTATTTTCTAACTCTTGTCTAAAAATCACAAGACTTTCAGTTAGCTCAACAAATCATGTATTTTTGTTAAATCCAACCCATTTTCCTGGGAGCTCATCTCACATTTAAAATGCATTCTAGGTAGAATGACTTTGAGTAAGTTTAACAAGTCACTCTAACTAAATTTAATCATCAAATATATAAACACATATTAATGATGAATAATGTGATATTCATTTACATGATCACATATAAATTTATGTCATGAAACAATACATTTTATAATTTTAATCATATTAAAACTCTACTCTTGAATTATTTGAGAAGTATAGGACCAAAATATAATTATTTACAATTATTGGGTTAAAATAATATTAACCATGAATTCTGGGTCATTATATAAATAATCTAACAAATTGAGTCAAAATTCAGATTTGATAAAACTATGTCATGTATTGATAAAATATACTTAATGGACTGCTTTAAAATAAATTTGTAGGGCCTTTTGGTAATAAAGCAAAAGCAAAAGCAAGAGAAACCCTAATAAGTTTCAGCCGATAGTTTCACAAGCGCCTTTCTTTGCCTTGAGATCGCAGCTGGCTGAATCTATTTACCGGCTAGTTCTGACCACTAGAAAGTTGCCTGTCATATTTTCCTTTTGGCTGCGAAGCCATGATAGCGGCCAACTTTTTGGCCTTTGTCCTAAGGCCCCGGCCGCAACCAGAACTGTTTTGGTCACTCGGTTCCTGACAAAGTGGGCTCTCAATTTTGGTCACTGATTGGAATTTGGGCTACAGTGGTTACACAACTAGAGATCTGGTCATGCACCTTTTTTTTTTTCTTTTCTAACTATGGCCAAAACTTCTTCTGACTGGTCTTTGAGGTAGATTTATATGGCCAGGTTTAGTTCGACTGTGTGACTCTCCTTCTCTTATTTTATTTATTTTTTGTTTTTGTTTCTACTTCGGCCATGGTTGGCTATGGTCGAAGCATGGTTGTGAAGAAGGTTTGCATAGCTAGATTTGATTTGGACACGCAACCCTTGATTTTTTTTTTGTTTATGTTTTGACTATGGCAAGCTGTGGCCGAAGCATGGCTGTGAAGAAGGTTTGCATGGTTTGATATGATCTGGCCAGAACCCTTCTTCCTTGATTGGCTATCCACCGAAACCAGTTTTGGGAGAAAACAAATTTTAATCAACCGAAAATTGTTTTTGGCAATGAGTTCCAGTCAATCACTGGAACTTTCTTATTTTGGTTGATAAAGTTTTTTTTAATTGAAAACATACTTCTCAAGCAATTCAAACAGATGAAATAAACTCTTTATCTCATATGTAAACGCATATATAATTCATGATAGTTATTATTTTGCATAGAATTGTCAAAGTTATTCTCTGATACCATTGTTGGGAAATCATCATGCAAATATGTGAATAGTGGAATAAAATAACAACTTCCACCCAAGATCACTTTAACAATTTATAAATAAAGCATACTTAAATCATGCTGCTTGTAAATCAAATGTTGAAATTGATATAGGTAGTGGCGATCAATAGCCATACTCATGTTAGGCCTCTAAAGTATCCACACAAACACCTTATTGGGATCTTTACGAGGATTGATCAATATCAGGTTAATATGCTAGTTCCTCTTGACCCAAAACACACGTTATGAATGCTCCAAATTTTAATGGTTTTGGAAAGATAGAAAAACTTATTCTCTGTTTGTGATTTTTAACGTATGTCTATCAAAACCTGATATTATAGCTCTTTATGGACAATCTTTCTCGCTTCATAAACAGGAAGTCTTTTTATACAAGAATTCCTAATGCAGAACAAAATATTATCTCTTATCTAATAAGAGATCTTTTATCAAACTATAAATTTTGTTAAAAAGAGATTATACTCTGTCACAAATTGTCTTTATCGTTAAAGAACCTTTAGGATTAATCAACAATTATCTCATAATTATTCTAATTACTTTAACCCAAGAATTAGTTTTTTTTGTGTGACCCTTTAAGTTCCTAATCACTTGGTAATAAATATAAAATTAGTTGGCTTTAGTACAAAACCAACACCAATGATATCAAAGAATGCTATTGAATATGGATTAAATTGAAATTTTAATGCTTCACATTCTCTGTTTACTTAGGCGTGCTAATTGCACCATAGATATGAGAAAAGTGATACTTGTCATATTTTTATTTTTCTTTTTTTTGGGAAAAAAAATCACTGATAACTAGGGAGGATTTGATATAGACGTATATCCATTCATTAATAATCAAATTAAAGTACATGAAAGGGGACACAAGTCTGACCCTCAAGATCATTTACAAAATGCAAATATAAAGAAAGGTAATTCAGTCTAGAGAAATTACCCTTTAATAACATCAATATCACCTTTATCCCAAATTAGTTGGGGTTGGCGATCGATGAACCCAAAGAAAAAAGTGAGGAGAAGAAATAGTTATAAAATGAAATAGAAAAATAAAGGTAAAAGGGCTAAGACTAGAAATGGCAGTCGGGAACATAAGAATTTTGTTATTCCACCACACTAATAGCTTTCATCCACTCCGTCCTAAGACAAACTATACGCCAATCTATTTCCCATTCCCCTAAATCTTATTTTACTACTTTCTCTCACGTAAGTTTTGGCTAACCTCTCTCTTTCTTCCTGTCATGCTCTTTATAACAAATTTCTATTTTTACTGGAGCATCTAGGGGTTTTCAAAAAATATGCCCAAACTATTTCAATCTATGTTCTCTCATTTTTTCTTCCACCGGTGCTACTCCAACTTTTTGTCAAATATTCTCATTTCTTATTTTATCCATCCTTATCTTACCACCCATCCACCTTAACATCCTCATTTCTGTTACTTCCAACTTATGCTCATGTTACCTTTTTTCTGGCCAACATTCAACTCCGTATAGCATTACCGGTCTTATTGCTATTCTATATAATTTTCCTTTTAATCTAAGTGGGATTTTGTGGTCACACAAGAACCCTGATGCACTGTGTCATTTCATCCAACCTACTCTGATTCTATGACTTACATCTTCATCAATCTCTCCCCCTTGTTGCAGTATTGATCCCAAATACCTAAAAGCATCTTTCTTGGGTACCTCCTGTCTGAGCATACTCATGACATCTTTATCTACTCGTCTTGTCGTGTCGTACTCACACTTCATGTATTCGGTCTTATTTTGACTTAACATAAATCCTTTTGATTTCAACGTGCTTCTCCATAATTCTAATTTAGTTTTTACCCTCGCCTTGGTTTCATCAATAAGCACGATATTATCTACAAATAGCATACACCACAGCACCTCATTTTAGATATTCTCTGTTAACTTGTCCATAACTAGGACAAAAAGATAAGGGCTCAAAGCAAAGTCTTGGTGTAAGCCCATTGTGATTGGAAAATAGCATGATCTTTGATTACAAGCTTTCATGCATGTAGTAATATCATCATACATATCCTTGATTGCCTCTACATACTTTGAAAGTACTTTTTTCTTCTCAAGTACCCACCATAGAACCTTTCTTGGAACCCTATTATACGCCTTTTGAAGATCAATAAATACCATATGTAGGTTCTTCTTCTTTTCTTGATATCTCTCAATCAACTGTCGTATAAAAAAAATAGCCTCCATGGTAGATATTTCCGGCATAAATCCAAATTGATTTTTAGAAAACTTGGTCTCTATTTTCAAATGATGCTCAATAACTCTCTCTCTCAACTTCATTGTATGACTTATAAGTTTAATGCCCCTATAGTTGGAATAATTATGGATATCCCTCTTATTTTTGTATATAGGCACGAGCATACTCTCTATTCATCCATCAGGCATCTTATTTGTTTGGAGAATCTTGTTAAAAATGTTAGTCAACCAACGTATTTCCACATCCCCTAAGCATCTCCACACTTTACTAGGGATACCATCAAGTCCCATGCTTTACCAGTCTTTATCTTTTTCAATGCCTCATTTACTTCATGCTCTCTAATTTTACGTACAAACCTTCTATTTGAATCATTAGAAACATCTTCCAAATCTATCTCACTTCTACCACTCTCCCCCTTAAAAAACTTTCTAAAATAACTCATCCACCTTTCCTCGGCTTCTACATCTCTTACTAAATGTTTTTTTATTTTCATCTTTGATACATCTAACCTGTGTCATGTCTTTACTTTTCTTGTCCCTTATCTTTGCAAGCCTATGATACATTTTTCTCCTCATTTGCTCCCAAGTTGTTTGTACATTTCTACAAAAACCTTGCACAGCTTTCTTTGCTTTTTTTCTCGCTAGTCTAAATTTTTGCAAATTCTTATCACTAGGACATTTATACAAACTCTTAGAACACTCCTTCTTATGTTTGATTGCCTCCTGCACCTCTTCATTCCACCACCAAGTTTTCTTTATTTGATGTCCATTCCCTTTACTTTCCCCTAAGACTCTTTTTGCCACTTTTTGGATACATTTAGCCATCTCGTTCCACACCATATTTATGTCACCCTCCAATAGCCACGGTCATTCCTGAAGGATTCTTTTCTTGAAATTTATTTGCTTTTCCTCTTTTAGCTTCCACCATTTTATTCTAGGATTCTGCGCACCTCTATGCATTTTGAGTACGTGTTATACCGAACTTTTAAGACCACCAACTTGTGTTGCATAGCTACACATTCTACAATCTCGCAATCTACATATGAGGTCCTATCCTTTCTTCTAGCAATAAAAAAATCAATCTAGCTACAATTTTGACCATTACGAAAAGTGATTAGATGTGACTCTCTTTTCCTAAAGAAGGTATTTTCTAATATTAAATCATAGGCTATAGCAACACTCAAAATATCCTCACCAGCCTCATTTCTAGTCCTGTAACCAAAACCTCCATGAACTCTATCAAAACCTTCACTGTGTTGACCAACATGTCAATATAAATCCCCTCCTATGAATACCTTCTCATCGCGCGGTATCCCCCTTAGAATCTCCTCTAGATCTTCCTAAAATTTGTTCTTATCGGATACTTGCAATCTAACTTGAGGGGCATATACACTAAAGATATTCAAAATTAGCTCTCCTACTACTAGCTTAACCAAAATAATTCTATCTCTTAATCTTTTAACCTCAACTACTTTATCTCTGTAACATCTATCAATCAAAATCCCAACTCCATTTACACTCTTTTTTGTGCCTATGTACTACAACTTGAATCTGGTACCTTCAACTTCCTTAGCCTTTTCTCCAACCTATTTAGTCTCTTGCAGGCAAGCAATATTCGCTCTCCATCAAGCAAAGGTATCTGCTTACCTCTTGGGCCTTGCTTGCCCCCCCACACTCGCCCATAAAAGTGTGAGGACCCTCACTCACTTTTCACCACTCCCGAGCCCCGATGTGGTGCATCACTCTGGGAATGATGGCCCAAAGCTAGCCTCCTTACCCCTTGCACTCGCCTATATTGGTGCAAAGACCCTTGCCCATTTTTCGCTACATCCGGGCGCTGATGTAACGCGTCGTTAAGAAGGGTATGCTCCAACTAAAATTAAGTAGAGTTCATCTTATAAAGGGTAGCTCTTTTTTAGAGTCGGTTCGCATCGCCTGACGCAACCCTCCTCCTTTACCTTGGCTTAGGGCAGACTACGTAAACATGCACAGGGGAAATTACCCTTCAATAAAATGAGAAAAAATTATTTCTATATTTAGTTGATGGTGATGTACACTAGCAAATACTGCAAGAAAATATGCAAACTTGTTAGTTGTCACTGCACTTAAAATGTAATAGATGATTCAGAACAAAATTTCAGAATATAGAAAAACCATTGAAACTTTGCCCTAAAATGCTTATGACTTTTAAGTTGTGGATCAAGGGAACCTTTTTGAAAATTTAAAGTTATACCACAAACAAATGACAGATGAAATAAAGTTAAAACATGCAAAATGGGATTAAGAAGTTAAAAGAAGACTCAAAACAATATGAGTTTATAGTTTCAAATGGTAAATATTTCTTACACTAAGGGCTTGTTTTTTATAGTATAAATTACTATTTAAAATTAATGGGTTAAAAGATTTTAATTTTAGATTATTTAATAATAAAATTTTAATTCAATTTACTGGTTAAACATTGCTTAGTCATTATAGAAAAATTTAAATATTAAAAGTTAGATTAATATTTATCACTTCATTTAGAATTTTCTAATTTTTAAGGTGCACGTGGAAACGCTCTCATTTTCTACGAGTGATTTACAGTGCGACTGTGTGTGAAAGTCGTGGTAGGTGCGTCTGGAGTTTGTCTTTGGCTTTCAGACCTTAATTCTTTGTTGGTACAAGGTTGTTGTGGTGAAGGTTGTGTTGTGCATGAGGTGATGGCTACAAGAGATTCTAAAGTTGTCACAGCTGGTGCAGCAGATTTAGCTGTCTATGGTGAGCGGGAAGGGGTTGCGTTGGTGGAGGCTGATGTACAATCTGGACAAGAGGAGGGTCGGAGAAGCTTGCTGGGACTGTTTTTTGGGGACAAACCTGTTAATTTGCTGGGACTGAGGAGTATGATGAAGGCGATTTGGCCAGTGAGTCATCTATTTCAAGTTCGGGAGCTGGGAGTTAACTTTTTCCAATTCATTTTCAATACCTTGGAAGATAAAAGGAAGGTTTTGGCGGGAAGAGGATGGACATAACTGACAGTACTTGGTGTTGAGTGAGTGGGCGCCTATGGTTACTAGTATAGTTGTCAAAATCGCGATCTGGGTCATAGGATTGCGATCCTGATCGGATACCTAAAATCGATCAAGATCGCTCGGGATCATTCATTAAGTAGGATCGGTGGTAGGATCATTCAAGATTGATCCTACCGATCTTGAGCGATTCTACATTTTTTTTTAATGTTATCTTTTCCAAAACGACATCGTTTTGGATTTTATTAAGATGCGGCTCTCTCACAGTCTCACTCTTAATCTCTGACTCTCCCTTGTCATCTTGACAACTCTCTCAACGGCTTGACCTTGATCGCCTTCACAACTCTCATCGCCTTCAATCGTCTTCTTCACTTTCCTTGCCCCAATTTTTACCCATCAAGGCACCGACACGATGACACCCATTTGTGAGCTGAAAATCAAATTAATAGCACCGCCACTAGCCTCTGTGTCTGGCTCTAATTTTTAAGAGGCCAGGGACTTTAATTGTAGCAGCACCACCACCACCACCATTTGTCCTCCTCTTTCTCAAGTATCTATTGCAAGTTTTTGTGTTTTTTTTGGTTCCCATGCCAAGGTGCTTCCTACTGTGTGTGTGTGAGGGGCTGTTTTCTAATCCCAAACTATTGGGCAGCAGCGGCTTCGTGTCTCCGTGGATGGATGTTCCTCAACCGTTGGATTAATTTTCTTTTTTTCTGGTTTCTGGATTTTTGATAGCCTATCACTTTTCTAGGACAAAAGATGGAAGATTTTAGGGAAGATATCATATTTCTTCCATTTTTCTTCTCCATTTTGTACTTGTATTATCATATTGTAATTTACTGGATACGTGGGCGTTTGGGAACAACTAATAACAATGTCCATTAGTTCCGTATCCAAGAGTTTAGTGCGGTGGATTTTTTATTTTTCCTGTCCCGAATGATTCAGTGCAACTAAGCCAGCAAAATGATAATTGCTTATCCTTTTGGATACATCTATTGATGCAATGCATCGGAGCTTGATTATAATTGCTTATCCTTTTGGATGCATCTATTGATTTTTTTCTGATTTTTTCTGGATCAAAGTAGAATGAGACTGATTTTTCTTCCTTTTTTTGGACTGGATTGGCTTGAAGCATTTGGCTGTTTCTGGATTGAATCTTCAATTATTTCTGCCTTTTTCTGGACTGGATTGGCTTGAAGCATTTGGCTTTTCTTTTGGTTGTTTCCGGATTGTTTTGATGGTTTTGTTGGTTGTTTAATTTGAAGAACTGAATTTCTGAAGTGTTGGATTGAAGAACTCGGAAGTAGATGCCGACATATTTTTCTATTTTATTATTATTTTTTTTGGACTGAATTGGCTGGAAGCATTTATCTATGTGTTTTTTGTGTTCATTTTTTGGTTGTATGAGTGTTTTGTTTTCCTGGATCATTTTGTGGTTTTTGGACTGATTTTGGAATGTTTTCTAGTTTTTCTAGTGAAGTGTAACTTGTGATTGATTTTTGGTTATGTTTTCTAATTTTTTGGATTGAAGTATAATGCAACTAGTTTTCCTGGACTGAAGTTTCATGGTGATGATATGTACTTTGATAATTATAAATCAAGTTGCCTTGTTAAAGTTGGAGATGATGACTTTGATGAGGATGACATGTAGTTTGTGTAAGAGTATTCATATTGTTAAATTTAAGTTGTACTTTAGTTTGCTAAACCATTTAATGTTCTAACTTAAACTTGTCTATTTGGATGTGAAATTTGTCATGTTTTGATGATTTAAGGTGCATTATTTGGTGCTATTATTATTTTGTGTAGAGTGTGGTTGAAATTAAATGATTAAATGATTAAATAATTAAATAATAGATATTTGTTGTTAAACAGGATTTAGATAAAATTCAGAACGCATATACATCATATATTTTATATTGTTGATTTTTTACAATTTAACACAAATACACAACTTATTTTTGTGAAAAAATTAGTATGGGTGATAAAATATATATAATTACTTTTATTTTGATAATTTTTTATAGGATCTTACGATCCGATTTTGCTATCCCAAAACGATTTTACGTAAAATCAATTTTTTTATTATTTTTGGTAGGATCTTACGATCCTACGATTTGATCCTATCGATCCGATTCTTCTATCCCAAAGCGATCATATGTAGGATCCGATCCTGCAAACCATGGTTACTAGTCTTCATCCTGCATTCTTGAGGTGCGATTTGGAGTGCGAGTTTGGAATTTGCCTCACCATTGGATAAGTAGGGAGACAGGGACTCGGATTGGGTGATTATTTCCTCAGTTACATGAGGTGTTCATTCCTGAAGGGGGTAGTGTGCATAGCCGACACTTGAAACTTAGTTTCCATTGATTTCTGTGACCACTTCTTCGAGGTACTAAGGTTTATTTTCAGAATTTTTCTAGTTGGGTGTTAGTTTTAAACACTTCTATGGAGAGTGTAAACAACAAAAGTTTTGTAATCTTTTCTATCTTTATACAATGATTTTTGTATGCTCATGTTGAGTTTTGATATCAACCATATTTTCTTCTCCTCCACTTCGTTGTGTAGGTATTTAAGGAACATTCTTTCTTTGATTTTCATAAGAAACGAAAAAATATGTTTTTTTTAAATTTCTTTTGTAATAAACATTATGACCATTTTTATTAAAATTATTTGTTTCCTTTATCAACTAAGTTGAGTTCATTATGTATACACATAAATGTTGCACTTGTTATTTGAACCGTAATATGATTTGTGAACTCGAATTATAGGGAAATTTGGCTTCTAGTTATTAATAGGCTATAAGTTGGCCAGGAAGATATTCAGGCCGATAGTCAACTCTAAGCCTTTACGACACGCCCCTCTAACTGATTAAGGAGTTTTTAATTCTATATGGTCTGAGCTATTTTGACAATATTCTAGATAATGTTAACTAATTGTTGGTGTGATGACATGGTTTAAAACGTTCACGCAATCTATTTGAGGAGATAAGGTGATACTAGAATTCGTGGTATTATATATGTGTTTATAAATTCCTACTTCAATGATTATGTGAATGCTTGAATATTATTTTGAAATATTTCCTTATGTAACAATTTTAAATTACACATGTACATATGAATACCCATTGGGCTATTATAACTCACACGTCTTTTGTTTTTATTCCAGAGTATGTCTCCGAAGAGTAGTAAAGATAATTCAAGATATCCACAAGTGGTGTGAAACATTTAAGTCTAGTATTTGCACTTTGAGTTTATAATATATAATAAGTGACTTTTTGGTCACTATTGATTTATATTACTAATAAAATAACTTTTTTTCTTTTAAATTCTAATATTATTAGTTTTCTTTAAATGTAGAAACTTATTAAATATTAAAATTTGATGAAACTGAGTCTTTACAATCTAAATTTATTTCCTCTCTTTGAACTCCACGTGTTCCTTGGGCTAAGTTATCATTTATTATGATTCCTCTATTTCGGCTTAAGGATTGGGCCACACATCTACCCTTTGGGCCTCATAGTAAATTGAGCTATTTTTGATGTCTTCGAATTTAATTATACCAACTCTCATAATTCATTAGTGTCAGACTGTTTAACAATTTCATTTTCTAGGAGTGATGAATTATTTAATGCTTCTAAATCTACCTTGTTGTCTTCTAGTTTTGTCAAAATCTCTAGATTTGCAAAAAATTGAGAACCTTATTCTTTTATTTGTCAAATTGTCATTGTAATATTCATTATTCATAATGATTGTGTCGTTTGTGAATAGTGAGTGAAACCACTGGCCTCTCAGCATTCATTAGCACAATTACTTGAATTTGGTTGTCAACCACCTGAAATTCTTCTGCTATAATGGTTCCATCGTTCCATCACCTAATTCTCTCATCATTATGGATCAATGATTTTCCAATTGTGGTTCTGTGTCTACTTGATCCAAGGCTAGAAAGTTTTCAAGTATGGGCATGATGTCCACCTTGCCATTGATTGCATTCTCTGTATATTTTAAAAAGGCCCAATCTAATTTTGCTAAGTTTCTACCAACTCTACGTGCACTTCCTCCTCATTCTAAATATGTTGATTTTTTTGCCAATTTCTAAGCTTAGGGGTTCTCTAAACCTTAATTTGCACCTTCATTTATTCCACTTGGTTGTGGATGATCAACCAACCTAAACTTGGGGAGGGAGCTCTATGAGATGTTGGAATCTGATACCATCCACAAAGTGTTCTTTGTTGAGGGCCTAGAAAAAAGTATGGAGCTCATTCATATAACCTTTTGAGACTAGTAAATCTTCTATGAGGCATGTGACAATGTGCCCTAATTGTGCTTGGATATAGTTCATATTATTCGAGTGGATGGGTGCCCCAGCCACTCTCCATCCTTTCCAATCAATCATCCAAGTGCTCATCTAGTATCTTATTATCTCGTATTCGACATCTTTTGAATGTATATCCAATGGCACCACATTTTCCGCACATTTTGTGGAGTCTCTCATTTGAACATGAATCCCATGTGACACCACCATTTTGGAGTTTGTGGTAAAAACCAAGAGTAAGGGGTTGGGTCAAATTAATCTAGACCTTAGCCCTTAAGAATCGTGTATTGATGGCATGAACTATCCTTGTTTTGACCTCTTGAACCTCTCCCACCATAGCAGCTATTTTCCTAGGAGCCCTTGCATAGAAGCACTCTATGGGAATTCCTGAGATTTTAACCCAAATGAGAATATGAGTAATATGGATTCTATTAAGTAATAGTTGGGGTTCCCATTTTCTTAACACTAGTAGTGCTCTTGCCACCACATAACTTCCATTATGCAAGATTGCATGCATCTAGTTGACGTTTGGAAATTTGAAAATAAAGAAGTTTCTGTCTCTATCTACCACATACATCCCTTTTCCCCAATATCACCTCATGTGTGCCTGCATTCTATTGAAACCAAAGCTTCAGTAATCAAAGAGACATCGTAGAAGACAATTAATATAGCATTGTACTCTTTCCTTTGTGTCTCTGTTGTTTATCTCCAATTGAACACCTTTGTGAATTGATTTGTATACATCCTTATTCGAATGGTTTCCTTGTGGGATATCCTTTTTTTTTCTTTTCCTTTTTTTTTTCTTCTGAATATGCTGAACCATTTAATGAAATGCTACTATCTAACCGATGATTTTCAATAAAATACTTGTCCAATATGTGGACCATCACCTGTATCTTATGATTGATATATCTTCTATCCAGGATAGTGATTAGATTCTTAAAAAGGAATCCCACATTTTCATTAGCTCACTATTAGTACTAAGCCCTATTGTGGCAAATTGAAAGTAAAGGAAAAAAACTTGACTAACTAAAGCAACACTTATTGCAATAATTGGAGTATCACCATGTTGAGAGATGAATAGTGATAAATGTTACCTCGAGAAGGGATAAGCTCTAGAATACTATTTTAGAAAGAAAAAAAATTTGATGTTATCTGGAGCTTTACTTAACCCATTTAAATTATGTATCGTTTTGGTTGTACTTATCTTTCTCCTCTCTTCTTTTCATCTTCTCCTAATACTTCTTTCATAATATTTTTTTTTACTTATTTTTTAGAGATCTTTTTAATCTTTTTACTTTTATCCCAACCTTAAGCTTGAAATTATATATTATTAACCTTTTCAAAACAATTAAATGTGCCTTCCTACTAAAAACTTTTCCTTAATATTTTCCTATTGAATGGGAAAACTCAAGCCCTAGTCTTCCTACTTATCCTATAGCTTCACCATTTACTTAGACACGTCAAGGTGATCTAACAACATCATTAATGTGTCACAATTGTAATACCAATTCATATAAATGCTATAGGCGAAGTAAAATGCTATATATAGAGTTGGTCAAGTAGTTTGAATTCAACCCTATTACCCTAAATTTTGGGTGTTTGAATCTCTCAACAACTACCAATTGAAGCAAATAGAGTAATGATACATACATTCACACAGTAAAATCTAATAATAACTCATGTGATTTATATGGCTAAAGTCATTCAACAATAATCACTCTTATTCTCCAATAACTTTTCATAGATATCACATAAGTCACTGTGAGAATTAACTAAACATTTGTATTATGAATATTATTATTCAATTATATAATAGAATAAATTTTCATGGCAAATATACACATTCACTACATTTTGTGTAGAGATACTACCTTGTATATCATAGATAGAACTAGCAAATAGGTGGAAATAAGATGAAATTAAATAAGATTGGATAGATTTAATCTCATTAGACAAGAATATTAAAAAGCATAAGATCAAGTACTCTAAATACGATAAAATATTCCATGCATCTGCTGTAACATGTAAGATGGTACAACTAAAGACAATCAAGAAGGATAGCCTATAAATTAGGAAGATAGCCTATTTACATATAAAGAGACAAACAAAAAAAAAAAAAAGTAATTGGCTTGCCATACTAAAAATAAGAATATAACGGATACATGAAATATTTTTTTTCCCTAAATACCCAATTGGTTTCATTATGTTTTTAATATAAATTTTATTTCTTTTTTAATAAAATATTTTTTTATTTTTAATTTAATTAACTATTTATTTATTTAGAATAACAGGAATTTAGCCCTTGTCAAATTGTCTCTAGGAGAAAAATATGTTATACATCTGTTGTGCCATATAAGATTTTGTAGCCACAAAAAATTAGGGAGACAATTTGTAATTTAGAGGGACAACTAATTTATTTGTAGGGAGGGAAAAATAAAAATTTATATAATTGACTTGTTGCATTAAAAATAAGAATACAATAAATGTATAAAATATGCTTTTTTGTCTCTTGACTACCAATCAGGTTATGACAAGTTTGCGGAGATCTTGTTGCAATTTTGCAAGTTGGAGGTGGCATGTGGCCTCATTAATAGAATAATCATAGTAATAAATTTAAAACTAGAATATTAAAAATCATCATATGTATTGTTAAATGATTAAAATTTTTTGTAAAATTAAAAATTTTAAGTATTACTCATTATATATCCATTAATTACTGTATTTTATTTTCATATAGTTGCCATCCAAAATAATTCCATTTTTATGCTACCATTGCTAATAAATGCTAATGAAATAGGATTAATGGGTATTCCCCATCCAACAGTCTCTTTCACAAGAATTTGATTGGATATATGATTAATTGGCAAACCTGGTTATGTCAGTGGCGAGCACACGTTACGGAGAGGGGATATGTTAAATTTTTAAAGATCATAAATTTATCCTATATAATTTTGAAATTCTAAAAAAAAAATAAAATCTATTGATTGTTTTTCTTATAATTTTTAAAGTTTCCTTTCAATCTCACATTGGCCCCTCTACTTTATAAAATTCTCTTTTCTACAAAAAAATTTTTAATCTTTAAAAAAATTGTAATTTAACCTAGAATTTTTTTTTCAATTTTCCCTCTTAAATATTGGAAAATTTTTTGCAACCTTAAATTTCGTAAAATTTTACTTTTATTTGAATTTGTTCCCTATGTGCCCCTTCTTTCAAAGAAAATAGAATAAATTATTCAAATTTTATTTGATGCTTAGAAGCAAATTGAAATTTTATATCTTTCTCAAAATTTTCCTTCTTCAATTTTGATTTTTTTTTTTGGGCATCTTACATTGATCCCCACTTAATTTACCCCAAAAGCAAAGAATTATTTATATTATTCCAATTATGTCTCCACAATATCATTACTGATGTTTTCTTTAAAAAAGTATCAATAAAGGGGCAAAGTATTATAATTTTTTTTAAAGAAATTCCAACTAAACTAAACTACACAGAATTATTAATAGCTTTAAGTTGAACGCTAGAAAAATAAATTTGCAACAAATTAAATTTTTAGAATTCATCAAAAAAATTTACTTTTTTGGGTAGTACTACAACATTTGAAATTATTTTATCAGAAAATATTATTTGATATTTTTCCTCTTGTTCTACCACTAAGTTACGTAATTGTAGTTCAATATCAGAACCCAGTTTTGTCTTTCAAAGACAAATTTGTATAGTGCAATTTTTATTTGCATATATTTATCGGAATTTATATTTTCAATTCTGCGACAATGTACAGATTAAACCGAAACATACAATGTTATCAATAAGTTCAGTGTTCTATAATTAAATGTTTCAGATACTTCAAAATTAAGAAAATAAAATATTAACTAAGAATACATTTAAAAATTGACCACCTATTGACTCGTTGTCAAGGAGTCATGAATAGAAAGAAAATAACGCTAAGAAATGAGCATAAAATTGACTTTTCCTTATTCTTCTTCTTCACAGGAATACTTTTCGGTTGTATTTAGGGCACTTTACATAAAAAAAACAAAAGGTATATATATATATTCATAGTTTTAAAAAAGTTAATTTGCCAAAAAAAAAAAACTATTCTAATCTTTGACTTGTTGGCAATATATTCCTTAAACTTTGAATTGTAGCAATTAATCCCTTAAACAATTAATTTATAGCAATTCGGTCTAAATTTTTTATTGAACTTGAATTTAGAACATGATTTGACAAAACACTGGCGGTGTCTTCAGCATAAATTTAAAACACATTTACTCACCTAAAAACTTATGTAATCATTAAAATTTATGTGTCCACATGTTCTAATTTTAATTTTGTCAAAAAATTAAAAATAACTTACCTATTAACAAATTCAAATAAAAATCCAATAATAATTCATACAATGTTTTTTTTTTGGGGTTCGCTCGGAGAGTATAAAGATTTTCTTTTTTGTTTTTTTTTTTCCAAAGTAGTCCATTGTATTAACTTTTAAATAAAAAGTTAACCAGTACATAAGAGGTCCATTTAAGGACTAGCCCTAACTCATCTAATCTAAAACCAGTAGGTTTTAGTTAAGGCATCCCACACTCGAATCCTCATTGGTGAACAAACTACTTCCGCATCTGTTGAATAGCACCAACTACTGCCAAATACGTTGAATAGAACGCCCGAATACCAGGTACGACACCTCCAAATTATCCTAGTTAAGAGAAACAAAACCTTACCTTGTTGGCCTCTACTTGCAAACTACCATCTCGGCTTCACCTTGCTAGATATCTTGCTTGACCCTCCTCCCAAGCTAGAATACAAACCCTCCTTGACGAAGGACAAAACCAGACGAAAGTAGAAATGAAATCCAACTAACGCCGGACCCATACGCTAATAATATATATATATATATATATATATATATATATATATATATATATATTTACAATTCACACATTTGTCGCATTTGGAGTTGCCCACAACTACAGTGATTTCGTGGGAGCTTTAGCCCTCCGGCTATTTGAATACAAATTTCTTGGCATTTCATATTTTAATTTCAAGTTCAATACAAATTTTGAATTAAATTGTTAGAATTATTAATTGAGGGGTTAATTACAACAATTCAAAATTTAAGGAATATTTTGCAAATAGACAAAAATTCTGGGTAATTTCTTGCAAGTAAGTAATTTTTTGCAAATAAAGTGAAATATTAATTTGAGAATTAATCAATCCAGTAAAAAGCAATAATTTAAGATAGCTAAAATAAGCTAGATAAAACATTTGCTAGCGATTTAATTACATAACAAGCACCACTCAAATGTGCATTCAGCTGGACCCTAAACCCAATAAGTATATGCATTCAACTTGATCTATTTGCAGTCATATATGATTATTCCACTTGATTCCCACATGGAAAGTATGAAATTTTCTTGTGGGGTTGATATGGTTTTGGGGTTTTTTTTCATCTTATAAGTTAGTTTTTATGGTGGGTTCCCCCAAAAATTATGACAAATGGTATCAGAACTAACCAATATTCTCCAACTATGTTATGATCGATTGGTGACACAAGCCATGCAATGTTTGCCTAGAACTAGGTTGGTGATGCCGGTGGTGATACCGGCATTGTAGTGTTCACTTGGAACTATCATCTGATTGTGCTATGATCGATTAGTGACACAAGCAGTGCAGTGTTTGCCTAGAACTAGGTTGGTAATGCGGGTCGTGATACTGCATTGCAATGTTCACTTGGAATTAGAGAGAATAATCTAGTGCAAAATCATTTAGTGCACAGCCGTTTAGTGCAAAGCCATCATTTAGTGCACAACTATCTAGTGTAAAGCCAGAGTGTGGTAGATTGTAATGATTTCATTTGGTTTCTACGTGGAAAGTATGGGATTTCCACACAAGGTTTATATAATTTTAGATTTTTCACCTTACAAGTTAGCTTTTGTGGAGATTTAAAGCAAAGTCGGAGCGTGGTGAATGGTAATGATTTCATTTGGTTTCCACATAGACAATATGTGATTTTTCATATGAGATTGAAATGATTTTAGATTTTTCACCTTATAAGTTAGTTTTTGCAGTGGATTCCTTCAAAGATCATGACATCATCTTAATCCCACCCCAACCAAAATTTTGGATCCAATATTTAGGGTTAAGTTGGATAGAATCAAAATGATCAAATTCAATAAGAAATCAATATTCCTAATTTGCCCTAAATGTAAAATGATCGATTGGACAATTTTGTTCCACTCCTGTACTCATGCTATTCTTGTTATCGGCCACCATCTGTCTATCAATTTGTGATTTTAACACTTCTCATTGGACTCTTCAAAGGAAACAAAGACATAGTATTAGAATAATACTTTAAGAGAGATACATAAAAGGTAGCCTAATGCGCAGAAACTCTAGCATATATAAGATTAGTCAGACCAATAAAACCAATAAGGAGGCATGGTTTTTATAGTTATTTTACATTAATGTAATTTTCTATCAATATGTATTTAAGATAGGAATATGTTGCTAGAAAATTACGTTGATGTAAAACAACCATAAAAATCAATATTAAATATTAAGGTACACAATTCTTTTCATTTGCTTCCTTATAGAGTAACAAAGTTTAAAGACAAATCTTTTGTTAAAAGCACCACAAAGAAACATTTTTTAAAAAAGGACATAAGTTACAACAGAAATTCTCAAGCACATAGGGAGAAGGGGAAAGTTCTCCTAAGTCATCAATCACTTGGAACTCAAATCCATTACTTTAGTGTATATATTTTTTTCCAAGTCAGAATGACCAGAGTTCTTATGTGATTTGTATTCATGAATAGCTAGAGGAGCAAGAAATGTTAGGAAATTAAATAAGAATTTAGAGGTAAACAACAAAAATATCCCTCACAAATTTCAAACATAGCTTTTTAATCCCTCACAAAAAAAAAATGAAGTAAATTAATCCCTAACATTTTTGACATGAAAATTAATTTTTAGTCCCTTGCCAACTTTCAATTCATTTTTTTGTCACAAAGACACCATGTGCCTTGTGCCTAAAATTTTCTTGAGGGCAATAGTGGCAGGACAAAGATCTATTTACTATTTGAAATGTGAGGGAGTAATTTCATTCCCCTTTTAACGAACCTTAACCGTAATTTCAATTTTGATTTTTTTTCACTTCTATTTTATTCTTTATGAAGGTCATTGAAGCAAAATTTTTTTTGTGAGTCATTAAGATCAAAGGTTGCTATGAGGGTTAAGAAATCTAATCAAGGTATTAGGGTCGATGGCAACTCCAATGTGCTACCATTGTGTGAAATTAGCTATTGCCCGCATCTCGTGGACAATATCAAATCCTGACAAAAAGTTATATGGTTGTAAAGAATTTGAGGTAATGCAAATTCATGGACTTCCTTCTTGTATATTAATGATTCGAGTAGTTATGGTACATATTTTGTAGATCTGATTAAGAATTGGTTTTCATATTAGGAAAAACGCAGATATGGTTTCTTCTGTTGGGTTGATGTGATTTGTGATAGATATTCATGATCAACAAAAATCATTGGTGGATTATTGAGCACAATTAGAAAATTAGAAAATTAGAAGGAGAAAGGGAAGAATGCCCAAACAAAAAAAAAAGGAAAGGGAAAATTTAATGAAGGTTGCTTTTCTTGTAACTCTCTTGGCCCTATTATACCAATTCAATGGTATTTGAGGGTAGTATTGGAGTTCGGGAATGCTTGTGGTTAAGACATATGTGACAAGAGGTGTGATGGTTAGTTTAAATTTCCACAATTGGCTGTCAAGTTTAGGTGTTCATGTGACAATTAATATTTGACAAATGTTGAAGAAGTTTCCCCTTTTGGCATAATGTTGTGAAATTTATTGAACAAATGATTCCACTTGGTGATTTGGGAAAATAGAACTGAATGCAATTTTTCCAGTATTAAACTGAATACACACATTACATTTGGAAACCTGTTGCAAAACTTTACTTAAATAAACAAAAAAAATAGTGTGACAAATCCTAAGAAGGTAAAGCTAATAACCATGCAATATCTAAGAACCAAACAAAACAAACAACTTATCCAACTATATTACAAAATGTTATAATTGTCATCAATTACACAGTGTAGACAAATCTAGCAAAAAGCCCAGACATAATCAGCAATAGTAGAATATGAACACATCAACTGTGTCCTATCTATCCATGCATCTAGAATATAAATATAAATCAACATTCATATGTTATTAAAACTTAATTAAACTCCAAGTTTAGAAGGCCTAAAGCATAACAAATATGCGTTGTTTCGGGCTCATTACTCCTTGTTGTCTACTGGCTAGGCCATATCAATATCATCAATAGTACTTGGCATTGCAATAGACCTCTTGGTTAGCAAAACCTTTACATGAAAAGAAAAAAAAAATACACAAGTTATGAATAATAACCATTCAATAAAAACTTTTTGGGGAAAATAAAAAACGTAATCAATGTAGCAATTGTACTTCGACAATTTTTCCTATTATGCCTGGATTGCCTACATAAATCACACTTAATCAGCTTATTGTTTTTGACCTACAATGAAAGTAAAATAATAAGATAAGATAGTGAAATTGTGAAATTGTGACTAAAACTTGAGGACAAAGTAAGGTGCTTACTGAAATTTGTGTTTCTGAAGTCGTTGAGTATCCAAAAGATGTTTGGCTTCCTATTATTGGATGTATGACAGCAATGTTATCAACATATGATACTGTATCCTTTGGATGTGTAGATGGATTTTGGCCTCTCATCATCACTTTGATTTTAGATTTCTACCTCATCTCGAGATTCTTGATTTGAAGGATTCTGCCCCTGGGTTTCATGGTGGAAAAACTATTTGAATTTTTATTAGGGCACTTTCTGTTATTATAGCCTAATTCTTTGCAAATTCTACATTTATATTGCATTTTCCATGTCCTAGATAATTTCTGAATTCCCTTAGCATTCTTTCAAGCACATTATTCTTCAACTAGATATTTTTCCTCAATTTAGGTCTTTCTAGGAGCTTGATATTTTTTTTTGGGAGAATACAAAAAAGGTCTGTTAATCTTGTCCATATATGATCTCCATTCATTCGGTATATAATATGCTCATAAGCCGTTTGGTATAATTGCTTCAAATAATAATAATGCACAAATTTTCAACCTATTCCCTCATTGTGCTGATTACAGTAATGGCATATGCATAAGGTAAACTGTTCAAATCCCACTTCCTACAACTACAATTTCTTTTCATGAGGTCAATAGTGTATTAATCATCATGCATACATCTCATCTAAAAAATTAATTCCCTTGCCCTACTAGCAATGTACTCATTTGACCATTTTCTTTTTTAAATTTTCTCAAGCTTCTCTTGTACCTTATGACATATATTTCCTTTGAATTCTAATACAAATGCCCTTCTTGTACATTCTAAACTTTAAGTAGTACATAATTACCATAAACATTTTTAGAATGGGTTTCTCTCTAATGTCAAGTATTCTTATATTGAATACCTCACACACATTATTCAACATAATGTCACACTTTGGTATTATCCTAAAAAATGTCCTACTCTATTGAATACCCCTTTTGTAATGAGCCTAATGAGTTTAACTCTAATAAAAACTCATCTTTAGGTCATTAGAAGGGGGTTTGACTTTAGACAATCTTAGAACCTAAGCCTCCACAAGAGGTTAAGGGTTTTGTATAAAACGTCATCCTTAGAATAGGGTTTTCGTGAGTTTTGAAGATAAAAAACTCCATTTTGAAGAAATTAGAGTTTGGGTTGAAGATTAGGTGTACAACTAGACTTTTTCTTGTAAAGGGGAGTCATTTTTTCACATTAAACTTTAATCATATGTTTCATTTATTCAATTTGATTTTCCTTCTTATTATTATGTGTGGCTAAACTCTTATAATATCTAAAAGTTGATGATGGGTTGTTGATATTTTTCCTTGTAATGTTGATTTATGTTATGGGTAATGCATATTAATATCCAATAACAAGTTTTCATTTAATAATTATGCAATTTATGTAGGTTTCATGAGTTGCATGTATCAGTGCTTATGTTTGATCATTAAATTTTCACTAAATTTGGACCTTTGTTATTGGAACAGTAGTACTCCTAACATATGAATATGTAGGGGCAATTGGTAGGTTTTGTATTGTCAATACGCTTCATTAAATGGTGTGGTAGACTAAGAATATGAACAATATCATTTTATTCTAGTGATTAGGAATAGAAGTTAGAAATATCTAAACTTTGCAGTCTTAAAATCTCCTTAGGCGATTTTAAGGATAGTGTGGGTGATTTTCACATACTTATTGTGTCTGCCGCTTTTGTTGAATCTCTTACTTAGAGAGGAAGGTTCCTTGCCCTATGGACAGAGGAGTTTGTGAGTTTTCTTTCTTAGATATTTTGTTTAACGTACGCTTAGGCTAGGGTGATGGCTACGGGCAGCTCTTTTAGCTTTGACCAGGAGATTGATGCTTTGCTGCAACAGCTTTAGCTCTTCTCCGTTGAAGAGGGTAGAGTTCAGCTGGAGATGGATGATCTCAGGGATAGTAAGGAGGAGGGGGAACAGAGCCTGCTGGGGAAAGTGTATGGGGAGAAGAGGGCCAACTTTGTTGGGTTAAAACACACGTTCCAGGCTCTGTGGCCAATTCATAAATCATTCTTGGTTCGTGAATTAGGTGTCAATTTTTTCCAGTTTATTTTTCACATGAAAGAGGATCAGTGTAGGGTCTTGGCTGGCTAATGATGGGCCTTTGAAAACCAATACTTGGTGCTGCGTGAATGGGTGGATAATGTGTAGAGTAACAACATAGATTTTTCCCAACAAGAGCTCTGGGTTCAATTTTGGAATTTACCCCTGTATTGGATCACTAGCACCACGGCATTTAAGATTGGACGTGTCTTTCCAGTCGTTCAAGAAGTGATGATCCTTGAGTTTGGTAGCAGCCACGGTCGTTATATGCATGTTTTGGTCACCATAGATTTGAAGCTCCCGCTGTTAAGAAATACAAGGGTATGTCTGCAAGAGAAGTCAATGTGGGTTCTGTTTCAGTATGAATTTTTGCCAAGGTTTTGTGCATATTGTGGCAAATTGGACATGGGGATAAATGGTGTGGGCATAGGTGTGAGGATAAGCAGTGACATCAACTCCAGGAGAGGCAATTTGGAACTTGACTTCTGGCGGGGTCTGGTTTTTTTGGTAGAAAAGGATATGGCAAAATGAAGGTGAAAAACAGAGGGGATATGGTCTCATTAAGTCAAATGAAGTCGGTGGTACACGTAGAAACCAACGCTCTAGTTGTTGTACTGCATTCTGTGGAGGAGTTGAAGAGAGCTGACACTAGTGGAGTTGAAGCTAATGGTTTTGTAGCAGGTGGGAGCTACATGTAGTGAGCAAGCTGAGGGAGTCCTGTAGGTTATGGAATTGGCTCGGGACTAGCCCGACAAAGTTTGCTGCATGCATCCTAACAACGAATGTAGTATGCCGTTGTTTCCTTCAAGGTGTGGGATACATGATACAGCAAAGGTCATTGGAGAGCTGGGTAGGGAGAAAGGTGAGGAGATTTGGGACATGGAATTGGTGCAGCTGCCGTCCAATATCGCCTTTAGTGGTACCATTCTTTTGTTGGTGGAGCTGGATAAGGGTGAAATGAAGGGCCTAAGGGATGGTAAATGGACAAGAGCAAGCCGAAGATTGAGGTCTGTTCAAGATATTTCAGGAACGCTACTTCTATTGGGTGTTTCGCTTGGGAAGAAACAGGGATGCAAACTGATGGATGTAGATGTTAGTGATAGTGATAAACAGCGCCAAAAAAGGCCACACTTGGTGTTAGGTCAAGCAACTAAGGTGAAGGGGACCAGCCCAATAGGGTCCCAAGACACCTTATGAGGATAGGGGTGTGGAATTATATAGGGTTGGGTGCAATCTCTACAATTTCCCAATTGAGAGAAACTCTCAACTCCCAACATCCAGATGTGGTGTTTTTAGCGAAAACAAAACAGAAATAAGCTTTTGTGGAAAATGTGTGTAGGCGATTGAAGGTGGATGATCGTTGGCAATATGCAAAACCTAATGATTTTAGAGGAGGTATGTTAGTGTGTCGGGCTGATACCATATATGTTGTAAGTTTTTTGCATAATAATTTTTGTGTCCAATTGCAATATCGAATCAAGGGTGAGTTAGAGGTGTGGTAGGCTATTTTTGTGTATGCTAGTACAGAGAGTTCAGAGAGAGAACTTCAATGGCAATATTTGAAAAATAAAAGGCACAAGTGGGAGAATTGGTAGATTTTGGGAGGGAATTTTAATGATATAGCCTATCCGTATGAGAAGAAAAAGGGGCGGCAAAGATCGGCCTCTAGTTGTCTCCTATTTAGCAACTTAATAAGGTGCATGGATATGGTTGATCTTGGTTTTGTTGGAAAGCAATTTACTTGAACTAATAATAAAGTTGGTGAGGGTTTTGTTGACGAACAGTTGGATCGATTTTTTTGCTGTCCTTGGTGGAGGCTACATTTCCCATACACCAAAGTCATCCATTGTGAGAAACAAGTGTATGATCATGCATTGCTTTTTTTGAATATTGACCCTCAGCAACAAAGTAGAAAGTGAAGATTCATTTTTTATCAAAGAGGGTCCAAAAGGAGGGTATGCAAGAAAGAGTGACTCAAGCATGGCAGAAGGTGCATAGGGGAAATAAGCAATTAATTGTAAGTGATAAAATAGTGCAATGCCGAGTAGAATTGCAACAGTGGAGCAAGACCTACGGCCTAAATTTTGTTAGGCAGATTCAGTTTATCAACACCAAATAGAGAAAATGAGTCAAGATGGTAGGGCTAGAAATTGGTAGCGATGATATGGTCTCCGAAATCAATTGCAGCAAGCTTATAGGGATGAAGAAGCATATTGGACGCAAAAATTGAGGAACCGCTGGCTAAAGAAGGGAGATAATAATTCTAAATTCTTTCATGCATCCACAACTCAAAGGCAAAAGATGAATAGCATTGAGAGGTTAACAGCAGCTACGAGGGAGGTATGTGTGACTAAGGAGGAGGTGGAGAAAGAGATTGTGGGGTATTATGAGATGCTATATGCTTCAAGCTAGCCAACTCAATGTTCGACATTATTTAAAGGAATGCCGAAGTTCATCTCCAGGAATATGAACACCAGTTTGATGAGGCTGGTTGAGGAAGCTAAAATCCACCAAGCTCTTTTTCAAATGAATCCAAATTCAGCTCCTGGACCAAATGGTATGACGCATTTATTTTTCCAAATATATTGTCATGTGATTAGAGTTGATATTTGCAATGCTGTTAAGGATTTCTTTTTATATAAACGCATGTTTTGGAAGCTTAACCATACATTACTTACATTGATTCCTAAGGTGCAATTCCAATCTCTATATCCCAATATTGACTAATTAGTTTATGTAACGTGGTCTGTAAAATTGTTTCCAAAATATTGGCTGAATGTCTCAAAGTGTGCCTACTTATGTGTATTAGTCTAGAACAGTCAGCCTTTATTCTGGGTAGACAAATCCCTGATAAATGTGATTATAGCGCATAAGTGTCTTCATATGATGAATTCAAGGAGGAAAGGAAAGAAATGGTTCGTGGCAATGAAAATTGATATGACTAAAGCGTATGACCAGGTTGAGTGGAATTTCTTGGAGAGAGTGATGAGGAAAATGGGGTTTGCTAGGGGTTTTATTGGTTGGATTAGGCAATGTATTAGCACGGCTACTATGTCCATTAATATAAATAGAGAGAGCAATGTGGCTTTGTTCAACCTTCAAGAGGAATTAGACAAGACGGCCCTATTTCTCCTTATTTATTTCTTATTGTTTCTGAAGCTCTTTCTCATTTAATTAAACAAGCTAGTGTGAGGGGGGAGTATAAGGGAATGCAAACTAGTCGAAATGGGCCTGTCATTACGCTTTTTGTTTTTGTCAATGATTCATTATTGTTTTGTGAGGCAGACCCGAGGCAAGCACAACAATTGCAAGCTATTCTCAACCTATATAGTAGCAGTTCCGGTCAGCTTATTAACATGGCCAAGTCCTCAATCTTTTTTTAGCACCAATGTGTCATAGGAGAGCAGAGGTTAGCTATGTCAGGTGATGGAGGGTGTGAAAGAGCAACATAATGCTTGATATTTGGGGCTGCCAATGCGTATTAGGAGATCCAAAAAAGAGGTTTTCAATTTTGTACTAGACAACGTTCAGCACCGGATGCGGAATTGGAAGAATAGTTTTCTTAGCTTGGCTGGCAAAGAAGTCCTCCTTAAAGCTGTGGTTAGTGCTTTGCCTAATTATGTCATTAGATGCTTTAAATTGTTAGTGAGATTGTGTAAGGAAATTTGTAGGCTTTTGGTAAACTTTTGGTAGGGGACACATTTGGATGGAAGACAAAAAATTCATTGGAAAGCTTGGGTTGATATGATGAAATTGAAGAGTGATGGAGGGATGGGGTGTCAAGATGTTCAACAATTCAATGATGCTTTACTGGTTAAGCAACTTTGGCGAGTGATTACCAAACCTGAATTGTTGGTGAGCAAAATTATGAAAGCAAAGTATTTTCCAAATGATGTTCTTTGGCAATCAAAATGTAAAGGTAATGAATGCTTCATGGTTGTGGAAGGGATAAATGGTGGCCAAGCATGTGCTCAATGTTGGGGCAAGATATAAAGTGGGGGATGGCCAATCAATTCGAGTGTGGGAGTCGCCGTGGATTCCAAGAAGGCAAGATTTTAAATTGCAAAGGTGTAGACAAGCACAACCACTTGTAACTTGGGTAAGTGATCTTCTAACGGATGATGGGAAAGGATGGAATTCCAATTTGGTTTCAACAATTTTTTTGCAACAAGATGCGGAGATAATATTGCAGTTACCTTTGGAACTTGCGGGCAGCTAAGATAAACTAACTTGGAAATTTAGTAAGGATGAGGAGTATACTGTAAAATTGGCTTACATGCAATTGCAAACTACCAAATATGTACTCGAATAGCAAGATGAAGACAACATCTGTCGAAGCCAAATGCACAACATTTGGAGGACAACCTGGGAGCTGCATGTTAAACCGAAATTGAAGTATTTTGTGTAGAGATGTTGTAATGATATACTGCCCGTCAATGCTAAGTTACAACAACACAGAATGCCAGTGGACTCCATGTGTCTAATGTGTGGAGAGGATGTAGAAACTTTGTAACAAGTTTTCTTTCTTTGCAGCCGTGTGCGGAACATATGATGTCTAGCTTCGGTTGATTGGCCTCACATAGGCCAGTTTGGTGCGACATTTAGTGAGTGGTGGCAGAACATTGTGTTAATAAGAAAGTGAACTTATGGGTAGAAAGGGTTCAACTTACGGTGTACATATTTTGGCTGATCTGGAAGAGTAGGAACTTGTGGGTGTTTTAGCAAGAATTGATGAAGGAGCAGATAGTGATTGCGTTGGCGCAACAGGAATGGCTGGAATTTCAGCAACAACTTTCAGGTGATGAGCTACATTATATGATACCTTGTATATAGATGGTGATAATACTGCATTTGCTTTTAGGGTTAGGTAATGTTGTTTTGTGAGAAGAAAGATAGGAGAGGAGTGACGTGATGTCAGTTAGTCTTAGCCGATTTTAGTGTAAGAATAGTCCACATAGGGGACCTTCAATGTAACCATTAACTTTCATAAAGTTAATATATTTTTCAACTTTGAAAAAAAAAAGAAAAGAAAGAAGGAATAGAAGCTAGAGTGAAAAGACAATTACCTCTTTGAATGCGTGACTGATAGCTAAGTCACAAAATTAGGAAGAAATAGAGACAACCCTAATAACTTCTTAGGGATTAATCCATTATTTTTTATTCCAAATTTTAGGTTTAATTCAAAGTTTAAGTTTATCCATATTTTTTGTTATCGTTCATTTTACCTCATTTTTTTGTACTTTAACATGGCATAGTTATAACTTTAACTATATGAATTGCCTCATTTTTTTGTAATTTAACATGGCATAGTTATAACTTTAACTATATGAATTACTTTTTAGCTTTTAGGTAAAGAATAAACTCCTCATAATAACAATATTATTAAAGAATTGAACCCACTTCTAAAACACAACGACAAGCACATACTTGTACTTAGTTGTGTAAATTTAGGTTTTCTTACTTAATTAGTTGTGGTATTTTGCTGTATTTTATATCCTAATTCACACTACATTAGTATCTCTTGTTGGAACTACTTCTAGGTCTCCTTGTTTGTAATTTCAACAACTACATAGGCTATAGGAAAAAGTTGATCATTTGGGTCCAACCCCCTGCAGTAAGCTGCACACCTGTATCAGGTCTTCTCAAATGACATCCATGCAAACCAGTTGCCTACATGCAAGCTGCGAGACATACAACCTCGAAATGATCCTAATAAAAATATTAAAACCAGGATTTGATCTATTCAACTCCATATATATAGTAATCACTCGATTTGCTTTATTGAGCCTCAAAGTCTCATTCAATTTCTTTCACTACCTTCTTCTTTGCAAGGTAAGAATCGTTCCTAGTCACTTTCTTAACAATATCTACACACTATTTTTATCTATATATATATATATATATATATATATATATATATATATATATATATATATATATATATATATATTGGCTGGGAAAGATGAGTTAGCGCACGTATAATTGAAAGTTGTATGATATGTGCTTAAGATCTATGTTTCGTTTTTTTTTTCCGTGCTGAAGATATTATCCACTTACAGTTCTTGCTAGCTAATTTCACTTTTCACTTGTCAATTCTTTTTAAACCTAATTTTTCCTCCCATGAGTCACATCGTGTCTGCAAGCTATTTTAAACTTTTCCCTACTATGAAAGACCATTTCCAACTTAAACCGAGGGTTCTCTTCATTCTCTTTAGGTTTGAATTTGACATAATTTTCTCCACCCTTTCTTCTATCATAGTCATCTTCCGAGTTTGGATAGAAGCCCTTGAACTTTTCAGAATCAACATCTTCTTTATCATGCTTTTCCACATTATCGTTGGATTCTACCCTACTTGACTTCCTATTTTCTTCTTAAGTTTTATCCTTAAAATAGTTTGTAATATTCTCCCACTCTTTTGGTTTTTCACTCAAAATCTTGATCATACCTTCCTCATCATTGAAATCATACTATCATAAAAACCCTCAACTATTGCTTCCAATTCATCATCTCCCTCATCACTTGGATTTTTTTTTCTAGTTATTTTCTTTTATCATTTATTTTCTACCCTTTCTTTTCTACCCTATTTAATGTCTCTTTTTTTTTTTTTTTTGCTGCTTTCTAGCCAATTTATTCACTTTCTTGCTTGACACTTGAGTTCCATGCTTAGTTTCAAGAGCAATACAAAAATTAAAATCGAAAATGATATTTTGAAAGCATCACTTTTGAGGTGAAGACATATATAATTAAAGAAAAAGATAATTATGGAGCTGGACTTATGGAATGTGCACAACTATGATTAAATATTAAATATTTTCCTTTTTTTTGGGTCCACCATTTGAATTTTTAAGCATTGAACTACTTGTCTTCTTGTCATGTTCCCTATTAGGATGGAATGTGGACGGTTTATTCTTCTTGTTAAATGGAGATCTCATCACGGCACTACATTTTATCCTAGGGCCTTTTTAGGGTGTAAAAACATTATTTCTTCTTCTACTATTGCCCTCAAAAAAAATCCATGCACAAGACACTGTGATGTCTTTTTGATAGAATAATGGATAGAATATTGACAAAGGATTTGAAAATTTGCCCGGCAAAAAATGTTAGGGACTAGTTTATTTTTCTTTTATGAGAGACTAAAAAATTCTTAAAAAATTTGTGAGAGACGTTTTTGTTATTTATCTCAAAAATTTATCTACACCTTTTTAAACATAATAGAATGATATTTAGTCTATAAAAGAAAATTAATATTATTTAGTCTATTCTATTATGTTTTAAAATAATATTTTTGTATAGAATGATGGTCTCAAAAATAATATTTAGTCTCTCATAAAAGAAAAATAATATTTAGTCCTTTGAAGAAAATTTATTCTATTATGTTTAAAAATAATATTATTCTATTATGTTCAAAAGGAAAAATAATATTTTGTCTTATAATATGAATATAATGCTAAACATAATATTATTTAGTCTATTCTATTATTTTTCTTCAAAGGACTAAATATTAATTTTCTTTTTAAACATAATAGAATGATATTTCTTTTTAAACTATTTTTCTTTCACTATACAAAATTTTTTCTTTTATTCCTTTTGAAGAGAGTAGGTATTTGCATAGTGAAATTACCCATTATGTTCAGCATTATATTTATACAGGTCATATTAATAGTTTAAGATATATTTTTGTAAAAAATATTAACTATTTTAAAGTTGTAATAAATAGTTGATACGATAAAAGAGCAAAAGTGTAAATAGCTATGATTTGTTTATTAATATTCATATTTGAATGATTATCATATGTAGTTTACAAAATTGCTTATGGAGAAAAAAATTAAAAACTTATTTGAAAGATAACCATTTCTTAGCAACCAAGTCATCATGCTCCTTTGGTGGAAAAAAAAATTAAAAAGAAATTTAAAAAAAGGGATCTTTAAAGCCATAACATTCTAGGAGGAACGACTGCTTGCATGGCCTAGAGTATCTAGAATTCAATTAACGCTTTTGCCATCTTGTGCCTAGGAACTTTTCGAATTAAAACATATGATAAACCAAGCATCAAGATTTCAAAAAATTATTAAGAAATTAGTCCTTTACTTGAGAACAACAAAATTTGCCATATATTCTAAAGTAACCAAGGGCTTATTTATATCTTAAGATTGCGGACCTAAAGCAATCAAGAGCTTATTCCATTCAAAACATGATATCTATCAACCTGATCAGTCTTTACATTTCATAATAACAACACAAGAAAAAGAAATTAGTTTTTGGACATAAAATCTTGAGAACATAAAATCTTCTTTGACAAAAATGTAAGAAACGATAATAAAATAGCATCATCAAGAGCTCGTACATGCTCCTCGCATATTAGCTTCAGAAAAGTCAAGTCCAAAGGAATTAAAAATCATACTTTAACAGAAAGATGGACAAAAAAGAGAGCTGATGTATTCTAAACATGATATCAAAGCCATCATTTATAGGAGACAATGATCCTAACATAATTCAATCCTCACTTGTAAAAAAAAATCTATTTCTCTTCGATAGTAAAATTTTACTACGTCTGCCTGTTATTGACTTCAAAATCTTAGAAGTCAAGTGAGTGCGCAAGTAATATACATGATTGTTTATTGCTACTCCCTTTTCGGCTGATCATCAAAATATCTAAGAAAGAAAAAAAGAAATATTTTAAGTTTTTCAACCAATACATGTCAAGCAAATTGCACGTATGATGAAAACCTAAGAGAGGCCGAGACATCCATCCAACCAAATTCACCTACAACTCCACAACAAGATCCATTACAAAGTATTGGAGGACCTATGACTAGGTCGAGAACTAAGAGAATGCAAGCTGCTCTGGTAACACTAATAAATGAGTTATTGGAAGCTCAAGTGGCAGCTAAGATGGCTGAATTTCAGTCACAAATTATCACTCTACTTAGCATTGAAAATGAGGGATCAAATGCCAAGTCCAACTTGGAGTGAAGTGGCCGAAAATAGGCAATGGTATGGAGTTAAAATTCTGCTCAAAATCAAGTTTAGAAGTTACCAAATCCATAGCCATGAAGAATTGGAGAAAACTTCCAAATTGGAGTAAAGAAGCTGAATAGGAAATTCTGCTCAAGCAGAATTCAGCCAACACACTTGATTAGTTTTAGGCAACTACTTGCTGTTTTATTTCCTTTTTCTTAGAGTAGTTATTCTTTTTAGTAATTAGTTCTTTAGTTAGTTTCCTAAAAAGCTAATCCAACTAGGGAATGGCTTTCTTAATTCTTACAACTTGTAAACTATAAATAGAGGCATTCAGCCACAATGAAAGACAGAATTTTGACAATACAAACTTGAGAGCTTTGTAGCTTTTCTTTGAGTTCTAGTTTAGAACTTGCTTTGAGTCTTTGAGGATAGCCTCTTAGGTTCATGTTTAAGCTATCTTGTTGAGTTTCTTTCCCTTAACAATTTGAGTGTGCTTCTTGGTTCCAAGGATAGTCAAAGTTCACATCTTGGGTCTTTGATAATTCCTTCGGTTGTCAAGTGGACAAAAGCAAGATCCTTCTTCACAAGTTGGAGTCGGTGTCTTGCTAAAGAAAGACTTAGTTCAGCCTAGAGGACGATACTAGGACCAACACTCTGATATAGGTTCGGTTTCTTATCCTTTGGTGTAAGAATTCGTATCAACGTACATATACACAATCTATCAAGAACTTGAATCAATCCATGACTACTGGAGAAACATGCCAACCATGCTGCAACTTGCACATATGTGATTAGTCAAACTTTATATATTCCCATTTAAATGCATTGGAGAATTTTCTCAATTCATGTCATTGTCTCTATTCTTTTTAACCTTAAGAAATTTATCTTCAAATACCCATTTTATTCTACTTCTTTTTTATCCTGTTGCTATATAAATTAAAACCCTAGACATACTTTTCTTAAAAAAAAAAATATTAGAACTTTGTATTATTTTATCTACAAAAAAGTTACTCAAACGTCAACTGATACATGAAATAGCAATACAAAAAAAGACGTGCAAAAAATATGTAGTATAAGAAAGCAGAGTTTTCGTCAAACAACAAGAAGATTAGGACTAAAAACGAAAAAGAATTACCTATTGAATTTGAAAAATTCGCCAATTGTGGCACTTTGGACTCCCTCTATCTATTTGAACAAATCTTGCTATAAATTTCAAGAAAGAAAAGACAAGGATCAATGGATTTGTTAGAAAAAAAAAAGTATGGTGGCAAAAAAGGATAGAAAAAGAAGAGGCGATGGTCTTGTTAGAGGAAAAAAATTTGCGCCAAAAAAAAGAGAGATAGAGGGAGGAAAAAGAATCAGCTGGCAATATTTTTGAAAGAAGAAAAATTGACTGGAAGTTGGCTTGGTAGAATCTAGCCAATTACCTAATTAAGATGGAAGCAAAACTCTATCGTTTTAATTGTGGCACACAAATGGGACAGAGAGTTAGGGACAAAGGATCTGATCTAAGTTAACTACAAGCTACATGATTGTCCAACCTCAAGTGGTATCCTCCTAAGAGATTGACCAATTATGAGTTGCTAATGGCCAGTTTCATTGTGTATAAAAAAGAAAACTAGGGTTTTGGGAACCCTAAGTGTATGGTATGTACGATATGTAATAAATTTCCAAACTCTTTACTCAAAACCCATGGTTAATTAGAACTTATTTATAAATTAGAAGGGTTTGAACTAACAATCAAATAACCAAATGGCTTATTTACTAATAAGTCCTCAACCTAAATTTATTTAATAAATTAATCCCATAATTATCTCATAACTATAATATCATTTTAACCCAAGAAATTGTCATTATTGTGTGTATGACTCCTTAGGCTTTTAATCACATTGAAAATAAATATAAATTATAATTCCAAAATTAATTGGTTTTAGGACATAAAACCAACAAACTACCACTTGAACTAAAATAATTAGTCATGAGACTTTTGGGATTAGATAAATTAAATAACTTTAATTTATCATTAATTCATCAATGAATTTATTTATATTTATATATCAAAATTGGCCTATAGTTAGGAATTATAAATACTCAAGTGTTTAAAAAAATTTTGTGATTGATTTTACCTGTCCATTAACCAGATTCCGTGTAATTATTTTTTAATCATACTATATCCTAATTAGTTCCAGAGCAAGGAATAGTGCCAACTCTTGATAACTAATTATTCTTTTCTTGTTCTAAATATAACTCATCTGAAGATGAATTTAAAACATTTTAAATTCACTACTAGTTTGCATAAACATTTCTTGAGTGGTATTTCAACAAGTGACTATAAATGGGATATATTCGTGTTACTATTAGAGGTAGTGAATTTTTTTATCAATCATAAACTATTCATTCATGTTTCATATTATACCCATTTATTAATCATAATCAACTAAGGTTAATAACGAAAAGAGTAAAAGTATAATAATCTACACTCTATATGATCTTATGATCAGTCTCATGTTGAAGAATTGTTTACATTACCATCACGTAAAGATTAATTCCATTGGCACTCAAATACATTACCTTATGAAAATCTCTAGTTAGGTCAGTCCAATAAACTTATTATAGCTTTAACAAGCATCAACATATTTGTTTTTGTATTACTACACAGTAGTAAATGAGATCAACTACATCGTACATTAGGAATAAACATAACCCGTGTTAGTCTATCTATATTAATAATATCTCATCTTATTAGTATTAAAACTAAAGATGATTCAAGAATAATATTATAAGTATGTAAAAACTCTCATCATCATAACTCATATAATTTTTTCCATACAAATATTATTCTAAGGAATTTATCATTTCATAAACAATAACATAAATGATAAATAGTTCAATATCACCAAATTTTGCATAAATTTTAAAATATAAAGAAAGTGTAGAGAGTAGAGACTGTAGAGAAAGTATAATTATCACCAAAGTAAATTGGTTTTTATCCATACACTAAATAAAACTCTCACTTGGACTAAAAACAATTGTTCACAAAGGTTTAGTTAATTGATAAACTAATACTAAATGTTCTATTTTTAAACCATGTTTATCATTGATCCTTATTAAATTATAATGCTTTATACACTATTCGATCATTGATACCAAGTCTGAGCTTTCCATTATTACAATTCAAAAGTATAGTGAGAAATGGAAACAACCAGATGAAATTAAGTGAAAAACTACTTGATTTGAATAATTTTATTAAAATTTTAGAAATTTTAATCTATTTGGCATAGGTTGTAGAATGTTCATAACATTCTATTTGGAACTCTCCTAACATTTAACACTATTAGTATAAATGAAATATACAAATCTATTTCAACTTCAAAAGATTGAAAATTTTGCATCTTTATATCTATGAATATTTGATTGGCTCATTAAAATCAAGAATATTCCTTCTAGTACACATTATAGTATACAAGTAAAATCCAATAACCGAAATCTATATAAATAATTGTACACTATCTAATTATATACTAAACAACTTTAGCATCATGTTTATGTGCCTAAAGTAATTTTCATGATTCATCTCTATAGATCTTAATTTCCAAACATATATGTTACATTCTCAACTTTTAGGAAAAATTAAATTTGCATAACTATATCTTTAAATTTAGATCAAAGATATTCATTTTTATATATACTATGTCATATATATATATATATATATATATATATATATATATATATATATATATGAAGTAATAGGAAAATACTTGTGCTCCCACTTACCACTTTGAATACACATGTTTTAGAAAATTTTGACAAAACCAAACATTTTGATTTTTTTAATCTAAATATTATAATCCAAATTGGACTCTTGTAACTCGCATATTTTGTTATTATCATCGGATATAAAATTTTAAATTATATCATCTTCAACTCGTCATGCAAATATAGCTCTATATCCCTTGATCATAGCAACTATTGTAAACTTACATCATCATATGATCATAATGTTTAGATAAATCACAATTCTACATTCCTACATCACATCAGCATATAATTGAAATGTTTAGGCCCATCACATCATCATGTGAATAAAATATTTAGGTATATTGCATCATCATATGATTAAAATATTTAGATCTATCACATCATCATGTGATTAAAATGTTTAAATCCATTACATTATCATGCGATTAAAAGGTTTATTCCAATAGTATTGTGCTATTTTGTGGTTTTAAACTTTTCAAATATTATTATTTCTCCCATTGACCTTTCTAAAATAAGCACTTCAATTTAGAAAGACAATAAGTTATGAAATAATTTTTGTTCAATAGAATAAGAAAATTAGTAACCAAAAGTTTGTTTTGGATACTCCACAAATAAGCAATTTTGTTAGATTTTGTTCCAAATTAATCTAACTCCATCCTTTTCACATAAGTAATACAATACCAAATTTTTCATAAAATTTTGGTTTATGTCTATCCATATCTCATAAAGTATAAAATTAACTATTTCAAATAGAATATGATTAGTAAGTATGAGACAACAATAATGGTTTAACTCCAAAACTATTTTGAAGAGACTGCATAACTTATTGCAAATTTTATACAATACTATCCACTAGTAATGTGTATAAAAAATTAATGAGAATCAATTTATTAGTTAGATAATCTAGAATTTTGATTGGCGTATTTACTTTCACAATCTTATCAAAACATTAAAATACCTTTTCCAAAATTTCAAACTTCATTGTATTTTGAAATATCCAAATATCTCAAATTTATAGAGAAATTTGCATATATAACACTTTTGACCGTTAACTTTACATATATAGCACTCTCTTTTTTTTCTTTGCAAACATAACACTTTAGGGCTGCACAAAAACCAACCTGCCCCTCCCTTCTATTCGACATAGCACTTTAGTTCTTTTTAGATGTCATCTTCTTTTTGCTCTCAGTTCGCAAACCCCATTGGATTATCATCTTCAAGCAAGAAGGTGGCTTCACTGTTCGTACATCCTATTGGACTATCATCTTCAAGCAAGAAGGCTGCAATCGTAGAGAAGAAATCGCATCAGCTATATGTTAGTTAGTTGAAATTTGCACTAATTGAACTGGGTTTGTGAATTTGAAAGAGAGAATAGTCGAGCTCTAGGTCAAGTTTTAGGTCGAGCACAAGGTTAAGTCAAGTTTTAGGTCAAGTTTTAAGTCGAGTACTAAGTTTTGTATAATTTAAATCTCGCTCGACCTAATACTCGACCAAAAACTCGACCTAATACTAGGTCAAGTTTTTTTTTTAATTTTAATTTGTTTTTTTATTTTTTTGAAAAAAAAATTTCACTCGACCTATGAATATGTTGCGTATTAGGTCGAGATCTAGGACGAGTGAATTTATTTTCCAAAAAAAATAAAAGTAAAGATAAATTTTTTTTTAAAAAAATCTTGACCTAGTATTAGGTCGAGTTTTTAGTCGAGTATTAGGTCGAACAAGACATAAATTATACCAAACTTGAATATAGCAACAAAATGTTTCAGAGACAAAAGTAAAAATGACAATTTCTTAAAACATAATGTTCCTTAAAATAAAAGTGAAGACAAATACAAATTTAAACAGGTTAATTGTCTTCAACTGCCCTACTACATTCGTCCTCTTCAGAAATAGTTCCTACTTTTTCAGAAACATTTTCTATGGCCTTTTCTAAATGTTGAATTTTAGCCTTCAGCTTCTCCACACGAGCATCAAATTTGGCTGTCAGCTTCTCAACACGTTTGATGCCCTTATCCAAACGTTTGACACCCTTATTCAAATGTTTGACGCCCTTTTCTAAGCGGCCAGTGTATTGCTGGCATCTCTCTGCTGTCGCCGCTATGTCGGGGGCAAGAGCATTCATTCGTTCATGTATATGCTGAGCTACGACGTTCGATTTATCCTGCAAGACATGAAAGAAAATACAAGTAACATGCTACTCAATAATTTGCTCAACTATTAACTCGACTATTAACTCGATGTACACTGTTACTCAACTTCAGGCTCGACTATTAACGTGACTAAAAACTCGACCGACCATACGGCTCGACTAATTACTCGACCTAGGGTTCGACCTATGCCTCTACCAAATTGCACTTCTGTCCAAAACCAATTACAAATTCAAACAAACCTAACTCAAATTCAAACATTTAATAACACCGCACCCCAACAAGTAACACTCTCAGTACGAATTTGTAAGATTAAAAATGACAATTTGTAGTGAAATTTCGACTGACCTCGTGAGCTTGCACTTTCTTGCTTGGAGATAATGGTCCTCCTTTTGTGCTTGCCATTGAAACAGGTGATATGTATTATTTTGAAGTTTTGAAGTTTTGGAGTAGAGGAATGGAATGGGTGCTGTTTCAGTAGAGGAATGGATGTTAAGGAAATGAAGAATTACTGAGTAAAGAAATTGAGGAAATGAAGAATAACGGCTGCGCTTTTGGTTTTAGAGTAGAAGGGAGGGGCAGGTTGGTTTTTGTGCAACCTTAAAGTGCTATGTTTGCAAGGAAAAAAAGGAGAGTGCTATATATGCAAAGTCAACGGTTAAATATGCTATATATGCAAATTTCCCAAATTTATACTTACAATGAATATATTTAATCATCTAAAATGATTAAATTTGAGAATAATGAAATAAGAAAAATTATACTTAGCATAAATTATCATAAGACTATATACATCAAATGTATTTGTCAAGACAGTTTATCAAATTTCTCATGTTTTACTATAAAAGGTAATTTGGTCATTTACATGGTAGATAATATTCACATATCTCAATTGATTCAAAATCAAAATATCCAAACTATCATCAAAACGTAATTTGGATATACAAATATTATCTATATAATCAACCAAGGATGCCAAAGTATATTATCTTTGATAGTGTCTGATATATGATCAATGTAATACGAAGTTAGTTTAAAATGGATTCTATCAAATAAAAGAACAACTTTTATTATTTTGTATGAAAATGTATTCTAATATGTCAAACATGAAATAGGATTACTTTTAGTAAATCAAAATATCACAATAAACTTCAATATAAACTCAAGAAGCAAAGACATGTTCTTATGGTTAATCTAGCTACACTTGTTTTATTTGTCAAGTACAAGATTATTTATTTTTAATTATCAATCTATTTATCTTTAGATTTCATATATATTTCATAAATATATAAAAATAATATCAACTATCAAGAATCTAATTTTAAAATAGAAAGATAAATATTAATTTCTAACATATTGAAAAAAGAAACTTCAATAAGTTTCTTTTAATCAAAGTATCAAGATTGTTTAGTAGTTTTATTTCGAAAGTTTGTTTGGTTTATTTAGATTAAATGTTATGTAGTAAAATTATTCTTTTGATTGATTTTCTCAACATCAATTTTGGATCATGTCTTTTGAATAATAAACTACTACATCTATCCCTTATTCTCAAAAGAGAAGTTTCAATGTATAACTCAATGAAAACAAACTTTGAATAGTTATCTAACTAAAAATAACAAAAATAAAATTCACATTTGATTATGCATCAATCAACATTTGAGATGCATTATCAAGATGTGAATTTTGGTCCTTTATACTCTTCAACAATTTAATATTGGAAGTTAATATGATGTATATCATGGTGTACTTCATGCTTCCAATAAATATCTTCAATTATTTAGATATCATCTTAGTTAGCATTGAGAAATATACGATCAAATAGCCAACATTACTTTAATTAAGAACTATTCTTAGAATTTATGCTATATAATACTTTCAAAATATTAGAGCCATCAATTCACATATCAAAATAATGAATCATAGATATATATTTACTCACACTCCTTAACATAAAAATAAAAAAATTTATATTTATACAATAAACTAAATCAAAATATGAATGATATAGATGGTAAATTTTTGTTTTGCTCCCACTATTTTATTCAAATCAATAACTTTCAAATATTGATTCAGGAATTATATATCTTATAATTCTTAGTGGATTAGGATCACATTTTAATTATTTTAATCTTAAGTTAGTTTAACAAATCAAAATAATCTCAATAGATAGGTAACAATTACCCATTAAAAGTTTATTTTATAATTTCTAGATAGTTATATTATCAACTCTTGATAAACACATCATGTGTGTTTTCTTACACTTGCCTAAGAAATATATAATCTAGAATTAGCTCAATAAATTATGAGTTTTTGCTAAATCAAAGTCATTATTCAAAGATCATATTTCATATTTAAAACATATTCTAAGTAAAATAACTTTGAGTTAGTTCAACAAGCCACTCTAAGAATAATTATTTTAAATATAATAATGGAAAGCAAGTAAAATTGACTTAATATATTTCATCAACAAATCAAAATAATTACCATAAGTAGGTAACTACCATTTAAAGATCTTATCTCATATTCAAAACACATACTAGGTAAAATGACATTGAGTTAACTCAACAAATTACTCTAACAAGAACTGTTTTAGATGTAATAATAGAAGGCAATTAAAATTGATTTAATATTGTATTAAGGGATTTTATGAAAAATATCATCATTTATATGCAACGTAGAAACTATTAAGTATTTGACCAAATGTGGTATAGTATATACAAACAAATAATCATATTAAATGAACACATTATACCATCAAATATTTAATAAAAAATTGCATATAAATATATCAAAATAAATAATCACATAAATATATTTAATTTCTAGTCGTGGATCAATATATATAACCATATCTAATCACATTGGAAATAATATTATTGAATTATTTTGAAAAGTGTTGGGTTTTTTCAAAATTCAATTAAATCAAAATAAATTAAATAACTTAAGAGGTTGAGATTTAAGGTTTCTAAAACCCAAAAACAATACATTTTGATTCTAAGGGGTTCTAAAAACTCTTTGCCTTCAGTTTTGATTTAATTGAGATATATTATTTTGAAATTCAATTTAAAATCTCTTCCCTAATTTTAATCAAATTAAATTATGAAACATATTTAAATATGAACACTTTTAAATTAAAATCAAATTTAAAATTTAAATGTCTCCAAAATAATAATTTTCAAATTCCAATCTAGTTGAAATTAAAAAAACCAATTTTGGATTTTCAATCTAGCATGCACATGAGTAAGAATATGCACCAGATTTGCACAGCGAGTACATTAGCACTTAGGCGCGGGCTTGTGATAGATGAGTGCGTCCATAGGGAGATTTGTCTAACATGCATGACATGAGGATATAGGTATATTGGCACGTTTTCTAGGCAAGCAAGCGATAGGAAGGTACAATTTAGCAGTAGTTAGGTGTATATACTTATAGGATGTAGGGTTTGCTTGGCTATAGGGGCGTTGGCCACAATGCTCAAAAGAATGATCGGTGACATTCTGGTCTTCCATCAAACTGTACATCTAACAACTAGAACGGTTCTCGTTGCAACCAAAATCATTTTGGTATGGTTGGAGCGTGCTGGGCTTGACCGCAACTAGATCTTTTCTAGTCGTGATGAGCTTGATGACTTCCAAATCTAGTCACAAGACTAGATTCTATTGGTGGTGCGAGACACTAGTAGTGCCATTCTGGTGGTGTGACTAGAACGACACTAGTCTAGTTCTTTTTTTGTTGTAATTTTAAATAGTTGATCGGCAATTTTAGACTCATTAGTCTTTTGACTAGCCAATTCAGTTGGGTTAAACCTGACTAGTCTTAACAAACGGGCAACTCTTTTTTTTTTTTTTTATTTCGGTCAATCTATCAAAATTTGTTTCAGTCAAATTAGATTGGTTCTAGCGGCAAATTGTTTTTAAAAAAACTTTTCTAAAATTCTAATTTGAACTCTTAAAATTTGAAAATTTAATTTGAACTTTTTCAAATTTGAAACTTTTCAAAATAAATTAATAAAAAAATACATATATAAACAATTCATCATCCATAATGATTAAGCTTATAAAATTATACTAAAACATGGATAAATAAAGATTGCTATGATGTCACTCTAAGGAAATCAACCCATACATATAGCAATTTCTTTGTAATTTATATATAGTATTAGTAGGTCACATTAGCAATAGATTCACTAATAATGAATCAACGTAGGTGAAGTTGATCACAAGCCCCACAATTGTCCGATTTTTAATGGTATTCACACAACAATCTTTTGGGATTCTCATAGAATTAACCAACCATGAGTTATTGACAATTACATTTTTTGAGTATAGAAAAAACTAAAGTTTTCGAGAAGTCTAAATGTCTGGTACATATGATACGTAATAGATTTTTAGACTTCTTACGTTCATGGTTGGGATTTATTTATAAATTAGATAGGTTTGGACTAACAACGAAAATCCAATAATTTATTTATTCATAAGTTTTTAAAATTAATTTATTTCATAAATTAATTCTATAATTATCTCATGACAAAAATATCGTTTTAATTCAAGAAATCATATGAACCATTAGTTTCTCAATTACATTGATAATAAATATAAATTAACTTCTTAATCAAGTTGATAATAAATACTACTTCAGTCCTAAAAAATGAATACAGTTTTAAAATTTTATATGTCCCAAAAAAGAGTTTACTTTTGGTGTAAAATTTTTATAATATTATTACTAATAATGATAATACATATTTTAAATTAAAAAAAGTGTAAAATACAAAAAATATAATTTAATGGTTAAATCTTTTGTAGCTTCTAATTAAAAAATTTATATAAAATCAAAATGATAGAGGGAGTATAAATTATAAGAGTAAAATATTGGAATATTGTTTTTTAAAAAAAATTAAACAAATATTAATAATTTGGGGAATGTTCCCAAAATACTGAAGTCGATATCTAGAATATCGACGTCAAAGTTAACATCCCAAATGTCGACTTCAAGCAAACTTTAAAAAAAAATTCCTCATCCCGCCCTTCCTCCATTTCCTTACTACAAACGTTTCACACAATTAAGAAGGTCTAGAAATATGATTAAAGTTTTCTGATTCTCCTCATGATCAAGGATGAGGACTTTCTTGAAGAGTGGCTATGATTGGCATCTTTCATCAAAGATACCATTAAAATTCTTGTGCTTACGAAAATATAGTTTAAAGGGTAAACAACCTTGGAGGCCATTGAAATTTTGAAATCATATACTTTTGGCCACCAATCTAACAAAATTGCGCGAATAGCCATTCAACTAATAAATTTGGCAACTCATGGCTATTCTGTTATTTTCAGTTGTTAAAACCACATGGAAGTCAATTTTTCAAGGGGCAAAATGGTCAAATTTTTAGGGGCAAAATGGTTATTTTCATTTGATTTTAATAGCTGAAAGTAATAGAATGGTCACGGTTATCAAATTTATGATGTGAATGGCTAATCATGTAATTTTGTTAGATAAGTGGCAAAAAGTATAGATCTAAAAAGTTCAATGGCCCTCCAAGGTTGTTTGCCTTGGTTTAAATATAGTTTAAATTCTTTGGCTCTATTGGCAGCTCAATTGCTTGTGAATTGTGATGCTCGTGAATGGGTCGGAGAAGCTGCTTCAAATTTTATTTTTGGCAAATCATGAAACTCTAAAGCTACCGGAACTTTATTCCATGAGACCGATCCAGTTCCATATAAACTTCAAAAATTTGGGAGAGAGAGGGGGGGGCAGTAGGCGCTTGCAAGGGAAGGGAGGAACAGGGTTTGTGGCAGAACTGAGGGGCACGGCCAAAGGGAGGGGTGCGGCTAGGGTTGGGATTGCCGTAGGGGGAAGGGGAATTTGGGAAGAGGGGTGCAGCTGCAAGGGGAAGGGGAGAAGAGGAGAGGAAAAATGGGAAGAAGATGAGCTCCAGCGAAATGGGTGTTTGTCTTCATTAAGTATTAGACTCAATGTTGATCATTTTTGTTTTTCTTCATGATTTTTTATTTGTTTATGCAGTTTTGAGTTTGTCATATTGAGTGGACTGCACCAGGAAATTTTGAATGGAAGTTGGTGAATACATAGAAGAGTTGTTGGGAATTTTGAATTCCTCAATTTTAGGCCTTATGGGTGTTAGCTCGTGAATTAGGCGTGTTTTTTCATTTTGGTATGTAAAGAAATTGGGGATAAGAGGGAGAGGGAGAAAGTTGCAGAATCCTTAGGATTTTAGTTTGATATGTTTTTTGTAAAGTTTCTTCTTAAGCTTTTGTGGATTTAAGGATTAAGACACATTAAAGCCACTTAGATCTTTTTTGGGATCTTGAGGGGTGAAATTCATGGCACTTCAGGGCAGTAGTATAATATTCATCCAGTTATTGTTGTTCCAAGTGATCAAACCAGTGGATATAATCGTACAATAAATATTTCTTCGCAGATGGGTGAGGAATTTTCCGAAGAGTTCCTTAGGGAAGGTCTTACCCCTAGAAGATCGCAAGTGATAAATGACACATTTCACCAACATACGAATAGAAAGGGAAATAATGTTGGTCAGAATCACCCTCTCGTGTATGAGGATCTTACATGTCTTCTTGGCATAAAGAGAAGAGACTCTGAGATTGGCACAGAGACACCTGATTTTTCGATGGAGGAAGGATATGGATTGGAAATAATGAACCAGGAAATGTATGATGGTGCAAATAGATACCGCAGGGAATATACAGCCAGTGGCCTGCAACAATCAAAGTTCTCTGATAGAAGTAACAGTGGGGGGGTGTCTATATTCATGCATTAGATTCTCCTAATTCTTACCAACCTTATAATTATGGCTTGGGATTTACAGAAGGTTCTTCTTCTGGGAAAATGAAGTTTCTCTGCAGCTTTGGAGGAAGAATTTTGCCAAGGCCTTATGTCAATTAGAAAAAATTTAACTTATACTGAACTTGTCAAGAAGACTACTTCAATCTGCAATCAACCTCATACAATCAAGTACTAGCTACCTGGTGAGGACCTTGATGCACTGATATCTGTCTCTTGTGATGAGGATCTCCATCATATGATAGAGGAATATCATGATTTGGAAAGAAATTCCCAGAGGTTGCGTATATTTCTTGTATCTTTAAATGATCCAGATAGCCCATGTTCTTTGGAAGCAAGGACTATGCCACCCGTAGATGTTGACTATCAATATGTTGTTGCAGTTAATGGCATGCTAGACCCATGTCTTCGGAGGAGCTCTAGCAGGGAGAGTCTGGGAAGCTAGATTGGGAGTGCCCCAAACAGTAGTTCTACTGTTCAATGGGACTCTCCAACTTCTTTTCATCCCTTGGAGGTCTTGGATGGAGGCACTTCCTTGAATAAAATGAGCCATCCAAGCTCTACTGCTCATGTTTTTAATGCTCCTCCTTAATACCCTTCTAAGTCATATTTTGCTTCTTCTATGTTTCCAGTTCCAGTGCAAATTGAAGAATCTAAGAATTACTACACAAAGTTCTACCAGGATATTGCTCGTGCTGAAGTTCATGAATTCAGAAGTCCAAATGCTATGGACCAACAAGCATATGATAATTTTTATCATATGGATGCCACAAACTACTACTACAACCAACAGCCAGATAGTACACCAGTAAAACGTAACTATCACCCAATCAGCCACCACATCAAATCCAACCAGGCTGCTTAACTGCATTTCCAGATTCTTGGCCCTGATAAAGATTTTGTTACTTTTCCGTCTTACAGTAATGTTGAAGTTGAAACAAAAAGGCACATGGTAGATGAGATGACTATGCAGTCTAAAAATTTACCCTTTTCTCAAGTCACAGCTATTCGTTTTCCTAGAAATTCTGTCTTGGTTAATCCTCCCAACAAAATGGTTCGTGGAGTATCTCAACTTCAGTTGCTAATAGATGAGGGACCTAGTGTCACTCTTGAAGAAACCCATTCTTATCGAATTTTGTAATGGTAAAATCACCTTCTTTTTCTGGTTCGTCACAACAATGGTTGATTCAACAGCCTGAGAATTCAGAGAAGTATGATGTGGTGAGGAAGGAGAATATGCCAAGACCAGAATGGGCAAAAGAAGTTGCACAAAGACACAAACAAATGGACTCAGAATGAAGCATCAACTTTGGACCAGTATAGTATGGACTATAAGTTTATTGATAGAAATATATCGAATGAAATTTCCATGGAAGATAGAACTAACTTAGCCAAAATTGTGCAACATGTTGGTCAAATGGTCATTGATCAAAACTTACCAGCAGAGCCAGAAGGCCAAAAAGGCAGAAAATCTACATCAACATTGTCTTTACCAGAAAAAAAATGAAGACTCCCGGGGAAGGCCAACAAAGAGATGGTCAATCGAAGGCTGATGAATCTGATTTTCTTATCAAAAGCCAGAATGCAAATCAACGGCACACTATGGCCAGTGCATTCAACAATAATGCCATTGACAGATCTCGTGGACTTATTACGTATCAAAGGATGGATGAACCAGCGGAGACATCTTGCATGCCCTTTAAGTTGAATTATCCTCCTAATAACAATATTTTATTTGCTAATCTAGTTAATATCATTAAACCAGTTAGAATGTACCCCCAACAAAGTGATAATTCCTTGAATTTGATTCAAATAATTTACCAAACAGAAGAATTGAATTGGAATTATAATTACGTAGAATTGAATTAATTTAACAAACAATCTAGGGGTGTAAACGATTCGATCTCAAACGAACAAACTATGTTTGAACTTTGTTCGTTTATTTATAAGGGTGTTCATATTCGTTTATGTTTGTTAAGGATTTTTGAAACCTTGTTCGAGTTCGACTCGTTTAGTAGAAGTCATATTCATGTTCGTTTGTTAAAAGCTCAGCTAAACTAAACAAGCAACGAACACGTTCGTGAACAAGTTCGCGAATGAATAAACAAACACATTTGCAAACTCATTTATTTTCATAATTTTCACAAACATATTCATAAATTTTATAATTAATAAACAAATAAAATTTATTTTTTTATATTATTATTTTAAAATAAATAATTAAAGAAAAAAATTTAAATTGCATGCATAGCCAAGGCTGAGCTACGAAGCTCAAGGCAAACCTCTATCCTCTCCCCCTTCCCGAAAAAGGAATGGGAATGTTGAGAATTGAACCTTAGCCTCTTATGTGGAGAGCATGGTTACTTACCACAATAAATTTGTTTATAACTAATGAGCAAACATTATTATTATATATATTATTATATTATATTTATATTATTATTTTAAAATAAACAAACGATAAACGAGCGTTAAATGAACATTAACTGAGTTTGTTCATGAACACTAAATGAACTTGTTCACAAACATAAATAATCGAACGTATGCTTGTTCGTATTTGTGTTCATTTATTAAACGAATACTAAAATGTATTAGTTTATTGTTCATTTAACTTAACAAACGAATATAAACGAACGTTACAGAACTCAAACACGAGCTGTTCACTAAAAGATTACTAGTTCGTTAACACCTCTACAAACAGAAGAATTGAATTGGAATTGAAATTATGTATAATTGAATTCAATTCTACATAATTCCAATTCCAATTCAATTCTAATTCCAAGGCAACAAACGGAGCCGCCCTAGACTCTGTTTGTTTCCTTAGAATTGGGGCCTTAGAATTAGAATTGAAGGCCCTAATTCCAATTCAAGTGTTTGTTTTCACACAATACAAAAAAATTAGAATTATATTTCAATTCTAAACCCCCAAATTCCATGATTTTAATTCTTTATCAAAACATAAAATTTTCAATTCTAATTTCTAAGACACGCAGGGTTTAAGTTCGGGTTCCGGGTTAAAAATTGGGTCATAACAAAAATCGGAGAGCTTCTTCTCTGGTTCTCTTTTTCTGCCTCTGAGTTTTTTTCCCAAAAAAATATTTTTTTTTTAAAAAAGGAGAAAAATGAAGGGGTTTGCCCAGGAGGTGTTCCTATTTTGTGATGGGCGCATTTGCCAAATGCGCCCAAGTAAGTCCCGAAACAGTTCAGCCGGCCCGGGCGCATATGTTGACTTTGCTAGACAACTCAACTCCTGCAACTTTGGGATCTATGCAATGGACTCGATAGGTAGCTGCTTTACGTCATATACTTAGTCTGATTGATTTATGATTTAGGTACTTAACAAGCTACCTGATTTATTTGGGTAAACTAAAACATTAACAACTTATTAATGCTATTTCTGGTTGTTCTGTACCCATTGTATTGTTCATTCACTATGTTTTTGATTTCAGAATTTTAAGAACCATGTATCAGTTAAGAAAAATAATTTTTGGGCAACAACCTCCCTGTTTCATTTGCAGGAGTATTTAAATGATTTTTTTGGCTGATTTTACACATGGCACGTGGTATTCGATTGACAGGACAAGTTGACTTCTATGAGAAGTAGGCAGTTTCTGCCGCAGTAGCGTCCTGATTTTCACAATTTGTGGTTGTGCACTGGTTGAAGTTGCTTGGGGTTGATTTTTAGTGTCAGTGCCTTGAGATAGCATTAGTCCTTACTGACTGAGGCGCTCATTCCTGTTATCGGTCATGGAGGAAGTGATGGTTTGCATGGTTATGTACCCTCATTGGATCATGTCGTTGCAGACACTGTAAGTTTGTTTGATGTATTCCTTTCTAGCATGTGTCTCATTGTGTTTTTTTTCCCAATTGCCATCTTCCCAATTTCCACATTTTATAAGCTGTATATGCCATCTTCTCATATTTGTAGTTCATTTTAAGTTGTTGATTTGGTCAAGAAAACAAGCTAAATCAGGGAGCTTTCCTGGAAAAGATCAAAATGGATTAACCATGGTGTTCCTATTCACTATTTTGAACTTGTGTTTCCATATCTGCACTCACAAATAAATACCACAAGAAATTGCAGAACAGCACTGCGGCACAAAAAAAACGTGGCACTACAGAAATGGGGCTAAGCAAACCAAACGGCCAAAATAAAATCACATGAATGATGACCAACCAAACCAAAATCGGTTAAACAATTGCACTCAAAAGTTTCCCTACAAATTCCAGACGGCCAAAAGAGAAAAATAAACTCCATAAATGGGGCTTACAGCCAAAGTGCCCAACGAGTTTCAACAATTCAATCAACTTTGAAACCAAAAGGAAAAAACACAAAAAATCAGTCGGCTTACAAACAAACCAAATTCCTGTGTAAATAAAATCCAAAACTGGAGACACGTCGTACGAAATTCCCAAAATTAAGGCCAACCAAACCAGAAGACCAAAACATGCACTCGGCGGTCTGCAAACAAGAGCCAGAAAACGGCAGAACAAGGAAAAAAAAAGAAAAAGCTAGTGGTCCAGAACTGATGGACAACCAAACCAAAAGGGAACAAAGATATATCCAAAATTTCAGTACATCTGGTGATAAATACCACAACAAAATTATTCCAGAACAGAAAGCAAAAAAATTCCAGAAATGGGGCTAACCAAACCAAAGAAATTCCAAGAAAAACAACAATCCAGATATGGGGCTTACAAAAAACTTCACACGAATGATGCCCAAAATACCAAAACAATTGCGCTAAAAAATAATTTCCCAACAAATTCCAGAAATGCAGCTAATAACAGAAAATAAAATCCAATAATTGGGGCTTACAAAAAATTCTACAAACGGGCAACCAAAAATACTACAAACGATGTGGAAAATTCAGTAATGGCCGAACACAAATTCAGTAATGCCCGAACCAAAAAATCCACAACTGCGGCGAACACAAATTCAATTCCACAAATCACAAGTGCAAACGGCCGAACTGGGCCTTACAAATTTAAACTAAATCCCACAAATTAAATTCCACATATGGGGCTTACTTCGTCCAAACAGGGGCTAACCAAACTGGAATCGTGGGCGGCGGCAGGGTCGGAAATGGTCCAGAAGCTTGCAACCAACAGCCCAAACATATTCACTTTAGTAATGGGGACTTTAAAGAAATCCACGAAAAGAAGTTCAAATAAATAAATTCCACAAATCGGAAATGAAGCTTACAAATTTCAGTCCACAATCACAGGCCTTGCTTCGGCTTCGGCACAGACTCGGCGGCAGCGGCGGCGACTTTAGTCCGAAATGGGAAGAAATGAGGCTTGGGAATTGAAACCAAAGGGGCTGCAAAAGGGCGGCTGTGATGTGAGTCGGGGCGGTGGTGAATCGAAAAGAAGATAGGGCGGCGGCGGACAAAAAAATTTCACAACGCAGAGATGAAAAAAACGGACAAGAATGTGCGGCGGCAGATGAAATGCGAGGAGATTAGGTTTTAATTCTCTTTGGAATGCGCCCGTGGGTGTACAGTTTCGGGCCATGCGCCCAAATAAAAATGGCGCATTTGTCACCACAAAATAGGAACACCTCCTGGGCAAACCCCCCATTTTCCTCCTTTTTTTGAAAAAAACATTTTTTTGGGAAAAAAACTCTCTGCCTCTCTACAATCCGCCTCTTGGACAGTAACTCCTTCCTCTTGTCAATCCGCCTCATCCCTCGTCGGTCCAACTTCACCTACACCATTATTCCGGCTGGCAGCCGCTTCGCTAGTCTACATTCAGCCGAAGCCGAGCCTTGAAACTCGAGGTAATCCCATATTGTGAATCAGCCAATCTCGTCTTCATTTGGATTGCTGTTCTTAAATCTTGCTCCATAGTGTTCAATGTTGCTTTGTTTTGTTCCCTTCTATCCAGTTCTTTTCAAAGTTTTCTTAAAAAAGGGTGGTTTTGAACGACTGTCGATTTGTTTAAAGAGTTCCCTTTTTCATTGTATGAAGATAGCACTTTTATTGACATTGCCAAGGGGATGAAAAGTAGTTCTAAATTTTGACTCTGAAATCAGTTCCTGTATTCTGAATTAAATATCCATGTTGCTATGATACATCTTGTTTTTCGGTTTGGCAGAGCAGTGTTCTGTCTTGTGATAGTTGGACATAAGAAAGCTTTTTTTGGTTTGTGAGTTCTGTGATTGATTGTTTGGTGTTGATACAATTCAAGAAAAAATTATCACTGCCCCAGCTAACATTTTACTCTTTAAGTTGGGTATCCAATGGTGAAAAAATCATTGTTTCTTTTTCCTTTTTGCAAATTGAAAACTACACCTTTGACCAAAAATGTATGTCCTGTGATTACATGGTCCCCACTCTCCACCTCCAGAGTTCACCCTTACTACTGAATTTTTGTTGTGTGTTTATTTGGATGCTAGTTTAGAGTCATACTCACGGTCCATTGTTACTTGTGTGTTTTGATATTAATTTGCTATTGTCAGAAATAAAGGTTGCATAAATGTTATATTGACAATCTAAGAAATTCCTGTTTTGATTATATTCTTACCAAGTTTAATGGATCTCTTGTTTCTCTAAGCTTTTGTTTATGAATGATATTATGCATCACATTTGCACTGGTAATCTTTAAAAGAGAAGTCGGTCTACAAATTTCTGTATTGTGTAAAATTATAGTTGCGTTGCACCCTTCATCACTAGTGGTCTTAGCAGTGTATTTGTGAGTGGTTTCATAATAATTGGCATTAGTAGTTGCTACTCCAAACTGAGCAGTGGTTTCCATCTTCATTTAAGCTTCAATGTGTTAGTAGTTTTCATTGGCATTCTAGTCAATTGAACGCTTACACTTTTGTTTCTGTTCAACAGGCCTAAAGCTGATTTGTACTTTGATCTTATTTAGTGCTCCCTATTCAAACACTTCAAGCTGTAGTGAGTTCGTTCACTTGCTCATTTTGGTTATGAATTTGGTTTTAGCTTATTAATCCAGTTTTTAGCTCATTTTGGTTTTTTATGAATTTGGATATGGTGATCAATGTGCAAAAATGATGCTTTTCTGGTGATTTTTGATTATTGTTTGGTAGGGAGAGCTACTGACTTTTCATCTCCCTTGAAGCACTTTGTCATCCTTCTCAATATAATTTGGTATAATAATGATATCTCCTGTAAATATAATGTGGTATAATAATGATATTGTCTACTAATGCACATATTTCTGTCTTAGCATGCTTTATGTGTCGCTAACAAAATCTGTTCCATGTTGTTTACTGCTTGTTTGTTGGGAAATGGTTTTTGTATTCTTACTGAATCAATGATTATGAAGCAGGGTTTTAGATCTTGCTAATTAGGACTGGACTGAACTTTTTGTGTTTGTAAGTTCAGAATTAGTTTAGTTCTTTCTGTTTCAGTTTACCAAACAGAAGAATTGGAATTAGAATTGTAATTATGTAGAATTCAATTAATTTACCAAACAAAAGAATTGAATTAGAATTGTAATTATGTATATGTAGAATTCCATTGCCCTAAATTTAAAAACGGGTCACATAAGCGGGTTATAACAAAAACGGGTCATTGCCCTAATTTGCAGACCTCTGCCTCCGCATCCATTTTCATCAACTCCGCCCAATCCCCATTTCCTCCTTCTTCGTCCAATACATAGTCTTGGCATTGAAGAGGTTAGAGAGGTGCAGAACTTTCACTGAACGAGCAAAAGCAATCAAAGGTTAGAGAGGTTAGAGAGATTTCAGCTCCATTAAGACACTGAGTAGCACCCAGAGGTTTCAGCTCCATGACACCCATGAATTTATTTTTGCTTTTCTTGGTTGTTTTTGGGTTTTGTTTATGCATAAGTGGGTTTTTGAGTATTATTACCTTCTTCATATACGTTTTTTTGTTTTTGGGTTGCTTTGGTCTTCTTTGGTTTGTAGTGAACGCAAAATTTGAGCTTTTTGCGCCAAAAATGAAATGGACTGCCTTGGTTTCTTTAATAGTACATGAAAAAGATGAACAATTTGTAGTAAAGTTTGTACTTTTTGGGGGTGAGTGCAGGTTGGGTTTGAAGAAATGCAAGCTATTTGTGGTAAAATCCAAAGGTAGGGAGGCAAACGATTAGTTATTGGAAAAATGTTGATCTCAAAGCATTGAAGGATCCTGTGATAATTAGCTCAAGGAGTTCTTTTGATCTAAGTTTGCTTTTGAGCTCTCATTTGTGTTCCAATACCTTATTGGTTCTGGTAAGTTTTAAATTGTGCAACTTTTTGTCGCATATTATTGCTAATTGCTTTCTCTTTGACTATTGTTACTTTTAAAATGTTCATAAGTTGGTTGGTTCATTGGATTTTTTTTTGCCCTTTCTTTGGTTGCATAACATCTTAGGATGATTACTTGTGTGCTTGGTGATCTGATAAAAAAGGAAAAAATGTTGGGATTTTTAGAAAGGAATTTCGGAGTAATATTGCTGCTAGAACTATTTAGTCCATGTCAACACTTGGTCTTCTTTGTATATAGAATAGCCAATTAAAATAGGAATCCAGATTGAAATGTTGCATCTAGGTTTTATTTGTCGCTTAGTAGGATGTTTTAGTGATTTTGTTGGCAATGGACAAGTGAGATGACAACATTAAACCTGATGAAGTAACATTTTTAGGAGTTTGTCTGCTTGCAGCCACACTGGTGATGTTGATGAGGGATGGCATTATTTTCAGACTATGAGTCAGACTTGGGGTATTGAACCAAGGATTGAGCATTATGGTTGCATGGTTGACATATTGAGTCGTGCTGGGATGTGAGATGAAGCAATTGGGCTTGTTGAGACTATGACTATAAAGCCTAATGATGTCATATGGGTTGCTCTTCTTGGTGGCTGTGGGATACACAGGAACATAGAAATTGGTTCTCACGTGGCTCAAATGTTAGCTATGGAAATCGAACCTGACAGAGCTGCAGGGTACCTCATTCGCTTGTCAAATTTATATTCTACTGCTAGAAGATGGCAGGATACTCACTTTGTTAAACAAAAGATTACTGAAACTGGAATAAGAAAGCCTTCAGGTCGAAGTTGGGTTCAAATAGATGGCGTGCTTCATGATTTTGTGGTCAGTGACAATGCTCATATGCATCATAACTCGATCTATGATATGCTGGGTCTGACCACACGAGAAATTAAGTTACTTGATTGCTAGACGTGGAAGAGTTTCTGTTGGATTTTAATTTGAAATGTAGACATTATTAGTAGGTCAGAGGTGTTGGATTCAATTGCAGTTAAACATTTATCACCTCAAGTAGCAGTGCATTTTTTCACATCTGCCAGAGTTTGAAATTTGGGACTTGAGGACGAGCACATATGGAGTAGCTCATGTTAGCAAGGAGTGGTTACCTTATGTATAAAAGAATTTTTTAAAGTTGCAACTGTCTCTTTAGCATTTTAAGGTGATATGCAACTGTTTGGTAACTGTTTGGGATAAAGGTGACGATGGTGATGATGCAACTGCTTGGTAACACAAATTTTGGGTGACAGAGGATAAAGATTGAGGTCCTTAACTCAAAGAATGTCACACTTAGAGGTGGACGCATGATTTCTGTGTTAAAGAAATTAGTGTTTTGTGGGTTAAGAAAATTGGACAGGGTAGGGACGATATAGCAGAAAACGTCTGATTTTTGTCAATGCCTATAAGATGTTTAAGTAAATGACTAAATGAGTTCAATGAGCAATTTTGTGTGATGTTTGGGAATTGTCGTTTCTATTTGATACCTCATCGTGTCGTATCTAGTTTAATAATTTAAATTTTATTCCATTTATACATTTGTTGAAACCTTTCGATATTTTAAAACTTGACTGAAAAGGCCTATAAACTTCTGCGTGAATGATACTTTTTATATTTGATAGTGTTGCTGCGCGTTATAAAATGTTGTACTGTCAGTGTTCAGAATTGTTGACATGCTAATGCTTTCTAATCTTATCTTGTCTGTTGACTATTCTTATTATTCATAGCCTATTCTATAAACAGGGAGTGGTGCAGCTAGAATTGCTAGGTTTAAGGCCGTTAACTATTGGATGGAGAAGTAAAAGGGACTTTATTTAAGATGTGTGAGCAAAATGGAACTTTCCGTGCAAAGATCTTCTTTAAAGTGTTTTTACCTCTATTCTTTCCTTTTCCTTTTTCCCATGATTGAAATTTTAGTGCTATTTCTTTTAAGAAATAAATCTAATTAATTTTCTTGAAAAACTACATTAATACATGATTAATCATCCTAGAATGACCAACCGGGAACTAGGGGCCTGGAAATTGTTGTGTTACTGGTTGTGGTTGTGTTTTATACTGAAGTTGTACAATTAATAATTCTTTGAGTCCTTAAGTTCAGGGAAGAAAGGAGTCTCTATACTAATGCAATTTTAAATTGTGTGTATTGTAAAAGTTCAGGGAAGAAAATTTAGCCTTTTTTGTGATTGACTGGCATGCATAAGGATTTGTACAAAGTGTGTAGAGGAATCGGTTGGACTTTTCTTGCATCAGGAAGATATGCTGTTTCATGATCTGTGTAAGTGTGTGCTGTATTCTATTTGCGTTCATTTTTGCCCCTTTTCTCCTAAAAAAATTTCTGGTTAGAAATCTGTGAAAAAGAGGAGCAACGCTTGTTTGTTTGTGGGTTGCTTGAGAAGCATGTGATTTTTTTTTTCTGTGGCTAATAATATTCTTTGTTTTATTTTATTTTATTATTTTTTTTGTGGCTTGTACTGAGTGGGTGGATGCATGAGAACAATGAAAATCTCAAGTCCTTGATCATCTTAACTATATTTTTAAATAAATCTTGGTAACTCCTCTTCACCAAAATACATGGTTAATTAGATTCTTGCACATAATGAAACGTTTAAAATTCATTCAGTATGTGTAATTTACTGCCAAAACTGCTTAATATAGAGCTAAATAATGCTCTGCATATGTCACAAAACATTCAATTTGCTTCGTGCTTTTGTCGTCATTCATTTTCTCTGTCATACTAAGGGAAAAAACATTCATGGTCCTCATTCCTCATTTAATTTATCATTTGTCTTTGAGTTCATACTATTTTTATGTTCTGTTTTGCATAATAGTTTCATGGATTCTTCTTAGGTTTGAGTTTTGATGGTAATCGTAAAATTTTTATGGGCTCATCATATATTTTGGTATCTACAATCTGTGTTTCCTAACATACTAAACATAAATGCAAATGTATCAGATGTACCCCAACTCCCCAGGTCTTTCTATTTAATTACTTGTTTGAGGCAATTACCTTACTTCCCTCTATTCTTACCTTTTTTCTCATCCTTCTTTTACTATTGAGTTTTAACAACGTAATGTTTAAGTGAAAATAATTTTCTAGGATCAATTAGAGTTAATCTCAAGTGATTGCGTCATGGATATAATTCCGTACATATGTCTGATAGTTATGGTTTGGATAGAATGATCCATCGAAGTTTCAAGTTCCAAGTGCAATTTTTGAAGTCCTTATGCAATTTGTGCATGATACCTAGAGAAGCCTTATTGGGGACTGCTGCATTTTGTAAAGAAGTAATTGCTTGACCAAGAATGATTTTATTGACTCTTTGGTCAAGAATGATTGTACCAGACCATATAGTATTGTTTTGTGACTATTTTTGGGCCCTCATATTCATATGCTCAGACCACATAGGATGGTTTTGTAACTATTTTTGGTCCCCCGTAATCCTATGCTCTCACACCACTTGTGATATAGATGCGAGAGCGAAGTAGTTGGGAAAAAATGTAAATTACTTCACTTTTAAAAAAAGTTTTCTTTGTACCTGAATTTCTTTTGTTGGTTTCTCCAAAAATCTGTGATAAGTGTAATTTCTACTTGCTCTTTTAACTCCCCCAGCATTTATGTGGGATTACATTTTGCCTTGCCATGTTATATCCAAGTTTAAGTGCAATGAAGAAGTGCTTGCAATCCCGTTTTAGTCTTATGCTCCATTCAATTTGCAGAAGTGGGTTAAAATTGAAATGCTTAGTATCTAATATTATCTAATGTCTTAACGTCTTACTTTTCTTCATAGGAAGTTAATGGCAATTTTAGAAACACAATACTTATTTTATTACAAGGAACATATTAATGTCCATGAAGAGACAAGTAAAATTATCCAATGGGCATAGCACGGTGCCAAAATAACTTCCTTTTTATTTGCTAATTCTAGTTTTTGTGTTTAATATTGATATTTTATCATGTTGATTTTGTTTTTATAGAAGTACTGTCTTTTTTATTCCTATGTCTAGATTTTGGAATTTGGTTTCATTGCGTAGTTATAGGAAAGATTGGTTTGAGGACCCATTTGTGCTTGTGAAAACCATGGATTTGTATTTCTACCAAACCCTTTTGAGCCTTTTTTGATAGTTTAGGAACACCAATTCTATGTGACTTTGTTCTGCTGTGTAATGTCTAATTTGAAGTTGTCATGTTTCACTTTATTAAGCCCCTTGTATGGTTTAATTTACTGTGCCTCACTTTTTGCTAGTAAAATAAGGTCATCATCACTAGTTTGATTGGCCAATAACAATTTGGCCTCTTATATATTTTTTTGTTTGTTTAATGTATTGTTACTCTCACAAGACTAATTTTGATACTTCTGCATTTCTTTGGACTGGCGTCTGGCATTTGTTTGTTGCCATAACTTTTTGGTTACTCTTTGTGGTCAGGTTGTTGTGTCCTCAAAATGCTTCAGGCCAGATAATTAATATGCTTGAGGAGCAGTGGCTGATGGCAGTATCTGATTAGGGAAGAAACTGATGCTTAAAAGCTCTTGGATTGAGGAATGTGGGATCATGCCTTTTTCAGGGTACTTGTATTCTTCTCTTCAACTGGTACATTTGTTCGAATTTTGACTTTTTGACTGCCAAAACTAGCCCTGTGTGAAGATTATTCCAATATATTGAAATGCTCTGAACTTATCCTTTAGAAAGTGGGTCTGATGAAACTTGGAATTTGTGGTTTGGGTTTTGATTGAAATTGGTACTGGCTTCTTGATAGGATTATTAATTAGTTATTCCAGTTGAAGTTACTGTTGCCAAAATTTAGAATTTGACTGAAATTACATTTGCACTGCCCAAGCTTTTTGTTGAGAAAAGGGTGTGGATGAGTTGAAGGCTTGAACAGAAGCTTTAGAGGCTGGACTGAAGGGGGGAATCCAAAAAGGATTTAACATAAGGCTCCTCCTAGAATTCATGACGTATGCCTGTGGTGTGTCTTTTCTTGATAGTGAAGCACGGGATAACGGTTAGACATGTTGTTTGCAACGTCACATGCACAGGTGCAGTCGTTAAATCTTATTGAATCATTTTATAGAGGTTTTTGGTTCAATCTGTGCTGCCTGAGTTCATGCATTCCTTTTCCTTGTAAATATACTTGTAATTTTATGAATGAAGATACAAAAAAGTTACTCTATGAGTGATATCTTGATGAGTAGTTAATTTAGAATGATGTTCTAGTCATAATTGAGTCTGCACTTTTAATGTTTTTTTTTTATTTGACTAAAATATGGGGGTACTCTTTTATTAGTTGCATCCGTATGATAATGTCAAATGATTCAGCTCAACCAAACTTCACAAAAAGAAGGAATGCTCAGAATTACAATTGTTCTTTTGGATGGATGATGGTTTATAGCAGTTGTAAGGGTCCAATAAAAGAATGGCAAATTGCAGAAAATGCAAGCTACTTTTTGTGAGTCTAGTTTAACCTTTAAATGATGTACATTTAATTTGATCATTTCTTGTTGCAACTTACTGGTTTGCATTTATCTTTTTGGTTTTGACATGATTTTCATGTGCTTTGGAAATCTGTAGGTAATTTTATGTCTGAAGCCTATTTCTGGCCCTTTCCAATCCAACACAGGGCGGACACAAGTTTGGTTTTATTCAAGGATCATCATCCAAACTAAAATCCAAAAAAACTTGCAATTTCTTTGTTTCTAATCTAAACATATTAAAACTGGATAAAATGATACGAACCACCAAAACTCCCAATTCTTTTCTTAAAACCTCTAAAATCCCCGCCTCCTTCCACTTCTCCCCACAACCACCATCATCAACTGCAGTGACAGTAGACCCAAACTACATAACCAATCGCATCATTGAAATGAATCCACAAAATCTATGTGACAATCTACCCACCTTAGCTCAGTGGACACCTGACCTTGTCCATAGAATTCTCAAAGGCCTATGGAACCATGGCCCAAAAGCCCTTGAATTCTTCAAAATCTTAGACACTCATCAGTCTTATAGTCACTCTGCAACTGCTTTTGACTACACCATTGACATTGCTGGAAGAATGCGTGATTACAAGACCCTATGGACTCTTGTGGACCAAATGAGGGCCCGAAAGCTTGGACCTAGTCCGAAAACCTTTGCCATCATTTTGGAACGGTATGTCTCTTCTGGAAAAACTGATAAAGCTGTTGACATTTTCTCGTCAATGCACAAACATGGTTGCCCTCAGAATTTGAGTTCATTTAATGCTTTTCTTGATGTGCTCTGTAAGGCAAAAAAGGCTGAAATGGCTTGCAATCTCTTTAAGTTATTTGGGAGGAAATTTGGATCTGATATGGTTAGTTATAACATTATTGCAAATGGCTTCTGCTTAATTAAACGAACACCAAAGGCATTGGAAATATTGAAGGAAATGGTGGAGAGAGAGTTGGAGCCAAATGTGATGACTTATAATATAATGCTCAGAGGGTTCTTTAGATCCGGGCAAATCAAAGAAGCTTGGGAGTTTTTCTTACAAATGAAAAGGAGAAAATGTCAGATTGACGTGGTTACTTATACAACTATGGTTCATGGATTTGGCATTGCAGGTGATGTTGGGAGGTCTCAGAAGCTGTTTCATGAAATGGTTGGAAATGGAGTACTTCCTTCAGTTGCAACTTACAATGCTCTTATTCAAGTTTTATGTAAGAAAGATAATGTGGAAAATGCTATTTTAATGTTTGGTGAGATGACGAGGAAGGGTTATGTACCGAATGTGACAACATATAATGGGATTATTAGAGGTTTGTGTCATGTGGGTAAAATGGAAAGGGCAGTGGAATATATGGATAGGATGAGAGATAGTGAATGTGAACCAAATGTTCAGACATACAATCTTGTTATTCGGTACTATTGTGATGCTGGAGACATCGAGAAGGGCTTGGAATTGTTTGGGAAAATGGGGAGGGCTCACTGCTTACCAAACTTAGATACATACAACATTTTGATTAGTGCAATGTTTGTTAGGAAGAATTCAGATGATTTAGTCGTGGCAGGCAAGTTGTTGATTGAAATGACTGATAGAGGTTTCCTACCTCGAAGATTAACTTTTAACCGTGTTCTAAATGGGCTTTTGCTGACTGGTAATCAAGGCTTTGCAAGGGAGATTTTGAGGCTACAAAGCAGATTTGGCGGGCTTCCTCGTCAGTTTAGGCTGTGATTGTTATCCTACCTGACTGTTTGAGGCGGATTTGAAGCTTTAATGGTCTTGATATAGCTTGGGCCATACAAGTTTCACTCCTGATTTCTATTTGCATGATTTACTTGAGGGGTAAGTTTTGTGAAACTTTTGCATCATTTTTCAATATTGGAAATTTCTATCATGTGCTACTAAAATGAATAATATTAGGTGATATTGAAGTTCTTACATTGAGATGCTGCTTTTAGGGTTTGAAATATTGAGAATGGTAACTGTGGATTCTTTACTTTGGTGTGTCACTTGTAGCAACTTAAGTCAGTAAATATTTTTTTCCAGCTTTGGGCATACTGGAGTAGTGGCTGAAGCCAAATTATTTGGAACATGTGATTTATGTTTGATAACATTTGATATCTGCATCATTCTATGTTTTGCATTTTTGAGAATTTCTTTCATTTGACAGTTGCCTCAACCACCTAGCTTTGAGTCTCTTTTTTGTTGTGGTATATCATACTTTCCACATGAAAAGCATTTCATGGTGATTGCCTACCACCTTTGTCTGTCAAGACTGGGTAAGCAATGTTTCATTGTATAAGATTTAGTTGTAATTTGTCAAACAACTAGCCAGTGATAAATTAGCTGGTTTGAAATCCATGAAAGATGGTATTCCATTTTTGACAGCTCTATTCGTCTAAAGTTTGCAGTGCTTAATTCTACTTGTCTAATGCAGCTTTATTGATCAGGAGAAATTCTGGGTCATAGTTTTATGACATGTCATGTCATGGTTTGCTGGAAATGGAGAAAAAAATCTTTGGGTGATGGTCTGGCTGCTTTAGTGTTTTGGTTATTGCCTTTATGTTAACATAGCAATCCTGGGTTCTGTTCTTCATGGCTTTCTCTATACTTGCTTTTTGTGGTTTTTCAGCTGGTGGGCTCAACTTAGTAGCAGGTTTGCTTTCGGTTTCTATTTTAAACATTACAAGAAAACCTGGCGTTTGTAAAAGCTAACTTTTTAATAGTCATCAGATATATGTATTCTGGACTACCGTATTTTGGTCAGGAAAGCTTCTCTGATGATGCAGTAGGAATATGACAGGTAGGGCTGACAAAAATCAACCCAACTAAAAATTTAACTTAATCAATCCACTATTTTAACCCTTGGGTTGGGTTGATGGGTCACGGATCAAATGGGTCATATAATTTAATGAATTGGGTTGGGTTGGGTTGGGCTGAACCCAATTTGACTCGTTAGATTAAAATATTAATTTTAAAAAATTAAAGAGGCGGCCGAGTGACCATTTGCCGTTGCTAGACTGCCATCCACTGCTGTTGATCGGTGATTGTTTGGTTGGATTCTGTTCAAATTCTAGCAACTTGGTCAGAATCCAGCCGGCTAGTCACCGCCTCTTTAACTTTTTAAAATTAATATTTGAATCCAATGGGTAAGATTGGATTCAACCCAATCCAAATTTGACCCGTAATTACATTGATTGGGCTGGGTTAGGACTCAGTAAAATTTCAACCCATGAATGACTTAATCTATGAGGGATCCAACCCACTCATTTGCTACCCCTAATAACAGGCTATGTTACCTAGACGTTTCATATGACCCCAGAACATCCGCATTGACATGATATGATACAGGTGTGGGTGTGGGATGTGTACCTGATTTGGTAAAAAATAATTGGATACTTTGACTGTAAAAGTAATAGTCAAAATTACTAATTATAAAAGTGGACACCAAAATTTATGTCGAAGATGAAAATATTTGAAGGGGGAAAGGAGAAGGGAAACAGGAAGAGGGAAGGAGAGGAAGAAAGGTAGTGGGAGAAGAGGTGTGGCTGCTAGTCTTTTGGTTTTACAATAATAGATTAAATTAAATTTGTATTTTCTTACTTATAAGTTGCACAAAATAAGGAAGAAGATAAAGAGAAAATAAGTATGAATTATAACGAGAAAGCATAAGACAGTTGGACACTAAGTGATATACTTTGGGATGTGAAATTCTAAATTATACACAATATAGAATTACATATTATTATTGATGCTAAACCAGAAAAAAGGAAAAAATTATTACACATTAGTACTAAAAAGAATTTGGTGGTTCATCATTATTGTTTTTGGTTAGTATGTTGTTGAACGCTTTTGAATATATTAAATTTAAGTGTCATATTTCCGTATGCGTATCAAACACTGTAACCGTATTCTTGTATTTTAAAATTATAAAGTTGACATGTCCAATGCCTAAATTTACTCCTGTACGCAACACCCGTACCAGAGTCTAGGTAACATAGATGACAGGTGCCTAGTTCTTCACTGGTTGTTGATGAATTGTTTGTCTTCTGGTGAACTATTTTTAGTGCAATCACATTGCTAATTAAGAGATATTTTCTTCAGTGTAAAGTTTATGACAAGAAAATTTCTGATCGTAAATATGATATCTACTTGATTCATTGGACCAGAGTGAAGAAGAGAATTATTTTTATTGTAGGGTTGCAGGTGAAATCCTCTTGATTATTGACTTATTTTGGAGCCCTTGTATGAATTTGTGTTATGGTGTGGAAGCCTTGTGTGTGGATTATACAAAATGTACTTTTAGGGTTGTTCTGGTTTCCAATTTAATTTTAATTTTTCCCCTCTCTTTCTCCTTCTGGTTCTTTCTATTGGATTTATGTCAAATTTGAATGTCATTTGATGAATAAAATATGAGGCATGCTCAAGGTTTTTCTGAAAAATATCTGCTCCAAATTTCTTTATGTTTTCTGGAAATGTTTGTTCCAGTTTGGTAAACTACGAATGCTGTATGTGGACTGCATTTATGGCTTCATTACCTATAGGTATTATTGTATCCATGGAACCTTATGATCCATATAATCTGATCTTCTCTATGTGAATTTGCTAATATTTTCTATTGAATTCAATTCGCAGTTATTCCAAATGTTTTCTATTGATTGCTGCGAACCCATTCTATTTGAGGCCCTTATGGTGGTTGACAGTCTAATGCTGCCAGCTGCTGTGGTCCCTACAACCTTCCATCCATGTCATTGCTGCCACCATCCTCACCCCATCCTTGTTCTATCTCACCATCCCCAACCTACCCTCTGATTATTTGTCATCAATTGCAACACCATTGTCACCCTCACCTGTGCCCACAACACTGGCAGTCAGTTCAGCCGAAAAACAGCACAGGCCTTCAACCAAGGTACATTCACTCTTCATAGCATTTTAATTGGATTTTTTACCTATATTCATTTGTTTTCCAGATATATTCTAGACTGCTATTTTGTCTTTCTTTTTCTGGGTAGAAGGGGTGTTTGCTGGGAGCTAGCTTTTTTGAGTTAATATCTGGCTCTTGATACCACCATTTGGCCTTGGTGTAATCTATGTATTTTTTATTTTATTTTGTTTCCTTTAAGTTTTTCCTTTTGCGGGTTTGATCTCATTATATTGATTGATGGACTATATTTGCCTATAGATTGGTCTGGTAAAAAATCTGGATCATCTATGATGTGCACTATTTGGTATTAGTTCTTTCTTCCCTTTTCTTCCTATTCATGTCTTTTAATTTTTACTTTTTTGTACTTTTGTGTAGTGTTTGAGCAGTTTATTGAAATTGGTGTGAATTTTGAAATTGGGCAATTGTTGAAAACGTTGATGGGAAGTGCAGTTTAACCCTCATATCAATGTGAAGGAGTTAATTTCCATAATATTGTTTTTCTAATAAAATAAATATTGATTTTTGCGGAGGGACTCCAGGAATAATGACTTTGAATACCGATTTCAGTGTATTTATTTTTTTAAAAATTTATTTTGATTAAAACTAGTTAATTAGTTTTTTAACCATATTTTATTTAAAAAAATTCGAAAATAATGTAATATCCATATCCAAATCTAAATTCTTCATAATCGATGTTCTGCATATCTATTTCAATTTAGTATTATTGTTTAAAATTTTTTGATTAAAATTACTAGTTAATTAGTTTTTGTACCATATATTAGTAAAATTTTTTTGAAAATAATGTAACTTTGAACAATAATTTTGTAATAATTTGTTGTGTATTATTACGAGTTTTTTTTTTCAAAAGATTGTATAAAAAAAATATGAACTAAATAAATACTAATTCTTGAAAAATTCTTTTATTTTTAAAGAAATCGATATCTGAGATTTCGACTTTAAAATCGATATTAGGAATATCAATTTTAAAATCGCTATTCTGGATAACCACTTTGAAGTCGAAATTTCAGATATCGATTTCAGACAATTTATGAAAAAGAAAACTTAGCCCTAAACTTCATAAACCCTAAACTCTAAAAACTTAATCCTCAACCTTTCACTCTAAACACGCCCCCCTCTCCTTCTACTAGTATTTAGGTTTTTCACTGGTGGATTATCAGGCTCTGTTTTTTCTTTTACCACAGCGTCTGCTTCAATCTCGTTTTCACAATCTCTCTTGGTTCACAACAAGTTTTTGGTAGTTCTTTTCATTCCTTTACATTTGCAGTAGGTAATAATAATAAAATAAACACAAAAGACAGTATGGTTGAGGATTCTGTCAAGTTATCCATGGAGTTTTTTCCATTGAGAATTCCACAGGGTACAATAGAGTTTTTTTCATAAGTGAAGAATGGAGTTTTAGAAAAACTGCCGAAGCTTTCGTCCAAGCCGTGCACACAAATCGGATGTAGAAGAGAGAGGAGGGTGCGGGACGAATTTTGTTTTGTTTTGTTTTTTTTTTTTTAACTTCAAGTCAATATCCATGATATCAACTTCACTATTTTAGGAATGACTTTTGAATTATCAATATTTATTTAATTTTTTTTAAAAAAAATATTCACAAATTTCACTCGTATTAGTATAGATGATTTTAATTTATATTTTTTGAAAATGCATAAGAGAATGTTAAATTAAAAATAATATAATTATATTTTTTTATTTCGTAAGAAGACATAAAATTTTCGTACATGTTTTTTACAATTTTGTTTAGGGTTTACATATTTGGGATGTAAGGGTTTAGGATTTTCATACATGTCATGTGTTGTTCAACCCCCTTCCTCCTAACACTGCTGCATCTCACCTTAGACCATTAAAAATGGCATATTTAGGAAATGAACTTCTTATGGCAATTTAGATTAGACTATCTCTCACTATGTTCTCATATAAATTTTTTTTTATAATAACATTTGGAATGAGTGAGGAGATTTCACTTAATTAATTAAGTTATAGAAAAAAGTTATAAGTTTCAACATTACAAAAAAGAAAAAAAATTTAATCAAGTCCCACAAGGAGGCTGTCTAATATTTCTACGTAGTTGTCACCTAGGAGGTTGAGGTTGGGGTTGGGGCTGTGGGTTGTCTTCCGTTTCCAGTGCGTCTAAATCAAAAGAAATTGATTGATCCATACGTGATTGCGGACGAGGACGCCTTCGACGCTCATAGACCAAATTGTACTGAAGCATTTGAGATGACGTACTAATGTGGTCTTGCGATAACTATTTCATCTCAGGTGTCTCTTCATATGGCTCACCGGGCTGATGAAGAAACATGCTGGCGGCCAATATTGGATCATCATCAATATTGCGACAGCGGGAAGAAGACGGATGTCTGGACGTAGATGGACAACCAGAAGTAGATGGACGTTCCGAAGTAGATAGTCGGCTGGATGTAGATGGATGACCCTGCGATTGTTGAAATTCACCTTGAAAATTTGAACGTGGCATCTGTAGGTGGCGACTCTCCCCAACCATTGTCAAAGCGCGAGAAGACACGTCATATACGTTTGATAATCGAGCTTTCGGATCTACATCTAAATTGGAGAAATTGTGGGCTAACTCATTCACTTGTTGCTAACATTCACTCTACATATAAATAAATGCTCAGTCGTTACATTTTCTATATTATGTTAAATATGAACACTTTAAAAGTTATATACATATCTAATACTCGACAACCGATGCAGTTGGGTGTATACCCTAGTCAGAACGATGCGCGGGATTACTGATAAGAATTTGAGTAATCTGGCGATACCAAATCATATATTCTGAAAAAAGAATGCATAGGGTCAGTTGAAGGCAAGTCACTCACAATTCTATCCATTCGGGTGTTCCACGCGGCAACGTAAGGTCCATGCCATGATATCTAGTTCACTCTTTTCTTGTCCTGACGATCCACTTGATGCAACATCATATCCATGTCAACGGTACGAGAAATTGTCGAATATAGCCAAATTATTGCATATCGCTTTGGTAAATGTAGTTCAACTACATCAAAGCTGAGCAAAGGTACGGCTGCACTCTAAATTGCACGGCCAAATAAGTAATATTCAGGCAACTCGTACAGACTTTCTTTCGTTTGATACGGTTGTCGGATAAACTATGAAATAAAGAAAGTTAACAATCATATAGTGTTTGAATTAAATTTAGTAGTAACGAGCCAAAAGTTTCGAAACAGTAATGATTTATCTACTTATGTCATCATTGACCATGTAGTCCAAACGATCCTGATACATATGCAACACATAACATCCGACATCTTCAAAACTCAAACCTATGTTCCATCTGCAATTATTATAATACGACAATATAGGGGATTAGACATAATTTCAAATATACTAAATGTGCCATTGAAAAGAAAAGCGGGAAATACGTATACGTATGCTCTTGGTTCGAGAGGTATGCTAGGGTAGCTGAAGAAATGAGCATCTTTGACATTACGGTGTTGTGACCTAATTCTCGGTAGTCTCTTCCAGGCCCACACCTGTAATAAGTTCAGGGGTCCTCATATACCGGCCGTAACTCCCATTGTCGTTTGACATAACGTCCTATATATCGATGTTAGCAAGGCGTTACCCCAACTGTATTTCGATGCTGTTGCTAGATCCTTTAGTAGAAGTAGGTATATCAATTTAAACTTTGTACCTGACTTGTTCTCCATAATAGACCCTATAATTTGCATAATCCGACATCTGGCATGCTGTAACATATGATCATGGGGGGCTTCATCCAGTAGAGGATGCGCCCGGATATGCATGGAGATACTCCTCAATTTCAATCGATCTCCATCGAAATAGTTGGGGCCGGCATATAATCCAACAGCTCATAACATATAGTCTGTCACTCCTCAACCGTATGACTCGTATCTTCACCTATCACCGGATTTCTGTCGATCCGTAAACCCCAAAGTGCAGCGACATCTTGTAATGTTACTGTGGCTTCACCGACTGGAAGGTAAAATGTGTGCGTCTCCTGACGCCATCTCTCCACCAATGCCATGATTAAAGAATGATCTACTTGTATACATCCTGCCATGTATATACAATAAAAGTCTACTTCGTAAAATACATCTACAACCCTAATATCGAGTGGGTTAGCTTTTCACAAGTCCATATCTGCCCTACATACTTTCAATGGCTCCATTTCTAGATCGTCCCAAATGAGTTTCAATCGATGACTGGATTGAAGTGTGAGAACATCCTGCCGTTGTGGACCAGGAATTATATCTGCGAATCTGGATGAGTAGCCCTCTAACTCCATAACCTGAACATGGGATTGGCAAATTTATTATATTATTTTAAAATCCAATGATGATTGCACAAAGAACATGCCAAAGTATCGCTGTGGGTCCCTTTTGCATATTTTAAAAAATCACTAAATTAACACACAACGTGTTGTCACGCGATATCAATCACCCTAAAAACTAAATAATATCGGTGGAGATTACATAATTAACAACCAAAAACAAGTTCATGGGTCTGTTTTGCCTATTTAAAAACAGACAACATAAAACACAGAACGTTTAGTTACATGATATCAAACACCAAATCAACTAAATAATATTAAAGAAGATACAAATATCACAAATAGTATTTATTACACAATAGCAGTTATGAGTTCATTGTTGCTTCATCTCTAAGTCTTTCCATGTTAGGGCATGCTTTTCTATTATGTCCAACGACTCTACATGTCTCACACCTGTGTCGTAGTCAATCCATTTCATTTCTTGTACAAGTGAATCTTGGACTGTCCGGACGGTTATTGAACCTCGCAGTATTGGCGACCAGATGAAAAGGTGCTGGCTATCAATAGTACTCGTGAGGCATGGGGAAGAAATGGCTGGAATAGGTTTGAACCATTTTTTTCACCTTATATACACCATCTACGAGTGCCAAAGCGACCCGTCCCATTTGAGAGCAAACTTTTTGTGCATGGGAGCATGGAATCTTGTAAATTTCAAATTTTCCACAAGTGCATGATCGGTTGTTAAGGTATACTGTATGCACGTTCCCTCCTTTGTCACCATAAACCCCTATCATGACTTGGTACAGGTCTTCTTCTCGCACAAATGTCGTCATCTGGTGAAATTTAGACTTATACTCGTTCCGAAGGAACTTTTCTAACACGTTTGGCGGCCACAGATTCTGATCAGCAACATGTTTGTGGCATTCGATACAGTGCGAATCAAAATATTTAACCAACTAATAAAAAGTTGTACGCATACAAGCTGTTATTGGCAATTTCCTAGCACCTTTCACACTCCGTTGAACGATTCGGAACTATTCATTGTCATTATGCCATATCAGAAATCCCATTATAGCAAAGTGCCCATTTCTCGAGAGGAATATCCATTAACCATTTATGGGGGTTTTCATCAATGCCCGCATAGATTCCATAATTTGAGTAAATTTGCACTATAGATGTGAAGTAGCAACGCGATGCATTAATTCTGTTAAAGCATTATTTTTTAATCGCCTACTAAAATTAGCTTTGACATGTCGTAGGCAAAACCTATGATGTATCATTGGTGGTTGTAATGCAGGGTTGTTCTCAACGGCTCGCAAAATTCCTCTCGCCCAATCAAAAATAAAACAAATTCCTTCGCGGCCACGAATCATATGGCAAGATAAGTGATACAAAAACTAGGACCAATTTGTTAAACTTTCCTCGTCAACAATTGTAAAAGCTAAAGGAAGAATATGCCCAACTGCATCAACACTAACTGCAATAAGGATCTTTTCCTTGTATTTCCCGTATTGAAAAGTTCCATCGATACTAATTACGGGCCGACAGTGTTGAAAACCATCAATACAAGGCCTAAATGCCCAAAATACAGAACCAAAGATGTTATAATCTCTAATACCATCTTTTGTGTGACGTCATTCAACAATAGTGCCAGGATTACAAGACTAAAGGGTAAGTAAGAACTTTGGTAATATGGTGTATGACGTCTCTCAATTACCATATACCATTTCAATAGCTTTCCTTCTCTCCAACCATGCCTTCTTGTATGATATGTTCACTCCAAATGAGCGCACATTTTCAACTATGTCGAGGACTTTGTATGAAGTATTTTCTTTAATATTGTTCCGAACCATCGGACTAACCATCCCATAGGCTAAATTAAGGTGGTCCTCTGGCTGTATTTCGGGGAAGCATGTGTGTTTCATATGCATAATTGTAATCTCCCAAAATGTATGTTTTTTTCTCAACTTTGCTCAAACCTTTCATAAACAATTCTTGTCCGCATAATAAAGACATCGGACAAACCAGCTAGTAAGAGTACTATCATACATTTTGAAGTACCTGTGCGGACGAATGGACCAACATTTAACTGCATGTTGCACCCCCTCTTTGGTCCAGAAAACCATTCGAACTTCTAATTCTGAAGTTTGATCATCAACCTAAACGGGTCGTCTATAGTCATCGAACTTATTGATCATAGAAAACTTTGGATCACCACCAATATCCGTATAGAAGGGAATATCATCGACAACGTTATTCAAGTGGAAAACATCAATCGGTGGATTTGAAGTCTTTCCTTCTTGTTGGCCACCACCCTCGCCCTTCTCCTCTTCACTATCTTTCAAGGATTCTGAACCACTATCTATCCATTCATGTATGGGATTATCGTGAATGTTTACATCTTGGCTTGTGCTCCCTAGTGTCAACCTATTTACTACTTGGCCAATTAACTCGGGCTTAGGAAGCTCTTCGGCAAAAGCTGCACGACTTGGCCCTGCGTTATAATTACCACCACTTGCGCCGTTATTAAATTGGCCACAACTTGGGCCTTCATTGTAATTGCCCCCAATTGGTCCCGCATTAAAGGTAGCATGACTTGGCCCTTCATTAAAATTGGCCCTACTTGGTCCCTCGCCAAATGGGCTATGACTAGGATCCTCGGGGACAAAATAAGGTTGTGAAAAAAGCACATCATTCGATATGAAAGCACCATAAGTAAACCATTGATCATTAAGAAGTCCTTCTCCCTATCTATTTTGTAGAAGTTGTGTGAATGACCCAACATTTGTTTGGGGAACCACTGACATATTGTCCTCAGAACGAAATGCATCTGGACCGAATTCGTAACTTATGTACAATTCAACCATATTAAGATTTGGACATGTTGGAATGCACAACATCTCCCTCACCGTATCATCATCATCATGATGCTAACTTGACTTCCATCCATTCTAGTCACCCGATGCAATTTTCTCAAAAGTTCTGCCAAGCTAATATTTTGATCAACAACAATGAACCGTTTTGGTAAATTACTATATTCGGAGCCGTTCGGACCACTAACTATTTCTTCATCCCCATATAACACAAGCCTCACTCGATCCTTCCCTATTTCTATATTGTATATGACATCAATAATAATTTAAAATTGACATTAATATCGGACTCAAAGTTATTGAAGTAATGGGCATAGCAAAATTTATGAAATCAGTCTGTCAACTAACAAAAGTAAACAGCTAACATTTTCCCATCTATTTGTACCGAAACATATTCCCACCAAAACATTGTATTCATGAAATTCAACCACAATCCTTTAATCATCACAATAAACACCAACATTCACAACTTATAATTCCAATAATAGCAAACTCATTGAATGAAATTTCACATCAATCCAAATCAATCTAAATCACCATCTCACAAAAGTAACCAACTAACATTTTCCCATCCATTCGTAACCTAACATTTTCCCAACAACATGAAGCATTATATTCATCAAATCCAACCATAATCTTTTAATTATTATCATCAACACCTCTATTCACAACTTATCATTCTAATAATAGCAAACTCATTGAACATCAAGCCAAAACAATCCAAAAAAATAATAGCCAAAACTCATTGGATTTTTTGGATTGTTTTGGCTTGATGTTTAATGAGTTTGCTATTATTGGAATGATAAGTTGTGAATAGGGGTGTTGATGATAAAGATTAAAGGATTGTGGTTGGATTTGATAAATATAATGCTTCATGTTGTTGGGAAAATGTTAGGTTACGAATGGATGGGAAATGTTAGTTGGTTACTTTTGTTAGGTGGTGATTTAGATTGTTTTGGATTGTTTTGGATTGATGTGGAATTTCATTCAATGAATTTGCTATTATTGAAATTATAAGTTGTGAATGGTGGTGTTTATTGTGATGATTAAAGGATTGTGGTTGGATTTTATGAATACAATGTTTTATGTTGGTGGGAACATGTTTCGGTACAAATAGATGGGAAAATGTTAGCTGTTTACTTTTGTTAGTTGACAGGCTGATTCCATAAATTTTGCTATGCCCATTACTTCAATAACTTTGAGTTTGATATTAATGTCAGTTTTATGTTATTATTGATGTCATATACAATATAGAAATGGGGAAGGATCGAGTGAGGCTTGTGTTATACTGGGATTGAGAAATAGTTAGTGGTCCGAACGGCTCCGAATACAGTAATTTGCCAAAACGGTTCATTGTTGTTGATCAAAATATTAGCTTGTCAGAACTTTTGAGAAAGTTGCATCGGTGACTGGAATGGATGGAAGTCAAGTTAGGACGAAATTAATTTGCCGTTATCCTATTAGCATCGCTGGTAATTCAATAACATGCATACCTGTTCTAGTGGATGATGATAATATGGTGAGGGAGATGTTATGCATTCCAACGACATGCCCAAATCTTAATGCAGTTAAATTGTACATAAGTTATGAATCCGGTCCAGATGCCTTTGTTTTGAGGACAATATGTCAATGGTTCCCCAAACAAATGTTGGGTCATTCACACAACTTCTACAAAGTAGAGAGGGAGAAGGGCTTCTTAATGATTAATGGTTTACTTATGGTGCTTTCATATCGAATGATGTGCCTTTTCCGCAACCTTATTTTGTACCCGAAGATCTTAGTCGTGGCCCATTTGGCGAGGGACCAAGTAGGGCCAATTTTAATGAAGGGCCAAGTTATGCTACATTTAATGCGGACCAATTGGTGGCAATTACAATGAAGGCCCAAGTTGTGGCCAATTTAATGAAGGTGCAAGTGGTGATAATTATAATGAAGGGCCAAGTTGTGCAGCTTTTGCCGAAGAGCTTCCTAAACCCGAGCCAATTGGCCAAGTAGTAAATAGGTTAACACTAGGGAGCACAAGCCAAGATGTAAACATTCAAGATGATCCCATACATGAATGGATAGATAGTGGTTCAGAATCCTTGAAAGATAGTGAAGAGGAGAAGGGCGAGGGTGGTAGCCAACAGGAAGGAGAGACTTCGAGTCCACCGATTGATGTTTTCCACTTGAATAACGTTGTCGATGATATTTCCTTCTATACGGATATTGGTGATCTAAAGCTTTCTATGATCAACAAGTTCGATGACTATAGACGACCCGTTTGGGTTGATGATCGAACTTCAGAATTAGAAGTTGGAATGGTTTTCTTGACCAAAGAGGGGGTGCAACATGCAATTAAATGTTGGTCCATTCGTGCGCACAGTTACTTGAAAGTGTATGAAAGTACTCCTACTAGCTGGTTTGTCCGATGTCTTTATTATGCGGACAAGAATTGTTTATGGAAGGTTTGAGCAAAGTTGAGAAAGAAATATACATTTTGGGAGATTACAAAGATGCATCTGAAACATACATGCTTCCCCGAGATACAGCCAGAGGACCACCCGAATTTAGATTATGGGATAGTTGGCCGGATGGTTCAAAACAATATTAAAGAAAATGTTTCATACAAGGTCCTCGACATAGTTGAAGATGTGCGCTCATTTGGAGTGAACATATCATACAAGAAGGTATGGTTGGGGAGAAAGAGAGCCATTGAAATGGTATATGGTAATTGGGAGACGTCGTACACCATATTACCGAAATTCTTACTTGCCTTTCAGTCTTGTAATCCTAGCACTGTTGTTGAATGGCGTCACACGGAAGATAGTATTGGAGATTACAACATCTTTGGTTCCATATTCTGGGCATTTAGGCCTTGTATTGATGTTTTTCAACACTATTGGCCCGTAATTAGTATTGATGGAACTTTTCAATACAAGAAATACAAGAAAAAGATCCTTATTGCAGTTGGTGTTGATGTAGCTGGACATATTCTTCATTTAGTTTTTGCAATTGTTGACGAGGAAAGTTTAGCAAATTGGTTCTGATTTTTGTATCACTTTTCTCGCCATGCGATTTGTGGTCATGAGGAATTTGTTTGATTTTTGATCGGGTGAGAGAAATTTTGCGAGCCATTGAGAACAACCCTGCATTACAACGACCAATGGTACACCACAGGTTTTGCCTGCGACATGTCAAAGCTAACTTTAGTGGGCGATTAAAAAATAATGCTTTGACAGAATTAATGCATCGTGCTGCTACTTCACATTAACAACGCAAATTTTCTCAAATTATGGAATCTATGCGAATATTGGATGAAGACGTCCATAAATAGTTGATAGAATGGGCAATCGTCTTTGTGATGGTGGTTTTGTTATGGCATAATGACAACGAATAATCAATCGCTCAGCGAGTGTTGAAAGGTGCCAAGAAATTGCCAATAACGGCTTGTGTGCGTGCGACTTTTTATCGGTTGGTTAAATATTTTGATTTGCACCGCACCGAAAGCCACAAACATGTTGCTGATCAAAATCCGTGGAGGCCAAACGTGCTGGAAAAGTTCTTTCGAAACGAGTGTAAGTCTAAATTTCACTAGGTAACGGCATTTGTGAGGGAAGAAGACCTGTACCAAATCACGATAGGGGTTTATGGTGACAAAGGAGGGAATGTGCATACGGTACACCTTAACAACCGATCATGCACTTGTGGGAAATTGGAAATTTACAAGATTACATGCTCCCATGCACAAAAGGTTTGCTTTCAAATGGGACGGGTCTCTTTGGCACTCGTAAATGGTGTATATAAAGTGAAAAAAATGGTTCAAACTTATTCCAACCATTTCTTCCCCATGCCCCACGAGGACTATTGGCCGCCAGCACCTTTTCATCTAGTCGCCAATACTGTGAGGCTCAATGATCTTCCAGGCCGTCCAAGATCTACTCGTATAAGGAATGAAATGGATCGACCACAACGACAGAGGTGCAAGGCATGTGGAGTCGTCGGACATAATAGGAAAGTATGCCCTAACATGGAAAGGTTTAGAGATAGGGCAACAATGAACCTGTGACTGCTATTGTGTAATAAATACTATTTGTGATATTTGTATCTCCATTAATATTATTTAGTTGATTTGGTGTTTGATATCATGTGACTAAACGTTCTGTGTTTTATGTTGTGTCTATTTTTAAATAGGCAAAACAAACCCATGAGCTTGTTTGAGCTTGTTAATTATGCAATCTCCACTGATATTATTTAGTTTTTGGGGTGTTTGATGTTGCGTGGCAACATGTTGTGTGTTAATTTATTTATTTTTTAAAATATGCAAAAAGGAACCACAGCGATACTTTGGCATGCTCTTTGTGCAATCGTCATTGGATTTTAAAATAATATAGTAAATTTGTCAATCCTATGTTCAGGTTATGGAATTAGAGGGCACTTCATCCAGATTCGCAGATGTAAGTCCCAGTCCACAATGGCGGGATGTTCTCACGCTTCAATCCAGTCATCGATCGGAGTTGTGGAGCCGTTGAAAGTGTATAGGGCAGATGTGGACTTGTGGAAAGCTGGCCCACTCGATATTAGGGTTGTAGATGTATTTTACGAAGTGGGCCTTTATGGTGTATACATGGCAGGATGTATACAAGTAGATGATTCTTTGATCATAGCACTGGTGGAGAGATGGCGTCAGGAGACGCACACATTTCACCTTCCAGTCGGTGAAGCCACAGTGATATTACAAGATGTCGCTGCACTTTGAGGTTTACGGGTCGACGGAGATCCGGTGGTGGGTGAAGATACGAGTCATATGATTGAAGAGTGGCAGACTATATGTTATGAGCTGTTGGGTTACATGCCAGCCCCCAACCATTTCGATGGAGATCGATTGAAATTGAGGAGTATCTCCATACATATCCGGGCACGTCCTCTACTGGATGAGCCTTCCATGATCAAATGTTACAGCACGCCAAATGTGGATCATTCAAATTATAGGGTCTATTATGGGGGATAAGTCAGGTACAAAGTTTAAATTGATATACCTACTTCTACTGAGGGATCTAGCAACGGCATCGAAGTACAGTTGGGGTAGCGCCGTACTAGCATCGTTATATAGGGCGTTATGTCTGGCGGCAATAGGAGATATGGCTGGCATATGTGGACCCCTGAGCTTATTGCAGGTGTGGGCTTGGGAGAGACTATCGAGAATTAGGCCGTAATATCGTAATGTCAAAGATACTCATTTCTTCGGCTACCCTGGCATGTCTCTCGTACAAAGAGCATGCGTGTACGTGTTTCCCGTTTTTCTTTTTAATGGCACATTTAGTATATTTGAAATTGTGTCTAATCCTCTATATTGTCGTATTATAATAATTGCAAATGGAATATGGGTTTGAGTTTTGGAGATGTCAGATGCCATGTGTTGCGTATGTATTGGGATCGTTTGGACTACATGACCGATGATGACGTAAGTAGATAAATCATTACTGTTTCAAAACTTTTGGCTCGTTACTACTAAGTTTAGTTCAAACACTAATGATTGTTAACTTTCTTTATTTCACAGTTTATCCGGCAACCGTATCAAACGGAAGAAGGCCTGTACGAGTTGCCTGAATATTGCTTATTTGGCCGTGCTATTTGGAGTACAGCTGTGCCTCTGTTTAACTTTGATGTAGTTGAGCTACATTTACCAGGGCGAGTTATGTGGTAGTTTTGCTATATTCAGACGATTCCTCGTACTGTTGACACGAATATGAGGTTGCAACGAGTGGATCGTCAGGGTGGGAAGGGAGTGAACTGGATATCACGGCATGGACCTTACGTTGCCGTGTGGAACACCCGAATGGATAGAATTGTGACTGGCTTGCCTTCAACTGGCCCTATGCATTTTTTTTAGAATACATGGTTTGGTATCGCCAGATTACTCGGATTCTTATCGGTAATCCCGCGTATCGTCTTGACCAGGGTATGCACCCAACTGCATCGGTTGTTGAGTATTGGGTATGTATATGACATTTAAAGTGTTCATATTTAGCATAGTATAGAAAATGTAACGGCTGAGCATTTATTTATATGCAGGGTGAATGTTGGCAGTAGGTGAATGAGTTGGCTTGCGATTTCACCAATTTAGAGATAGATCCGAGAGTTCGATTATCAAACGTTTATGACGTGTCTTCCCGCGCATTGACGATGGTTGGGGAGAGTCACCTGCAGATGCCAAGTTCAAGTTTTCAAGGTGAATTTTAACAATCGCATGGTCATCCATCTACGTCTGCTCGTCCGTCTACGTTCAACTGGCCATCTATTTCTGGACGTCCATCTACTTCTGGTCATCCATCTACGTCCAAACGTCCGTCTATTTCCTGTCGTCGCAATGTTGATAATGATGATCGGATATTGGTCGCTAGTATGTTTCTTCATCAGCCCGGTGAGCCATATGAAAAGACACTTGAGATAGAGCAGTTATCGCAAGGCCACACTAATACGTCATCTCAAATGCCTCAGTACAATTTGGTTTATGAGCGTCGAAGACGTCCTCGTCTACAATCACGTATGGATCAATCAATTCCTTTTGATTTAAACGCACTGGAGACGGAAGACAACCCACAGCCCCAGCCCCAAACCCAACCCCCAAGGCAACAGCCACGTTGGAATATTAAACAGCCTCCCTGTGGGACTTGATTAAATTTTTTTTCTTTTTTGTAATGTTGAAACTTATAACTTTTTTCTATAACTTGATTAATTAAGTGAAATCTCCTCACTCATTCCAAATGTAATTATAGAAAAAAATTACATGAGAACATCGTGAGAGATAATCTAATCTAAATTGCCATAAGAAGTTCATTTCCTAAATATGTCATTTTTAATGGTCTAAGGTGAGATGTAACAGTGTTAGAGGGAAGGGGGTTGGGCAGTGCATGGCATGTACGAAAACCCTAAACCCCTACATCCCAAATATGTAAACCCTAAACAAATTTGTAAAAAGCATGTATGAAAATTTTATATGTCTTTTTACGAAATAAGAAGATATAATTATATTATTTTTAATTTAACATTCTTTTATGCATTTTCAAAAAATATAAATTAAAATAATCTATACTAATACGAGTGAAATTTGTGAATATTGTTTTTTTAAAAAAAATTAAATAAATATTGATAATTTGGGAGTCATTCCTAAAATAGTGAAGTTGATATCATGGATATCGACTTGAAGTAAAAAAAAAAAAAATTCGTCTCGCACCCTCCTTATGGAAAAAACTCTATTATACCCTATGGAATTCTCAATGGCAAAAACTCCAGGGATAATTTGACGGAATCCTTGGCCATGCTGTCTTTTGTGTTTATTTTATCATTATTTCCTACTGCAGATGTAAAGGAAAGAGTAGAACTATCAAAAACTTATTGTGAACCAAAGAGATATTGTGAAGACGAGATTGAAGCAGACGCAGTGGTAAAAGGAAAAACAAAGCCTGATGATCCATCAGTGGAAAACCTAAATACCAGTGGAGGAGGGAGGGGGGCGGGTTTAGGGTTAGGGATTAGGGTTTAGGGTTTAGGGTTTAGGGTTAGGGTTGAGGGTTGGGGTTAAGTTATTAGGGGGTTAGGGTTTATGAGGTTTAGAGTTAAGTTTTCTTTTTCATAAATTGTCTGAAGTTAATATCTAGGATTTCGACTTCAAAGTGGTTATCTGGAATAGCGATTTTAAAGTTGATATCCCTAATATCGATTTTAAAGTCGATATCCCTAATATCAATTTTAAAGTCGATATCTCAGATATCGATTTCTTTAAAAATAAAAGAATTTTTCAAGAATTAGTATTTATTTAATTCATATTTTTTTATACAATTTTTTGAAAAAAACTCGTAATAATACACAACAAATTATTGCAAAATTATTGTTCAAAATTACATTATTTTCAAAAAAAAATACTAATATATAGTACAAAAACTAATTAACTAGTAGTTTTAATCAAAAACTTTTAAACAATAATACTAAATTGAAGTGGATATGCAGAATATCAACTCTGAAGAATTTAACTCTGGATATTACATTATTTTAGAATTTTTTCAAATAAAATATAGTTAAAAAACTAATTAACTAGTTTTAATCAAAATAAAATTTAAAAAAATAAATACATTGAAATCGGTATTCTTAAAACCGAATTTAAAGTCGGTTTTTCGAATACCGATTTTAGTATTCCTGGAGTCCCTCCGCAAAAATCAATATTTATTTCATTTTTTATTAGAAAAACAATATTATGGAAATTAACTCTTACTTGGACTTAGGTACGGGTGTGAATGTAGGTATCCGACTTATCAGATGTTTATAATTTTGAGATATAGGAATACGATCGAAGTGTCAAATACGACTTAGGCACCAATTTTTTTAGTATTATTGTGTGATAATTTTTTCCTTTTTTTTTTGTTTAGCATCAATAATAATATTTTAGAATTTCATAAAATATATTATGTATTATCCAACTGTCTCACTCTTTCTTCATAGTTCATGCTTATTTCTCCTTAATTTGTGCAACTTATAAGTAATATACAAATTCAATTTAATCTATTCTAGGGTAACTAAAAGACTAGCGACTACAACTCTTCTCTCCTCACCATTTTTCCTTTCCTTCCCTATTCCCGATTCCCTTCCCCTTTCCTCCTTCAGATATTTTCATTTTCAACAGAAATTTTGACTGCCACTATTCTAGTTCAAGTAATTTTTACTAATACTTTGACAACCAAAGTATCTAATTATTATTTTTATCAGGTACATATCCTACACCTACACCCACACCCGCATCCACACCCGCACCCACAGCCGTGTCTTTTCGTGTCAACACATGTTTTGGGGTCACATGAAGAGTCCAGTAACATAGATTTAAACACTTTATGTTCTTGGGGCGAGTCCTTTTTATCTGAAAGATTACATTTTTCTATTCCAATTTGTACTAAATAAAAGTTGAAAGAATTTTAGCAATTTTTTTTTGGTCTTCTTACATTCATCTGTTTAATGGGTGGGTTACATTATGAATTTCTCGTGCATATATAATCACAACGCATGGCTAATTTAATAAATGGGCTAGTGAAGAATAGTTCTTTTCTCTTCTGTGCCAATTGGGGTAGGGGCAAAAACAGGAGGTTTTAGGGGTATTTATTTTGATTCGCGAATGTAATCGATTTGTCGATCCGATCTAATTTCGGATCGGATTGAATCAATTCATTTTTTAAATCAGATCGGGATTTGATCCAATTTGATCAGTTTTGATCTAAATGAAAAAAAATATAATTTTTTTGGTCCAAAAATAGTTAATATTAGTTATAAAATATAAATTAGTATTGTTTTTGATAATTCAAATAATTTTGTAATTAAAATTAGTCAATTTGTGACAAAATAAATTAAAATATTTACATGAAAATACTCAAATAATTTACATGAAAATACATATCTTAAAATATTTACATGAAATTTATTTATTATTTTTCATAAAAAATAGATAATTTTTTAACTTGAAGTTATTAATTTTAAACTTAAGTTAGGTTATTTAATACTCTATATGAAAAGGAAAGCAAAAGTGTAAAAAATAATGAGGACTAAATTGGATCAAAACCGATTCGATTTGAAATATTTGGATTGGATCAGTTCGGATCACAATTCACTCAGATGCAGATAAGATTGAGTTGGGTTCGGATTATATTATTGATTTTGAACACCCCTGAGAGGTTTTGGCATTATGACTCCTTTTGAGACTAAAATAATTTATTTTAGAGTTATTTACAACCACTTTTTTCGAAAGTTGATGAAATTACAAAATAAACCCCATTGTTTGAAAAAACTATAAAATACTCCACTGATTGGTCAAATTTATAACATATAGCTTCTCTAATAAAACTACAAAATAAAAGCTATTGGTAAAAAAAAGTTACTCATTTTGTTTAAAAAAAATTCATTTTCAAAGTCTTTCTATGTCCTCCAAAAAAAAATTGTTCACTTTTGAAATAAAATTTCTTTCACACTTCCTGATAATACCCATGTATGACCATAATTAAAGAAATAAAAATAAAAATAAAAATATAAAATTTTACATTTAATGATGTATCAAATGTGTTGTATCTAATAACTAAAAAAAATGTACGTTAATCAAAGTGGATTTTTTTTTAGGGACTGAGGGAATATGTGTGTAGACAAGTTTACCCTTTAGTTTTTTTCAATAATTATTTTATAAAGTTACACTTGCAGTTTTTATTATAAAATAGTATGTGAAATATTCCCTACATATAATTAAGTAAATAGATGTATTTTTTATTTATTTAAATTTGAGTTTGAGGGTTAAAAAAATTTTTGAACAAGAAAAATGGCAATAAAAAATCTGATTTTTTTTAAAGTGTACAATTTCAATTAAATTTTAAAACATTAATATCATATAATATTTATGATTGAATATCATTTATGTTTTCATTTTTAATTATTTTTTAATTTATATTTTTAGTTCAATAAATTGATGGTTATTTCCAGTCAAGTGGGATATTTTATGGTTTTCTCAAATGGAGTTTATTTGCACTTTTATGAAAAATCAAGTGGGATATTTTATGGTAGATGAAATTAATTCTTTATTTTAAGCATGTAACATTGACTTTTAGTGAAGGTCAGGGTGAGGGGGATTTTTGGGTTGAGGGGGGGGGGGGGTGTGGCTGTAGTAGCAGGGATTTGTGAGATGTGGATCACACAATTTGATGTATTGGAAGCTTTGTGCTTTATCAATTGTAATATCTGTAATATTTGGGAGGCAATATTATGGAATGGTGTATTGGCCAGAAATTTTCTTCTTTGTGGAATATCATCATCATCATCATCGTCACCTTTATCCCAAACTAGTTGGGGTCGGCGGTCGATGAACCCAAAGAAATAAATCCATAAAATAAAGAAAATATAATAAAATAAATAGATATATAAATAGATAAATAAATAAATAAAAATGTTAAAACTATAAAGGGCAGTCAGGACCACTAGAGTTTTGCTCTCCACCACACTAATAATTTTCCTCCACTCTGTTCTACTACAAACTAGCTGCCAATCTATTTCCAACTTCATTAAATCTTGTTTTACTACTTTTTCCCACGTAACTTTCGGCCGACCTCTCCCTTTCTTCTAATCATACTCCTTATAACAAATTTCTGTTCTTACCGGTGCATCTATAGGTCGTCGAAGAATATGCCCAAACCATCTCAATCTATGTTCTCTCATCTTTTTTGACACCGGTGCTACTCCAACTCTTCGTCGAATATCCTCGTTTCTTATTTTATCCATTACTGTCTTACCACTCATTTACCGTAACATCCTCATTTTTACTACTCCCAACTTATACTCATGTTGTCTCTTTGCTGGCCAACATTCAGCTCCATATAGTATTGCCGGTCTAATAGCTGTTCTATAAAATTTTCCTTTTATCCTAATCGGGATTTTGCGGTCACACAAAAACTCTGTTGCACTTCGCCATTTCATCCAACTTGCTCTAAGTCTATGGTTTACATTTTCATTAATCTCTCCCCTTTTTTGCAATATTGATCCCAAATATCTAAAAACATCTTTCTTGGGTACCTCTTGTCTGAGCATCCTCATGGAATCTTCGTTCTCACATCTTGCCATGTTGAATTCGCACTTCATATATTTAGTCTTATTTCGACTTAACGTCAATCCTTTTGACTCTAACGAGTTTCTCCATATTTCTAATTCAGCTTCTACCCCCGCCTTGGTCTCATCAATAAGCACAATATCATCTGCGAATAACATACACTATGGCACCTCATCTTGAATATCCTTTGTCAACTCATCCATAACTAGGGTAAAAAGGTAAGGACTCAGAGCAGATTCTTAGTGTAAGCCTATTGTGATTGGAAAATAGCTTGATCTTCCAGTACAAGCTTTCATGCACGTAGTAATACCATCATACAAATCCTTGATAACCTCTACATACTTTGAGGGGACTTTCTTCTTCTCAAGTACCCACCATAGAACCTTTCTTGGGACCCTATAATACGCCTTCTCAAGATCAACAAATACCATATGTAGATTTTTCTTCTTTTCTCGATATCTCTCCATCAGTTGTCATATCAAGAAAATAGCCTCCATGGTAGATTTTCCTGGCATAAATCCAAATTGATTTACGGAGACCTTAGTCTCTATTCTCAAACGATGCTCAATAACTCTCTCCCACAGTTTCATTGTATGGCTCATAAGCTTAATGCCCCTATAGTTGGCACAATTCTGGGTATCCCCCTTATTCTTATTGATAGGCACAAGCATACTCTCCCTCCATCCCTCAGGCATCTTATTTGTTTGGAAAATCCTATTAAAAAGGTTAGTCAACCAACGTATTGCTACATCCCTAAGCATAGCCACACTTCACTAGGGATCCTATCTGGCCCCAATGATTTACCCGTCTTCATCCTCTTTAATGCCTCCTTAACTTTATACTCTCTAATTCTACGCACAAACCTTCTGTTTGAGTCATCATAAACATCTTCCAACTCTATCCCACGCTTTCCTTATTAAATAGTTTGCTAAAATAGCTTATCCACCTTTTCTCAACGTCTGCTTCTCTTTCTAAAAGTTTCTGTATGCATCTAACTTGTGTCAAGTTTTTACTTTTCCTGTCTCTTATCTTTGCAAGCCATTAGATACCTTTTTCTCCTTCCTTGGTCCCCAATTGTTTTTACATCTCTGAAAAGACCTTATCTCTAGCCTCTCGCATAGCTTTCTTAGCATTTGTTCTCGCTAGTCTAAACTTTTGCAAATTCTCATCACTATGACATTTATACAAATGCCTGGAACACTTTTTCTTATGTTTAATTGCCTCCTGTACCTCTTCATTCCACCACCAAGTTTCCTTTGTTTGTTGTCCGTTCCCTTTACTTTCCCCTAAGGTGCTCCTTGCCACTCTCTGAATGCAATCAGCTATCTCATTCCACATCACATTTACATCACCCTCTAGTAGCTGATGAGAATCAAATATTCATAAACTTAGATATGTGTTTTTCATGCTTTAGCATAGATTTCATTGAGATATGCCATGTTTATTAGATAAATCACATTATATTTGTGATTCTCATATTTTATGTGTTTTGTAGGAAAAAGGGATAAAAACCACTTATCTTCTAAAGTTCATAACTTTTGATGCAAATGTCCAAATGAGATGAATAAAGGTGCTATGGAAATATGAGAAAGAGATAGAAAACTTTTATGAACAAAGGTTTCTCAAATTCCGAAAGCAAATGGACCAAAACTGGGCAAAAGCAGAACAAGGCAGAACCGAAGAAGAGGAAAACAGGGAGAAAAATCAGCCATCTTCCGGAGACCATAACTCTTGATTCAGACGTCCAAATGAGATGATTCAAGATTCTATGGAAACCTGAGAAATAGAGGAAAAACTTTTATTCAGAGAGTTTTGTCAAATTCCGGACGAAAATGGACCAAAATGGGACGAAATCAGTACGACGCCTGAATCCTGAAATTTGCAAATTTCGTCCCTAATGTTTTGGAAGCTTTACATTTTCTCCCCAACGCCCCTAGCTGTATTAATATCCCATTTTCTGCAGAAAAACACAAGTAGGAAGTAGATGAGGAACATAGAATAGGTTAGAGTAGAATAGATTGTAGGGTTAAAGTTAGTTTTTACATTTTTTGCACATTTTCCCCAACTCACACCCGTGAGTTTCATTGGAGGTTAGGGTTTGGTTCTTTTTGTGGCTTGAAAACTGGAATCCTTGGAGTTGTTTTGGCTTGTAAGGTGTTTGGATTTGGTTGGAATCATCACTCTTTTGATTAAGGGGAGTATTTTCTTTCAATTCCTTGTGCTTTTAATGGCTATATTTCCTTGTGATTGTTGGTTGTTTGAAGCCATGAGAGGCTAAACTATCTTGGGTGATTCTTGGTGTTTGATGTATGGGTTAGGTTTATTTTGATTTCTTGTTGGTTGTAGAGTGATGGGCTTGCATTAATTGAAGTCTTCCTACTTGTATTTAATGAATTGATATGCATTGAATGGTGGCCACATTTAGTGTGTGTTCTTGGTGTTTGTGTGTGTTTTAGAATATACATGAATTTGGACCAAAAGTAGGAAGAACTACCTAGCATTATCTAGATTTAGGTGTTTGAGACAAGGAATAACTACCAAATGAGATTAATTGTGCACTAAAATTGTGTGGAAGCCATAGGTTTTAGTGTGCAAAGGTAGAAGTGAGACCGAAAGGAGATCTTCTATTCTTTAATTCCATTGAGACCGAAAGGAGATGTGGAGTGAAAAATAGGTGGTTTTCTTAGATTAAACACTTGAACTAGGGAATGTGAAGTAGTTGGCTAAAACATCTAGGGCAAGAATTGTGCATTAGAGTTGTGTGGAAGCCATAGGCGCTAATGTGCTTTAGGTGGGAATGAGACCGAAAGGAGATTCCTCATTCTATAATTTCGATGAGACCGAAAGGAGATTCGGAGTGAATGGATGTAGTCACTTAGTTAAGATGCCCTACACTCGGTTGCCTTTAGGAGTCAAAATAGCCGACCTTTGCATTGAACCCAAGGATCACCCTCCTTCCTCATTTGTGTGTTTCTCTCTTTGTTTCAATGGTGTTGTTTAGCTTCTTAGTTAAATATCACTCTTTATGTCACACTTTAGCAAATAATTAGTTGCACTTAAATTCTTGTTTTGTCCCCTTCCCTGTGGAAAATGATCCCTATGCTTTACTACAATTGATTAAGTGAGGTTTAGGTGTATATTTGTGTGAGTTTGAGCTTTATTTTGACGCACTTTTGCACACACCGAATCTGCTCACCAAATTTTGGCGCCGTTGCCGGGGAAGGGCAACGGAACTAGTTTTTTGTAAGTGTTCTAATTGTTTGTTAGTTTTATGTTTTTGTATATATTTAGAAAGAGTTGTTTGTGTTGTATATATTTTCATTTTTAACTTTCAATGGCCGAACAGGGAAAACAAAGAGAACGGTTGTTTGGGGAATTCTTAGAGCCTAATTTCAATGCTTATGCATTAGAGCCATGGTTCAACAACCGTATAAGTGCTTACCCGGTTGAAGCTGAGAGCTACCAATTTCAACAAGAGGGATTCCTAGAGATTGATATCGGCCCAAACATTGGGGCTCAATTGGCTGCATTAACCGATAGGATTAATTCATGGGAGGCGAGGATGAACTGGAATCCGGTCTTAATATGTGAACTTTGCCAAGGAGACCACCATACGGATCAATGTGATTGGGCCAGGACTGAACCCCTCAACTTCATGAATAATTTTGGGCAGCAAGAAAATTTCAACCAAAACTGGGGCAACAATGGCAGCTACCAAGCAGAAAATCAAGGTTGGAACAACCAAGGAGGTGGTCAAAATTGGAATAATCAAAGCAATCAAAGTTGGGACAATTTGGGGCCATCGTTTTCTAACACATCATGGCAAACTTCAGGATTTGGGAATCAAATGAATAATCCCATGGACAGAAACCCAAATTTTGAAGAACTCTTGATGAAAAAGATGGAAGAAATGCAGCTTAAGATGGAAGAAATGCAGCTTAAGATGGGAGAAATGCAGCTTGGGATGAGAAGTTCCACAAATAACACGGAAAAGCTTTTAGAAGATCATTCCATGAGGTTGAACTTGCACGAGACCATGATGTTCGATGAGAATGATGCCATGAATTATCCAAGAGAGAATCTGGACCACTTTCGTGTAGATATGGTAGAAGAAGGTGTTGGTGAAATGATGAAGGAGGAGTGGTGTTTTGAATCTCAAGCAATGAAGACAATTATTCCCTCCAAAACTCCCCTTGAGTTTGATGAAGAAGATAATAGAATAGATGGACAACTTCGTGAGATGGTTAAGAATTGGTTTGTAGATGAGTCCATTTATGAAATAATAGGGGAAGATTTTGAAGTGGTTGAAATCAACCAAGAGTTGCTCGTGGCCAGTGGTGAAGATAAGCTAAAACTGTCCGTCGATGAGCCGCCCAAGCTTGAGTTAAAGCCCTTACTCCCTCGTTTGGAAAATGCATTTTTGGAAGAGCATGAAATGTTGCCCGAGTTAATATCATCTTCTTTGGAATCTAAAAAGGAAGAAAAGCTTTTGGGGTTAAGTACTCTTAAAGAGGCCATTGGGTGTACCCTTGAGGATATTAAGGGTATTAGTCCCTTGTTTGGCATGAAAAGAATGTTGTTGGAAGAGGAGGTCAAACATGAGAGGAAAAGAATAAAGGAAGGAATATGATGAAATGCATTGAGTCGAGCCGGCGACGTTAAAACCAAGCGCTTCTTGGGAGGCAACCCAAGCGTATCCTTTTGTTTTAGTTTAGTCCATTTTGTTTCATTTTGTTTGGTATTGGTTTGTTTTGGTTTTGGTTTTGGTTTTGGTTTTGGTTTGTGTTGTTTTGTTTCTTGTTTTTGTTGTGTTTGTTTTGTTTCTTGTGGATGTAGAGGTTGATGCATGTGGTTTGCATGTTTGCTAAGACAAGGGATGAAATGTAAAAAAAAAAAAAAAAAAAAAAAAAAATTCCCAAACCCGAAACTTTTAACCTTGTGAGTGGTCTTTTAACCCTTGTGGCCCTGTGTGGCGGTCTTTTTGGCGCATTTTGGCCCCTACGCATTTTTCATTTCTTACCTTTGTTTTGCAATTTTCTCTCAAAACCTTTCATCCTCATTTTCATTTTACAATCTTCTTCAAGTCTAATCCATCTTAAGCGATCCAAACACCTTTGTAAACACATTTCCACCATCAAATCCATCCAAGAATCCAAGGTATGAATGGTTGAACCTTTCAAATTTCATTACAATGATGATTTTGAATTGCTTTAAATATGATTTCTATGGATGATATTTGATGAAATATTGTGTAATTGGGATTGTTTGGGCTGTTTCTTAATTTTTAGGCTAGGGTGCTTACTAATTTTGTGAAATTTCAAGTTTTTCACCATGCTCATCATGTGTTTGACAATATGCCTCAATGAGTTATTTTGGATGAATTGTCAATTTTTTTGTATTCATTTGAAATCCTAGAAATTCATTGATGAATCTTAACATGATGTTGCATATAAAATTGAGTTTTAAGGAAAAAAAAAAAAAAAAAAAAAAACTTGATGAGTTCTTGAAGCCTAGCTTTGTGCACACATTGAGTAATCAAACGTCAATGCCTAAACCATTGTGTGCAATTCTGTCATGTGGAATAGTCTTCTTAGGTGCAATCCTTAGTTTAGATGTTTTGACACTTGAGTTGAGTTTGGACGTGAAGATTGTAAATATTCTCCTTTAGGTTTATGTTATTGCATTTAGGTTTTAAGTTTATTTTTCTGCATTTTGTTAATTTATTTTCTTTAATTTGTTTTGGTAAATTATTCCTATCACACACTTGCACCCCCTAGTTTTAGTGCTTAACATGCAACATATCTTAAGTTTGGGGGAGGTGTGAATAAGCAATCATGCAACATGCTTTAAGTCATTTCACAATTTTGCAACAAAAAAACATGTATTTCTTCTTTCCCACCCACCCCACCCTTCATGCATGCATTCTTGAAGCATTGAGGACAATGCTCATCTTAAGTTTGGGGGTGGAAGCTTAAAGCTTTTGATGTAACCTAAGTTTGGGGGTGTTTATAGGAAGAAAATACATGAAATTCCATGGGTGAATTGGCTTAAATTGAGGCTTTCATTGAAATATTCAAGATGTTGCTTGTTTTGTTTTTTTTTTTATGGAACTTTTGAATGGTTGGCAAGTAATGGCTGAAAGATGCACCACTTACGAAACATTTTCCGACCGAATGCATGCGAGAAGTAAAGAAATGAAAGCATTAGTCAATGAAGAAAAATGTTGGACTGAATAGGCATGAAATTTGTAATGCATGTCTTTTGATTCCTTGTATTTGGAGGAAAGTTTTGCATATTAAATGGTGTTGTTATAGTGCACGTCAATGAGGAGTGTTTGTGAGATGTAGTGTATTGATTATGATGCGGTTGCGAGTAAATGTAGTGCCCCTAGTCCACCCTAAAGTTATAGAATTTCACTTCACAAACTTGGAAGATGGCTTAGGCTTGTTATTAGTTTTGCTTATGAAATTTACAGTTTTGTTGAATAATTGCCACTCCGCTATGAGAATGCTCTTAGGGGATGTCCCTTAAGTGAACTCGTATGAGTGGTAGAAGTATAAAAAGCCGGAAAAACTCTTGGCAAAAAAAAAAAAAAAAAATTGTAAATGAGTGAGGAAGTACCCTAAGTATAATGTCATGATGGTTGCTTAAATGTAATGAACATTGCCTAGATGGTAGCATGACAACTTAGGGGAAAGAGGGAATAAAAAGTCTTAAGGATTTCAAGGAAGTGAAATTTTTCTATGCAACTTTAGGGCACACTAGTGGCATGATTTCGTGACCTCTACTCAGTTCTTGCATTGCATTGTTCATGAACATTTACCTCCATCACACACACACACACACATCATTTAATGTGTGAAGATTAGTACAGAAAAACAAGAAAGAAAAAGGTCATGCATTGCATTAGTACGTGCTGAAAATTGTCTAACCTAGAGACATTAAGATGTTTTCATTTCTTAAAATTCTCAATATGCATTGTTCGGTAGAATGGGGCGACGAGTGGTTGCCTAATTAAGCTAGTACTTGCCATTATCAAAAAAATAAAAAAATATATATATATATAAAAAAAAAAATTTAGATGAGAATCTGAATATGCATGTCTCAATGAATACATTCCACATATTGTTGCTATACGTAGAAAATTGCTTGGGGACAAGCAATGGTTTAAGTTTGGGGGTATTTGATGAGAATCAAATATTCATAAACTTAGATATGTGTTTTTCATGCTTTAGCATAGATTTCATTGAGATATGCCATGTTTATTAGATAAATCACATTATATTTGTGATTCTCATATTTTATGTGTTTTGTAGGAAAAAGGGATAAAAACCACTTATCTTCTAAAGTTCATAACTTTTGATGCAAATGTCCAAATGAGATGAATGAAGGTGCTATGGAAATATGAGAAAGAGATAGAAAACTTTTATGAACAAAGGTTTCTCAAATTCCGAAAGCAAATGGACCAAAACTGGGCAAAAGCAGAACAAGGCAGAACCGAAGAAGAGGAAAACAGGGAGAAAAATCATCCATCTTCTGGAGGCCATAACTCTTGATTCAGACGTCCAAATGAGATGATTCAAGATGCTATGGAAACCTGAGAAATAGAGGAAAAACTTTTATTCAGATAGTTTTGTCAAATTCCGGACGAAAATGGACCAAAATGGGACGAAATCAGTACGACGCCTGAATCCTGAAATTTGCAAATTTCGTCCCTAATGTTTTGGAAGCTTTACATTTTCTCCCCAACGCCCCTAGCTGTATTAATATCCCATTTTCTGCAGAAAAACACAAGTAGGAAGTAGATGAGGAACATAGAATATGTTAGAGTAGAATAGATTGTAGGGTTAAAGTTAGTTTTTACATTTTTTGCACATTTTCCCCAACTCACACCCTTGAGTTTCATTGGAGGTTAGGGTTTGGTTCTTTTTGTGGCTTGAAAACTGGAATCCTTGGAGTTGTTTTGGCTTGTAAGGTGTTTGGATTTGGTTGGAATCATCACTCTTTTGATTAAGGGGAGTATTTTCTTTCAATTCCTTGTGCTTTTAATGGCTATATTTCCTTGTGATTGTTGGTTGTTTGAAGCCATGAGAGGCTAAACTATCTTGGGTGATTCTTGGTGTTTGATGTATGGGTTAGGTTTATTTTGATTTCTTGTTGGTTGTAGAGTGATGGGCTTGCATTAATTGAAGTCTTCCTACTTGTATTTAATGAATTGATATGCATTGAATGGTGGCCACATTTAGTGTGTGTTCTTGGTGTTTGTGTGTGTTTTAGAATATACATGAATTTGGACCAAAAGTAGGAAGAACTACCTAGCATTATCTAGATTTAGGTGTTTGAGACAAGGAATAACTACCAAATGAGATTAATTGTGCACTAAAATTGTGTGGAAGCCATAGGTTTTAGTGTGCAAAGGTAGAAGTGAGACCGAAAGGAGATCTTCTATTCTTTAATTCCATTGAGACCGAAAGGAGATGTGGAGTGAAAAATAGGTGGTTTTCTTAGATTAAACACTTGAACTAGGGAATGTGAAGTAGTTGGCTAAAACATCTAGGGCAAGAATTGTGCATTAGAGTTGTGTGGAAGCCATAGGCGCTAATGTGCTTTAGGTGGGGATGAGACCGAAAGGAGATTCCTCATTCTATAATTTCGATGAGACCGAAAGGAGATTCGGAGTGAATGGATGTAGTCACTTAGTTAAGATGCCCTACACTCGGTTGCCTTTAGGAGTCAAAATAGCCGACCTTTGCATTGAACCCAAGGATCACCCTCCTTCCTCATTTGTGTGTTTCTCTCTTTGTTTCAATGGTGTTGTTTAGCTTCTTAGTTAAATATCACTCTTTATGTCACACTTTAGCAAATAATTAGTTGCACTTAAATTCTTGTTTTGTCCCCATCCCTGTGGAAAATGATCCCTATGCTTTACTACAATTGATTAAGTGAGGTTTAGGTGTATATTTGTGTGAGTTTGAGCTTTATTTTGACGCACTTTTGCACACACCGAATCTGCTCACCAGTAGCCACGGTCCTTCTTACAGTAATCTTTCCTTCAAAGCTATTTGTTTTTCCTCTTTTAGTTTCCACCATCTTATTCTTGGGTTCTGAACAACTTTCTGTATTTTGTGTACTTTTTTATATCGAACCTCTAGGACCACCAACTTATGTTGCGTAGTTATGCATTCTCCGGGGTATACACTATAATCTACATATGAGGTCCTATCCTCCTTTCTAGCAAGAAAAAAGTTAATTTGGCTACAATTTGGGCCACTACGAAAAGTGATTTGATGTGACTCTCTTTTCCTAAAGTAGGTATTTGTCACCATTAAGTCATAAGCTAGAGCTACATTCAAAATATCCTCACCTGCCTCATTTCTAGTCCCATAACCAAAACCTCCATGAACTCTATCAAAACCTTCCCTATGTTGCCCAACATGTCCATTTAAGTCCCCTCCTACAAATACTTTCTCCTCACGCGGTATTCCTCTTCGAATCTCCTCCAAGTCTTCCCAAAATTTATCCTCATTTGTAACTCGCAATCCAACTTGAGGGGTATACACACTAAGGATATTCAAAATCAGCTCTCCCACTACTAGCTTAACCAAAATAATTCTATCTCCCGACCTTTTAACATCTACCACTTTATCTTTGTAACATTTATCTATCATAATCCCAACTCCATTGACACTCTTCTTTGTGCCTGTGTACCACAACTTGAATCCGGTACCTTCAACTTCCTTAGCCTTTTCTCCAACCCATTTAGTCTATTGCAGGCAAGCAATATTGATTTTCCTTCGAACTAAAGTATCTGCTAACTCTCTCAACTTACTCGTTAAAGTTCCTATGTTCCAACTCCCTAGTCGAATCCTTATCCCCTGGGTCTTGTTTTCCCTCCACACTCGCCTTTGCTCATTTTTCACCACACCCGGGCACCGATGTGGCGCATCAATCGGAGAATGATGGCCCCAGGCTAGCTTCCTTACCTTTCGCACCCGCCTAATTTGGTGCAAGGACCCTTGTTCATTTTTCGCTACATCCGGGCGCCGATGCAACGCGTCGCTAAGAAGGGTACGCTCCAACGAAATATCTTTTGGGTTCATCTCATAAAAGATAGCTAGTTTTTTTTATAGCCGGCTCGCAACACTTGACGCAACCCTCCTCACTTTATCCTGGCTTGGGATAGGCTATGCAAACATGTATAAGCATAGTTTGCATAGGCAGAGTTCTTCTTTGTGGAATATGTTGGCCATTTATTTCTTATTTGGCTAAAGTAGCCTCAATCACTGCTTTTGGATGTTTTTTAATATGGACTTGGACTATTCAAGATCGATGTGAAGTGTGATCCTTATTATAAGTGGTGGAGATGTAAATTCTCCTCACTGAGTAGAAGTCTTTTGGACAAGAAAAATATTTAACCATTGTTGCTCATGACGGTAGGTAATGTCATTTCTTGTGATGTGGATGACATGATTTTGAAAGAGATTGCTGATGTTTTGCAGGAGAATAGTGATCATTGCAGGGATATGTCGACATATAGACGAATAGCAAGGCTTCCAACGTGTTGAGACATTTGCTTCTGTTTCGAGGGTGACGAGTTTATATTCTTCATTCGTTTGGGGTGTGCCTTGCCTTAATTAACAAAACGTCTAGCCAAGAAAACTTTTGTGATATGAGTGATTTTGGTCGGAGTGTTGTTTTGGATAAAAATTAAGTGCCAATAATAAAGGACTTGCCTTTGTTCTACCTTGCAAACTCACTCTCTCAATATCTTTTAACTAAACTGTATACAAGTGAATTTGCAGACGAACTTTGGGTTTGAATGGACAGTATTTCAAAACGGTTTTGTAATTTTGGACGTAATGATTGTGAGATAAGAGATATATTAAAAAGTGAAAAAATACATTTAAAAAATGCTAACCATACAAATTTTTATAATTTATACTTTCATTTTAATTTAACCCCAAATAGGAGAGAGCAACTCTATGATAATAATTCTCCAAAGCCATTACGGTTACACTAGTATTAAGAATAGTGCTGTTGCTTTTATAATAGTAGAAACTCTTGTGGTTGAAGCTCTCAGCTTAATTAGTGCTTCGAGTCTACTTTTGTATCATGATCATGTGAAGACGTGTTTTTTTATTTTACATGCATAGCTTTTTTTTTTTTCTTCTTGGCTACACATATTGATGTTGGAACTAGTATAATCTTTTCTTTTTTTTTCACAAAATGATAGTATATATTATTGCATTGGCAAATATTTACATAAAATAGCTTTAAAAAAATGCTAATTGCTTTTTGTGGTGTTGATCGACATAGGATCGGCATCACAAAAGAAAGTGTGATTGGAAACAAATGATTGCTATTTTCTAATGGTTACATGCCGGCCCTTAACCATTTCGATGGAGATCGATTGAAATTGAGGAGTATCTCCATGCATCTCTAGGTGCGTCCTCTGCTGCACGAAGCCACCCATGATAAGATGTTACAGCATGCCAGATGTCGAATTATGCAAATTATAGGGTCTATTATGGGGGATAAGTCAGGTACAAAAGTCAAATTTATGTACTTATTTCTACTGAGGGATCTAGTAGTGGTATTGAGATATAGTTGGGGTAGCGCCGTTCTAGCATCGTTATATAAGGTATTATGTCCGGTGGCAATGGTAGATACGATGGCATATGTGGACCCCTGAGCTTATTGCAGATGTGGACGTGAGAGAGACTATTGAGAATTAGGCCGCAACACCGTAATGTCAGAGAAGTTCATTTCTTGGCTACCCCGGCATGCCTCTCGGACCAAGAGCATGCATGTACGTGTTTTTCACTTTTCTTTTCAATGGCACATTTGGTTTATCTGAAATTGTGTCTAATCTTCTATATTGTTGTATTATAATAATCGCAGATGGAACACAGGTTTGAGTTTTGGAGATGTCAGATGCTATATGTTGTGTATGTATCGGGATCATTTGGACTATACGGCAGATGATGATGTAAGTAGATAAATCATTACTGTTTCGAAACTTTTGGCTCGTTACAACTAAATTTAGTTCAAACACTAATGATTGTTAACTTTCTTTATTTCACAGTTTATCTGGCAACCGTATCAAACGGAAAGTTTATACGAGTTGCTTGAATATAGCTTATTTGGCCGTGCTATTTGGTGTGCAGCCATGCCTCTGCTCAACTTTGATGTAGTTGAACTACATTTACCAGAGCGAGTTATGCGGCAGTTTGGCTATATTCAGACGATTCCTCCTATCGTTGACACGGATATGAGGTTGCATTGACTGGATCGTCGGGGCAGGAAAGGAGTGAATTAGATAACACGGCATGCACCTTACGTTGCCGCGTAGAACAGCCGAATAGAGAGAATTGTGAATGGCATGCTTTCAATTGGTCATATGCATTATTTTTCAGAATACATGGTTTGGCATCGTCAGATTACTCGGATTTTTATCGGTAATCCCGCGCATCATCCTGCCCAGCGTATGTGCCCAACTGCATCGGTTGTCAAGTATTGGGTATGTATATGACTTTTAAAGTGTTAATATTTAGCATACTATAGAAAATGTAACGGCTGAGCATTTTTTTATATGTAGGATGAATGTTGGCAACAAGTGAATGAGCTGTTACGCGATTTCACCAATTTAGAAATAGATCTGAGAGCTCGATTATCAAACGTATATGACCTGTCTTCCCGTGCATTGACGATGGTTGGGGAGAGTCGCCGCATGTAGATGACATGTTCAAGTTTTGAAGACCAAGGTGAATTTGAACAATCGCATAGTTGTTCATCTACGTCTGCTCGTCTGTTTACATCCGGTCGTCCATCTATGTCCGACCGTCCATCTACGTCCGGACGTCCGCCTACGTTCGGTCGTTCATCTACTTCCTGCAGTCGCAATGTTGATGATGATGATTGGATATTTAGTACTAGTATGTTTTCTTCATCAGCCCGGTGAGCCATATGAAGAGACACCTGAGATGGAACATTTATCGCAAGGCCACACTAGTACGTCACCTCAAATACGTCATATAATTTGGTTTATGAGCATCGAAGGCATCCTCGTCCACAATCACGTATGGATCAATCAATTCCTTTTCATGACTCATCGGAGACACAAGACAACCCACAGCCCCAACCCCAACTCCAACCTCTTAGGCAACAGTCCCGTAGAAATATTAGATAGCCTCCCCGTGGGACTTGATTAGTTTTTTTTTTTTTTTGGTAGCTTGTTGAATTTTATAACTTTTTTCTATAACTTGTTTAATTAAGTGAAATCTCCTCACTTATTCCAAATGTTATTATAGAAGAAAAAAAATATGAGAACATAGTGAGAGATAATCTAATTTAAATTGCCATAAGAAGTTGATTTCCTAAATACGCCCTTTTTAATGGTCTAAGTTGGGCAGCGCATGGCATGTACGAAAACCCTAAACCCATACATCCCCAATATTATTAAAGAACACAATTGTAAAAAGCATGTACGAAAATTTTATATGTCTTCTTATGAAGTAAAAGTATATAATTAAATTATTTTTAATTTAAAATTCTCTTATGCATTTCCAAAAAAATATAAATTAAAATCATCTGTAAAAAAAGGAGTAAAATTTGTGAATATTTTTTTTTTAAAAAAAATTAAATAAATATTGATAATTTGGGACTTGTTTCTAAAATAGTGAAGTTGATATCGTGGATATCGACTTGAAGAAAAAAAAATTCCGTCTCGCATCTTTCTCTCTCTTCTACATCCGGTGTGTGTACACGATTTGGATGAAAGTTTCGGCGGTTTTTCTAAAACTCCATTGTTCACTTATGGAAAAAATTCCTTTATACTCTGTGGAATTCTCAATGGAAAAAACTCCATGGATAACTTGACAGAATCCTCGGCCATGCTGTCTTCTGTGTTTATTTTATCATTATTTCTTGCTGCAGATGTAAAGAAAGGAGCAGAACTACGAAAGACTTGTTGTGAACCAAAAAGAGATTGTGAAGATGAGGTTGAAGCAGACGCTATGGTGAAAGGGAAAGCAGTATGATGATCCACGGTGGTGCGATTAGCACTACCAAAAGAAGAGGACCCTCAAAAGGAAAACCATTCATTCATGGTAGTTAAATTGTTATAATAGGTCATCCAAGCTCAAACAACACAGAAAATATGAGCTTCCAAATATGAGCTTCCAAAGTCAGAGAATTGAATCCACATTGAAGGAGTTCTTGTAGATAGCAAGGATGCATCATCTTCTGAAATAATTGTAGGCAACTTGGAGGGGGAGGGGGAGGGGGGCGGGTTTACGGTTTAGGGTTTACGGTTTACAGTTTAGGGTTTAGGGTTTAGGGTTGAGGGTTAAGTTTTTAAGGTTTAGGGTTTAGGGTTAAGTTTTCTTTTTCATAAATTGTCTGAAGTCGATATCTGGAATTTCGACTTCAAAGTGATTATCTGGAATAGCGACTTTAAAGTTGATATTCCAAATATCAATTTTGAAGACGATATCTCAGATATCGATTTCTTTAAAAATAAAAGAAAGTTTAAAACATTAATATTTATTTAATTTATATTTTTTTATACAATTTTTTTGGGAAAAAACTCGTAATAATACAAAACAAATTATTGCAAAAATATTGTTCAAAGTTACATTATTTTCAAAAAAACATTACTAATACATGGTACAAAAACTAATTAACTAGTAGTTTTAATCAAAAACTTTTAAAAAATAATATTACATTGAAATGGATATGCAGAATATCGACTATGAAGAATTTAGCTCTGGATATTACATTATTTTCAAATTTTTTATAATAAAATATGGTTTCAAAACTAATTAATTAGTTTTAATCAAAAATATATTTTAAAAAAAATTTCATTGAAGTCCATATATCGGATATCGACTTTAAAGTCGATATCTCGAATAACGACTTTAACGTCAGTATTCGAGATACCGACTTTAAAGTTAATATCTTGAATACTGACTTCAGTACTCCTGGAACTCCTCCCACAATATCAATATTTATTTAATTTTTTGTTAAAAAAACAATATTCTGCAAATAAACTCTTTTTAATGTGTAGTCCACATAAGATGAACAAGTGGGGTCACCCCTTTGGCACAGACGATGAGCTGTTGAATGTGCTGAACATTATTGTGTAATATATTGCAAAAAATTTAAATTTTGTAGTTATTATCAATTCAGTTTACTAACCTCGATATTTATTTGTCCCATACTAACCTACCACGGTTTTATTTAGGATGTAATTCAAAATTGCTTTGTACTACTTAAAACTATTATATTTTGTTCCTCTACTTATCATGATAATTGGAAGTTCTTTTAAGTTTTCTGAAGATGCGCCATATGCCCATCCTAGTGGTAAATGTTGAACGTATTATACTTACATTGTTTCATTTGTAAAATTGGAAAGTTGTTTCATTTTGTGGATTCCTGAATGTAAAGTTTGTATTGTGTGTCATTGTGGCAGTAGGTTAACACCCACAGATGCTATAGACTGCTATTTGTGACTTCATAAATAGGAAAAAGGGAATGATGAAGGCCAAATTCGCGACCCCATCTATGATTTGATTAGACGATTTGGGACCGAGATTCTTTGTCTTCCTGGTGCCAATTGTTCTTGCAAAATAGATCTCGGAATGATTCTCTTGTCCCTAATTCAGTCCTTAGTTAGAGTAGAGCAATTTTCAGTCATCAAAGCGTGTCCCATACCTAGTTGTCTTTTGGGTTTTTATATACCTTATTCCTTCAATCATGGGATTTGATGAAGGCCAAATCTGCAACCCATCTATGATTCGATTAGATGGTTTGAACCCAAAATTCTTCGCCTTCCTAGTGTCGATTATTCCTGCAAAACAGATCTCAGAGTGGTTCTCCGGGGTAGATTCTCCGATGCCTAAGTCATTCCCTAGTCAGAGTAGAGCAATTTCCAGTTATCAGAGTGTGTCCCCATACCTAGTTGTCTTATGAGTTTTTATATACCTTATCCCTTCAATCACAGGATTTGTTAACACGTTTTGGCACATGGGCTGCAGTTATAACAGCTAATTGCATGTCGCAATATCTTTTCTTGATTATCGCTTGTTGTCACTCGCTTGTGAATAAGCAGAGCTTTACTAAGTTCCCACTTCGTGGTCTGGGGCTCCAAGGCCCCAGACACTTAGTGAAAATTCAGTTTGTTTTTGTTCTCATATTTTAGACTCAGAGTTTAGAATGTAACTGTAGAATATTTCCTTGAAGCCTAGGTCTTTGACCTTTACATGCCGTAGAGGTCTGGACCTTCATTCTGAAGTCCCGCCTTGTCACTGAGGTGGTCTTGGCTCTAAGGTCTCATCTTATAGTTGAGGTATGATACCTGATTCTTGGGCGGAACAAAGATCCGCCCTTAAATATGTTCAAAATTGAGTCCTACACACATCATAAGCCCCCCAGACATTGGCGTGGCAATGGCAAGGTAAGTTATTGTCAATTGTAGGCTTATAGTGCATGCAGAGAGAGAAGGTGGGGTAATGATTTAGTCGTCGAATTTATCGCAGATTAAGACTTATCTGTAGGAAACCAAATCAAAGAACGTGTGAAATTTAAAATTTTTGGTTTCCTCCAAGGATCCATCAGTGAAATCAAATTGGTAGTGAAGATTGTTACCTTACCGGTAGTGTAGCCTTGTTGATTGTGGGAGATTGTTGATTGTCGAATCACAAGCAAGACCAATCTAGCCTTGCCTCCATGGTATCCACACGATCGTCTCCAAATCTCAAGTTAATTGTCAAACAATTAACTAAAGAAAGAAATAACAAAATTCTTTTAGTGCTAGCTAAGATTTTGTTACTTGGTATTCCCTCAAGTTCTCAACTTAAGGATTGGTTTTCTATTTTGAGTTCTCAACTCAATTTCGGTTTTTGTTCTTATTTCTCAAATAAGGAGTGGTGTCTATATTGAACAAGAGAAGAAGAAAAGAGAGAAATTTCGTGCACCAAGAATAGCACCAAGTTTTCTTCAACAAAGAAAACTTAAAAAGAAAACTCTCTCAATGAAAGTGTCCCTTGGTTTCCTTGATGCGATTCAATAATTCATCCATGTGAAACAGCTGCCCTTTCACATTTCATATTCTAGAAATTGAATTGCAACATGTTTCATATGGTTGTCTTTCCATTTTCCAATGAATGGCTGCCTTTTTATTTTCATAAAATGAATTGCAATATGTTGCCTTTTTATTTTCCAATGAATGGTTGTCTTTTCATTTTCCAATAAATGGTTGCCTTTTCATCTTCCAATAATAAAATCCATTTTGATTATTATTAATAAATCTAAAACTCATTTTGGATTTATTAATATTAATAGAACCAAAATCTTTTCGCCTTAAATCCAAAACCGTTTTAAAACGAAAACCCGATAGATTCCTATTCTCAATAGGATTCTTAAATTAACCAAAATTTCATCACATGAATTTTGCACTTCTTTTGGATACGATCTAATTGTACGACCCAATAGGTTCTCATAACGTTGGCATTGACATAAAATATATTTTATGCCAAAAATAATGAGCGGTGTCTAGCAACACATCAATACTACCCAAGTCATGAGAATATTAGTAATTCGACATTACTTTTCTTGTAATAGATATTATTGTGTAATTAAATCCCTTTTCCCTAGATATCTTGATCGAACACAAGCCATGGATCGTGTCATGCTCGTATAGTTCAATCTTTTCATTTCTTGATTCCCGAGTAGACACATCTAAGCAAATGAGTCTGATATCACATATCGACTCATTTGAGCATGGCCATGCATTTTATGGTCTTACTCAATCAAGAGGCCCAAAGATATCACTCTCATTATATAAGAGGGGCAAATCCTTTCTTGATCACTTAACATCCCACTGCATGATTTATTACATATCCAATTACTACTTTTATAGTTCACCCTGTTACGGGTAACATTTGGGAGTATCAAAACATGCAACTCCTCATGTTGAGATCTCTGAGGATCTCAAGTCTAAGGATTATTTACACCATCATCACTATGAGAAATATTTATGACACTTCATATAATAATCCATGTAATATTTCTCATGGCGGGTCAATCCAGTACATTGTTCTCTAACATGTACCCATGTGTTGACTTGATATCTCATATCATGAACAATTTCATCAATCACTACACATACTAGTCTTAATGCATTATCATTGTCCCATTTAATGATAATATTCGACTAGGGATAATTTTAGAATAATTAAATTCTTGGGACATTATTATGTTTATTTCATAAAACGTAGATATAAGATAAACATAATAATTAATGCCATTAATTATGAACATTATGATACAATATATGCATATACCATCATCATATGGTTGGTTCTTAGGGCATAATCCAACATTATCTTAGGTCGTGCAAAAAGTTAATGCAAAAAGTTAAAACTCGCCTTTTAAGGGTACAATATTTAATATTGTCTGTCCCTAGGAGATTTGATTGAGTTACACAAAGAAGTCTAGGGGTTTCGTATAGAAAGCTGTCTCTTTTCGTCTCTAGGTCTTTCAACTGTCGTTTGTTTTGTGTTTTCCTCTCAAAAAAGGTTGCAGCTTTTTCTATCTGGCAGTGAGGTGTGTGGTGTGGACCAATCTTCGGTGGTGTAAGGAAAATTTATCCTCGTTTCATTAAGGAAATTTTAATAAAAAGTAAGTATGAATTCTTCTTATTCTATATCTTCTAGATCTTCCAAATGGGAAGAAAAAATTGAATCTCTGGCCCACGAGGAGGTTAGTTCCTTTGGCTCGTCCGGCCAAGGGAAGTTGTCTGATTTTGATGTGGAGAGTTGAAAAGGGGTAAGTCATCTAAGACAAAGAGGTTATTTGTGGTGTCTAGTTTGGAAGAAAGGGCCAGTGTCTCCGAAGGTACGAGGGTTTCACCTAGGGTTTCGAGTTCATCATCTGGTGAAGAGGAATTTGTTGCACCACAAAAAGTGGTGTATCTGAAAAAGTTTAATCATACTCTTGAAATTTGTTTCAATGGTTTTGGGGAGGCAGTTAAAGTACTAAGAAAAAGGTTTGATACTCCAAAGGAATATGGGGCGAGTCTAGCAGTGTTGAGTTAGGGCTTGTAACCCTCGTATGTTGCGTATCTGATGATTTATAAGGAACACCTAAAGGCTAGTATTAGGTTTCCTATTTGTCAACTTGTTGTTGACATTCTGAAGTACTATGGGATAACGTTGGCTCAGTTGGCTCCCAACTCAGCAAGAACCATTATTGGGTTCAAGGTATTGTGCCAGGAAGGGAAGATAAATAGTTTAGTAGACCTTTTTTAGATATTTTTATTGCATAAAAAAGTCTAAAAATTTAGTGGGTGTTTCGTATTTTTCACGAGATCTCGAGTGAGGCGGTGAAGCCTTGACCTATCATAAATAGAAACAAAGGTTTTCTTTATGAAGTTAGAAGCTTATGGGCTAAACACTGAATGCTTTTATAGAGATGCTAATGATGCATATCCGGATCGGAAAAGAAAGAATCCTCGTGGTCATACGTATATAGAGCTCCAGGAAAAGAGGATCGGTAGTTACACTAAATAGGATCTTGTTAAGTTTAACTTGAACCCAGCTGCTGTTGAGACCAAATCTCTAATTGTACAATCTATCAGAAATGATAAGTCGAAGGGTAGGGTTTTTACATCTTATGGTAAATTTTTGTTGTTGTTGCAGTTGTTAATGTAGTATAAATATGTTTTGTTTTGCAGTGGTGAAGTTCAGTAGCTCTATCAAGAGTGAACCAATGAATGAGGTGCAGTCAGACGCTGATGATGTTGTTTTCATGAAACAAGTTAAAAAGGGAGAGCCTTCAAAGAGTAAGGCTGATGAAGAGTTGGATGGGGCTAGGATTCTAGCCAAAAGAAAGAGCGTGAAGGTTCCCGCAAAGAAGAAGAAAATTAGCGAAGTGGAGGTTGAGGATTTATCCTCGGATGCAATGGTGCAATTTACCATGCCCACAGGGGATTCACTAGGGTTGGTGATTCAAGGCATGGAAGAGTATAAGGACAGGCTATTAGTGATGCCCTTGGAAGAGCTCAACAAAAATTTGGTTAATACTGTGCCTCGGGTAAGAAGGTTTAATTAAATTGTACTATGTTAAGATTGTGTTATGAAAGTAATGAACTGAGTGGATTGTGTAAAATGTAGGCTATGTTTGCATGGGTGGAATTTGTTCTGAGAGCCAATGAGCAAACTGCTATGGCCTGAAAACATTAAATTTGAAATGACTAAGCATAAAGAGGTCAGGCGCTTTCTCTTGTGGCGGAAAAAATTGCAAGACGAGATATCTACCACACTGGAGTTTTCAAGAAAGTTGAAGGAGGAGGTGTCCTCTCTCTGTCATCAGTTGAGGGAGAAGGAGGCAGAGATGCAAGTGCGCATAGTCATTAACCAAGATGAGTTCGCCAAGTTGTTGGTGAAAAAGATTTTTCACACCTAAGACTTTGGTAAGTTTGCAGCAAATTTGTCTAGGGTTGCAAAAGATATAGAGAAGAATGAAGTGGCCATCGAAATTCAAGAAACATTCCCCACCTAAAAATTGGAGAAGATGTCTGGCTATGACCTTGAGACCATGGTGAGGGCTGACAAGGTGTATGTGGACACCATGAAGGGGTTCGATGGCTCTTTTAAGCTGTTGCAACACTTGGCATCTCGTAGCTCGCCCCTGACCTTGGAGGAGCTAAATGTTTGTGAGGTGGACGAAAATCTTGATCTTCAGACTATAGAGGGTGAGGCTTCAAAGAGTCAAGCTAAGGCAGGGACTTCAACTCAAGGTGGAGAAAGTCAGAATGAGGCTAGCTCCTAGTCCGTCTTTATTTCTTTTTATTGAATGTTTGTAAGGATAATTAATTTGGTTGCCCTTAGTGGGTAAAGTACTAACTTTTATTTAATTTTCATCATATCAGAATCATTCATTATCCACAAAGTCTATTATTATTAATTTTCATGAGAAAGTTAAAACACTTGAAGCTGTGCATGCCGAGCTTCAAGATGGCATGTTTAGGTTAGGGAAAGAGAACAAAGATCTCAAGGGCCAAGTTGCCTACCTTGAGTATTTGAACCACAATCTTAATGAAGACAGGGTGCAACAGCAGAGGGCATCGGAGTATTTGGCCCTTAGGGAAAGTTCAATTATTTTAGAAAATGAAACAAATAAGGAGAGAGTTGCTAAACTCTCTACTGAGATTGAAAGTATTACCTTGGAGCTTAAAGTGCGGACAAAGTAGTCCGTGCCATGTAGGAAGAGCCCAATATGAAGCGCCAAGAGATCCAAGGTCTCCAAGGTGCATTTGGGCCTTAAAAACAGCAAATATTCAAGTTGCAATTTGAATGCAAGACTTGGCCATCAAAGATTGTGGAGATTGAGGCTCGTTTGAAAGAAATTTGGTTTGAAGTGCACTGTGACAGAGATCCCATAGATGTGATGATGGAAGAGTTGAACTCATGGCTCGACAAGGCGGGAAAGGCACCGCTACATATAAGGGAAAGTGCCAGCATTCAACAAGTACCTTCAACAGGGTAAAATATGAAGAGAGAAAAAGAAAGGGAAAAGAAAAAGTATAAACCCTTCTTGTTTGTACTTTATTTATTTAATAAAGTAATTAAATTTTATCGTTCAAGACCTTTGAGGGATCTGAGATCCTCACCCCTTAAGATGTTCAAGACCTTTGAGGGATTCGAGATCCCCACCCCTTAGAATGTTTGGGACCTTTGAGGGATCCGAGATCTCCATCCCTTAGGGCGTTCGAGATTTGAAAAAATATTAACTTTATTTCACCCCGTATGATGTTCTATTTTAATACCCTCATGGGTGTATATATTCCCCTCATCCGCTTAGGATGCTATGCAGTTTGCAATTAAACTCAACTGAATCGAGGTTACACGTGATTTCATCTATTTAAAATTTAGCAAGGTAGTTTCATCACCTTGAACCGAGTTCGGGGAAGTTACTGTTCCTCTACTTGATTTAAAAAGATTAAATATATAAGCAACATTTTATTCATAAGTTCAAATATCAAACATAAAAACGTTTTAAATTACTAACGTGCCAAACTCGGGGTAATAAGTTCCCATCCATTGTGGCCGGGCAATAACTCCTAGACCTTGAGGCATCAATAGCCCTGTAAGGGCCTTCGATTAACCACGGCTTGCCTAGCCCAGGTTCAACTTGCTTCATTTTTGTGCAATACCAAGTCTCCTGGAGCAAATTCATTGATTTTCACTCGTTCATTGTAGTACTTCGCCATGTCTTGCTTGTATTGTGCTTATTTAAGCGAGGCTAAGTCTCGACGTTCTTCTAGTAAGTCCAGGTTCAACTGGATCTCTTCTTTGTTGACTTCAGCATTGAAGGCTACAATTCTAGGACTGGGTACTTCAATCTTTGCTAGAATCATGACATTTGAGCCATATGTCAAGCTGTGAGGGATTTCTTTTGTTGCCATCCCAAGCATGGTATGATACACCCATAAGATATTTGGGAGATTTTCTACCCAATCCCCTTTTGCTTTATCCAGCCGAGTCCTAAATCTCTATAGTATAGTGCGATTTGTGATTTCGATTTGTCCATTGGCTTGAGAATGTGCAAAAGAAGTGAAGTTTTGTCTAATATGAAGTTCTTCACACCAGGAGCGGAAAGGGTCCTCTGCAAACTATTTCCCTTTATTTGAAATAATCATATGAGCGATACCAATATGCAAACTATTTTGATCCATGCAAAATTCAAAACGTTTTTTCTAGTGATGGTTACCAAAGGCTCAGCTTCTACCCATTTAGTGAAGTAGTCGATTGCGACTATTAAGAACTTCATGCGTTCTGGAGTTTCGAGGAAAGGTCCCAGAATATCAATTCCCAATTAAGTGAAAAGCCAAGAACTTTGGATTTTGATCAACTTCATTTGAGGTCATCTAATTATAAGAGCATGGAGTTGGCACTTAACACACTTCTGCACAACATCATGAGCATCTTTAAACATAGTCGAACAATAGTAACCCCAACGAATGATTTTCTTGGCAAGCATTTGAGGTCCAATGTGGCTCCCATAAGATCCGAGGTGTACTTCTTAGAGTATACTTGCTAAGGCCCTACACATCGGAGTAGAGGTTGGAGGTAAGATCGTTTGTTAAGGATGCCGTCTTGTGTGACATAGCGGGACGCCTTTAACTTCAATTTCCTTGCCTAATTTTTGTCATCAGGTAACTCCCCATTTTGCAAACACTTCCATATGGGAGTCATCTAGTTATTTCCTACCTTCTTAATGGTCATGGTGGCATTCTCTTTAATACTTCTACAAGGGAGTATCTTCACCAGGAACTTTTTGTTGAGATGAGAAAAGGTGAAGTATGCCAGCTTGCTTAGGGCATCTGCCTTTTTATTTTTGGACTTGGGGATTTTCACAATCTTGAATCTATCGAAAGAATGACCAAGATGGTGTACCTTATCGAGATATTTCTTCATTTGGGCCTCTTTAGCTTCATAGGAATCTTGTACATGATTGACGACTATTTGAGAGTCACTATAAGCGCATACTTCTTTTGCTTTCATCATTTCAGCCAGCTTTAGCCCTATGATTAAGGCTTCATATTCAGCTTCATTATTATTCGCTTTGAAATCGAAGCGCAAAGCATAAGTGATCTCTGCACTTTCGGGATTGCGTAGCAAGAGTCCCACTCCACTACCATCTTCGTTAGAGGCACCATCGACGTATAAGATCCAAACCTTTGAGTCCTTTACTTTTTTCCTTATTAGAGTGAGCGATGTTGAAGGGCTAGCCTTTGAGATATCTGCAATAGGCATCTCTGCTATGAAATCTGCGAGGGTTTGAGCTTTTATTGTTGTTCAAGATTGGTACTAGATATCATGTTCCCCCAATTCTATAGCCCATTTTGCCAGCCTTCTCGAAGCTCCTAGCTTAAATAGCATCTGCTTAATGGGTTGATCAGTGAGAACACATATGGGGTGAGTTTGGAAGTAGGGTCTCAACCTTTGAGTTGCATGAATCAGGGCCAAGACTATTTTCTCTATCGGAAGATACCTTGTCTCGACTCCTTGAAGAGCTTGACTGACGTAGTAGACTAGTTTTTGCACGCCATTCATATCACGGATGAGTATTGCGCTAACAGTGTTATCTAAGGACGCTAATTTCATATATAAGACCTCTTCAGGTATAGGTACCATAAGTGCTGGCAAACTTGACAGGTGTCTCTTTAACTCCTCAAAAACTTTCTGACAATCTTCATTCCATTTGAAGTTCTTGGCTTCCCTTAGGATCTGCAAGAATGGTAGATGCTGATCCGCAAATCGGGACAGGATACTATTCAAGGCTATCGACAAAGCAGTTAACTTTCGGACCTCCTTTAAAATTTGAGGAGATGTCATTTATGAAATGGTTTTTAATCTTATCTAGGTTGGCTTCAATGCCTTTCTTAGAAATCATAAATCCGAATTTTTTTTTTCAAATCATACCCCAAAAGTACACTTTTTGGGGTTTAGACGCATTCTCACCTTAATCATGGTTTTGTAGGGTTTCCTCGGATCTGCAGGTGCACTCTTTTTTTAATTTTATTACCATATCATCCACATATACCTCCAAGCTCCTACCAATCTAATCTACAAACACCTAATTTACCAAGCGTTAGTAGGTTGATCTGTATTTTTCAACCCAAAGGCATATTTGTATAGTAGAAAATTCACGTTTGTGACGAAAGTAGTTTTTCTACATCTTCTTCATCCATCATGATTTGATGGTAGCCTTTATAGGCATCAAGGAACATAAGGACCTCATACTCCGAAATGGCTTTAACCTTCTGATCGATCACTGGTAAAGGATAACAATCCTTTGGGTAGTATTTGTTGAGGTCGTATAATTAATGCACATCGCCAATTATCATCGAGTTTTTGACCAATCTTTGGATTGGATAACCAAGTAGGGTATAATACCTCCTTGATGATATTAGACAAAAGTAGTTTCTTCACTTCTTCCTTGACCACCAAGTTCTTATGCGGAGCCAACGATCTTTTCTTTTGTTATCTGATTTTAACCACGAGATTGATGTTGAATTTGTGTGTCATAAGAGACGGCGAGATCCTAAGCATATCCTCTAGGCCTTATGTAAAAACTTTTTTGTATTGACGGAGGAGATGAATAACGTGATTTTTGTTTGAGGTCGGTAATGTAGCTCCAACCTTAGCCACCCTGTCAGGGTAGTTGTCATCTACTACAACTTTTTGCACTTCGTTAGTGATTTTCACGGGATTTTTGCGCGAACTGGCCTCTTGGAAGCTACAAGGTGTGACCTTTGAGCCTTTGGCATATGGGGGTATTTTGAGGTGTGACTTTAGAGTTCTCGGCATCTTGGGGTTTCTAAGGTGTGACATCAGAGTTCTCAAAAGGAAGTAGTATACTTTGCCTTTGTTCATTGTCTTATAGGGTAGCACCTTAAAGTCAAACTGCAATACTTTTGAAGTCTGAATGACGTGTACACCCTTTGTCAAAGTGTTTTTACCTTTGATTGCGATATGCATGCATTCTCTTGCTGCGTATTGGTCCCTTTGTAATGTGCTTGACGTGCTATTTTCTGCAATTGCACAGAGTCGTGTCAAGTAGCAAATTAAGATATCATCCCACAGAGAATTTTTAAAACTGACTATTGAAATACTCAATATGTTGTTTGTTTAGACACCAAAATCAAGTTTTGAACTAAAATTACTAATCAAATTAAAAAAAAAACTGAATTCTATCAAATGTAAAAACTAGGATTCTTATTCTCAATTTTGACCATTTATTAAGATTGATTAACCAACAAGGTCTATGTTAACTCTAATCCATCTTGAAGGGATCTTAAGAACCATAGATCTTCTTCTCAGATAGTACCTATGATTAATTGATAATTAATTAACACTAAGTTTGACGGCTCTCACCAACCTATTGTCTTTTAACTCCAATTTGAATGCACAACCTTTTAATCAATGTTAACCACTTAATTGTCTCTCAACTAATTAAGCTATTAATATGTTATTGCCTAATCCTACAGAACCTATCTCTCAATCAAGTTCTATAGTGTTGATTCAATCTTAGGGTGATCAAACCTAAAATGACATTAAGCACAACAATAACCAATGAATCAAAGCTAACAACCTACATTAATCACAATAAGCACATGGTCACATTGGAATAAGAACCCTAAAAAGGATTTAGCCACTCATATTAAAAATAAAAGACAAAGATAAAGAAATGAAGAAAACAAATCCAAATGTCATAAATAATCAGAAAAGTTAACAATTAATCCTTCCCTTCAATCAGAAAATCCGGTTTAGTCATTCATGATAACACACATAGCTGTTGGAATTTTTCTAAGAGAATTTCTAAAAACTAAAAGAAAGAAAAGAATGTGAGTCTCCAAGTCTCCAGAGAGAGAGAGGGCGGCTGCTTGTTTGTTCTTTTCCTTTCAGGGTTTTTTCCGTATCCAAGCCTTGCCAAAGTCCAAAAGTGGTTGGACTTTTGTCTTCTTCACGATCCTACTCCAAGTCAACCTCTTTCTTCCTCCTTGTTTTCTTTTGTTTCTTTGTCTTCTTTTGTTTCCTCAAGACTCTCACTCGTAAGAAGTCTCCCCAAATTGTCCAAGTCAACACCTAATGTAAAGACTTGGTATTTTCTCTCTCTTTTCTTCTTCAATATAGTTTTTCTTGTTTTCTTTTATCAATTTCTCCTTTGGATTAACATTTTCCATTCCTACAACAAAAACATAACAAACATCAAATAATGTTCCTTAAAATCACAATAATAATGAGAAAATATTAATAATAAAAATGACATTTTAACCCCTATCAATGCCACTCCGTGTTCAGTAGGAAATTTCATGACAAAATGGTCAGGTGACCAAATGTCCTTAGCCTTGTTCATCCAAGATCTTCTGATGATTGCATTAAGGGAGATGGAGCATCAACAATATAGAAGTCCATCATTATGGTTTTGTCTCCGGGGTAATCTCCCACTGTAACTGTAAGTGTAATTATGCCCACTAGATGAACAACCTCATGAGCAAAGGTTACTAGAGGCATATTGGACGACTTTAATGTTGCAAAATCGATCCCCAACTTGTGAAAATAATCAATATATAGGGTATTGACAGCGCTGCCATCATCAACATAGACTCAATATACCTCTTTATTCACTAATATGACTTTAATAACCAAAGCATCGTTGTGCAGGCTAATAGTGGAAACCACATCTTTTTCTGAAAAAGAGATGACTTAGGAAGGTTTGTTGACTGGCCCTTAAAGGGGAATTCTCATTGTGATTGACTCTCTGAGTAGCCACTGAATATGGTGTGGATGATATCGGTAACATTACATTTATCCTTAGGCGGAGGTAGAAATGTCAGCTATTGTGGAGGGTTGTTTTGATATTGCTAATATGGCTAATTCATGAAGAGGTCTTACCTTTGTCGATGATGCGCTTAATGTGAAGATGGACCTCAGCTGCCATGTCTTCCATCTTGTCCTCCAATGTGGTAGCCACCACTTCGGCTTCTAGATCAAGGTTGAGTCCCTGAATGCCACCGCTAGATATACTTGTCCAGTATTTCATTGCGGATGCAATCTTCTATCTCTTTTTTAATTTTTTTACAGTTCTCAGTGTTATGTCCATGGTCGCTGTGAAAAGCGCACAAAAAATGCTGGGGTCTTTTATGAGATGTCTCAATTAACGGGACCGGTGATCTGAGGAGATCCCTATATATGGATAGGATCTCGGTGTCAGTTTTAGTTAGCGGCGTTATGCTTTTCTCTTGAATCTGAAGCTCCAGGTGACCTCGATTGTAGTTGAGTCTGTCAAAGGTGTTTCTTTGAAGGTTCTTCCCGTTAGTGTTTTCTTCATGTTTTTTCTCATGCTTTTTGTTTTCTCTTTTTTCGATTGACTTCTTCTCTCTTTGTGTAACTTTCAACCATCTGCCACAACGCCTGAGTATCAGTTGGGGTCTCTTGTGCCAACTTTGTGTAGAATGGTCTAGGATTTAGACCATTCATGGAGGCTAAGATTACCAAGTGATCTGTTCAATCAGCCACCTGTAAGCTCTCGTCGTTGATCCTTTCGACATATGACTTGAGAGATTCATCATTTCCCTACTTGAGGTTTATTAGATTTGTGGCCATTTTATGAAACTTCTTTCTCTAAAAGAAGTGAGTATGGAAAAGTTGTGCTAATCGTCTGAAAGATGAGACACTGTTACACAAAAGTCCATTGATCCACACTCGTGCCTTTTCACTTAAATAAATAGAAAAAGCTTTACACATGACTTTCATCGGCACATTTTTGAAGTTAATCGCATATTTAAATCGCAATAGAAAATGTAGGGGGTTAGAATCCCCCTCATAGGATGGAATGCCGTCAGGTAATTTAAACTCGACTAGTGTTGGATATTGCATTATATCAGGTGTAAAAAGTGATGGGGTATCCCTTTTATCTTCAAAACCCAACAAACCATGAATATCATCAGCCACTCTATTATTGATTTGAGGGAGATGATCATGTCACGGTTGTTTAGGGTTAGGTTTCAGCCTAACCCTAGAGTGATCATTTGCATAATTGTTGTTGACATGAGAGAGTGATGCTTCATTTCTGTCATCGTTCCACTTCCGACGACCGCGCTCTTAGTCACTAGGTCTTGGTTCATCCTCGAATGGGCGTGGATTATGCCTAGCCCTCTGAAACTCTTCAAACTGCACACAATGCAACTCCATAAAAGCTCTCTAATTCGCTTCACGCTATCTCCAAGCTGGAGAAGCATCTCAATTTGGAGTCGTGTGATGCGAATGTTCACTCTCATGGATGGAGGGATGTTCAGAGATTCCACCCAAACGTAAAGGATCGTTATCGGCAGGGCTTGAATGACTACATCGTGTTCTTTCTCGGCTAGTTTCCTCGGCTGCTCTTCTCCCTCCAGATCTCATACCCACCATCTTTGAAAAGAAGATTGCGAATATTCCTTCAAAAATCAAGAAATTTCTTTCCCATAAACAGCACCACTTGATGAAGGCCAAATTCGCAACCCGTCTATAATCCAATTAGATGGTTTGGACCCAAGATTCTTCGCCTTCCTAGTGTCAATTATTCCTGCACAATAGAACCTAGAGTGGTTTTCTGTGGTAAATTCTCTAATGCCTAAGTCAATCCTTAGTCAGAGTAGAGCAATTTTCAGTTATCAGAGCATGTCCCTATACCTAGTTGTCTTCTGAGTTTTATATACCTTATCCCTTCAATCATGGGATTTGTTGACACGTTTTGGCACGTGGACTGTAGTTATAAACATTGATTTCATGTCACACTATCTTTCCTTGATTATTGCTTATTGTCACGCATTTGTGAATAAGCATAGCTTTGCTGAGTTCCAATTTCATGGTCTGGGGCTCCAAGGCCTTAGACCCTTAGTGAGATTTCAATGTCTTTTTGTTCTCATATTTTGGATTCAAGGTTTAGAACGTAGTTGTAGAATATTCTTTTGAAACCTAAATCTTTGGCCTTTACATGCCGCAGAGGTTTGGACCTTCATTCTGAGATCTCGCATTGTCACTAAGGTGGTCTTGGCATTAAGGTCTCAGCTCATGGCTGAGGTTTGATCTTTGATTCTCAGACGAAGTAAAGATCCACCCTTACGTATATTCAAAATTGGGTCCTACACACATCATAATCCCCCCAGACCTTGGCAGGGCAAGATCTTGTCAACTGTAGGCTTATAGTGCGTGCAGAGAGAGAAAGTGGGGCAATGATTTTAGTCACCATATTTATCATGGATCAAGACTTATCGTTTGTCTGCAACCAGTTAACACTCACCTTTTAAGGGCACAATATTTAATATGTAGGTCCCAAGGAAATTTGATTGAGTTACACACGGAAGTTTAGGGGTTTCGTATAGAAAGTTGTCTATTTTCATCTCTAGGTCTTTCAACTGTCGTTTGCTTTGTGTTTTCCTATCAAAAAATGTCGTAGCTTTTTCTATTCGGCAAGAAGGTGTGTGGTGCGGACCGATCTCTAGCAAAGTAAGGCAAATTTACCTTTGTTTCGTCAAGGAAATTTTAATAAAAATTAAGTATAACTTTTTCTTATTCTATGTCTTCTGGATCTTTCAAATGGGAAGAAAAAATTGAATTCCTGGCCAGCGAGAAGTTAGTTTGTTTGGCTTGTCCAACTAAGGGAAGTTGTCTAATTTTGATGTGGGGGAGTCAAAAATGGGTAAGTCATCTAGGAGAAAGAGGTTATTTGTGGTGTCTAGTTCAGAAGAGGGGGGTAGTGCCTCCGAAGGTACGAGGGTTTCGCCTAGGGTTTCAAGTTCATCCTCTGATAAAAAGAAGGAATTTGTTGCACCACAAAAAGTGATTTATTCGAAAAATTTCATTTCTACTGATGAGACTGTTTTGATAGTTTTTTGGGAGACAAAAGTTAAAGAACTAAGGAAAAAGTTTAATATTCCAAAGGAATATGGGGCGAGGGCAGCAGGTGTTGAGGGTTGGGCTTGTAACCCTCCTGTTGGGTATACAGCTGTTTATGAGGTACACCTAAAGGCTGGTATTAGGTTTCTTGTTTGTCAACTTGTTGTTGACATTTTGAAGTACTATGGAATAGCGTTGGCTCAGTTGGCTCCCAACTTAGCAGGAACCATTATTGGATTCGAGATATTGTGCTAGGAAGGGAAGATAAATAGTTTAGTAGCATTTTTAGGTACTTTTATTGCATGAAAAGTTTGCAAATTTAGTGGGGTATTTCACATTTTTTCCAAGATCTCAGAGTAAGGCTGTGAAGCCTTCTGCCCATCTCAAATGGAAACGTAGATTTTTTTTTATGAAGTTAGAAGCTTGTGGGTTAAACACTGAATGGTTTTACAGAGATGCTAATGATGCATATCCGAATTGGAAAAAAAAAAGAATATTGGTGGTCATAAGTATATAGAGCTCCGGAAGAAGAGGATCGGTAGTTACACTAAAAAGGATCTTGTTAAGTTTAACTTGAGCCCGGCTATTGTTGAGTCCGGATCTCTGATTGTATAATCTGTTAGAAAGGATAAGTTGAAGGGTAGGATTTTTACATTTTATGGTGAATTTTTGTTGTTGTTGCAGTTGTTAATGTATTATAAATATGTTTTGTTTTGCAGTGGTAAAGTTCAGCAGCGCTACCAAGAGTGAACCAGCGAATGAGGTGTAGTCAAGTGTTGATGATGTTGTTCTTGTGAAGCAAGTTGAAAATGGAGAGTCTTCAAAGAGGAAGGCTGATGAAAAGGCGGCTTGGGCCGGAATTCGACCAAAAGAAATAGCGTGAAGGTTCCCGCAAAGAAGAAGAAAATCAGCGAAGTGGAAGCCAAGGATTTATCCTCGGATGCAATGATACAGTTTACCATGCCCACAGGGGATTCACTAGGGTTGGTGATTTAGGGCACGAAAGGGTATAGGGACAGGCTGTCAGTGATGCCCTTGGAAGAGGACTTTTTTTTCTAATGTAAGATTATTTTTAAAAAGTTGGAAAATAGTAGGATGGTCAAAAAATTGAGTAGAAAGAGTGTGAGTTCGTATCTGGGCTCACAGCCTCCAAATGTGCCCAAAGCCCGAGGTCACATTTGACAAATGTGAACTCATCACCTTTGTACCCAATTTTCTGACCATCCTTATGTTTTTCACTTTTTTAAAAAATATAATATATTGGGAAAATACTCTTCAAAAGGCACATCTTAAGTCACGAGAACATAGAGATGTCGAAGAGCAAATGAGGAAATAGAAGTGCAGACAAGAAATTCAAGAACAAAAGCTTGTAGAGATGGTTCAATCTGCAGAAATGATCAAGAGTATTGTTGCACAGAAACACATCAACAAGTCAACCAATTGAAAATAGGACTTGTAGTAAGTGATAAGCATTCAGGAATTATACTACTACTAGAGAGGGCATGTGCTCTTTACTAATAGCAAATTAAGATTAATTTGAGTTGCACAATTAATAGCACTCTTACAAGTATGCTTAGCATGGAAATCCAACTTGATGCAAGGAATATTGTTATCTACATTCAATGGAAAAGAGGAGGGAAAAAATCAAAAAATGAAAAAAAAACCTTGGAATGAATTTTGTAACCATAGCCAAGGATATCAACTTCGTCAAAGCGTGGTTATGAGTGCTATTTTCTTGTTACTAGCAATTTTTTTCTCAAAATGTAGTATTGCCTCAGGTGTGGGAATGAAATTTCTCTGATTGGATTCTAAAGGCTTTAGATGAAAATGTACACTCAATTGAATTCTTATGAAATACTAGACATGAAAATTTCCATCTTTTTGACCTAAAAAAAGAAGAAAAAACAACATTTTTGGTGTTTAAGGTTTAGAGGGTCAGCATTTTTAATTTCCAAAGCTTGGAAGTCAACATTTTTAGTTCTCAAAATTAATATATATATCTATTACAATCCAACCAAACATTAAGACATTCAAAGGAAGTAGAAATAGAGAAAGAATATTATATTTCCAGCAACGATAGACTTGTCACTAAAGCAATTAGCTTCATCCAATCCTGTGATGATCACATTTTATTTCCACATATTTCATTATGTAGTGTAAACTTTACTTTAAAGAAATATCTTTGCATGATATGAATGTCTCTGCAAAGATCCCAAGATATGAAAGAAATTGATCAATTCATCTTCTTTTATAACAAATAGGAAGATAAGATCTTAATATGAACCATTAATAGCATGGATAATAGCATAAATTTGTCTTCTAAAAAAAATTACATCTTAAATAATGCAAGAACAACAATGTAGAGGACTCCAAAATTTAACAATTAGCATGGTCATACTATATTTGCAAAACAATAATATATGGCTAGGTCTAAATATGTATGGCATGATATCAGGGCAACTCTATACACAAAATAATGATGATAGATTTCTGGAGACCAAATAAGTTTTTTCACATTTAAGCATTCATGTAGCGAGGAAGCAATAAATGATCTCTAGTTATAATATTAAGCAAGAAAAATCTCAAAATTAAGGCCAATCATGACTAACCATCCACGTGAGAAACATGAACATTGATTCTTATGAACAGAGATATAGTAGAGGTAAAATATTATATTGGTGAAATGCCAAATTTTTGCAATATTAAACCATGCTTATTTAGGAAATTATAATTTGATTAGGATTTAGTAGTTATTAGTTGAATTGGATTTGAATTGTTTTAGTAAAATAGATTTTTTGTAGGATTTGATTATCAAATCTTAGTTGTTTTTGAGTAACAAGAGGCTCTATATAAAGGACACAAAGCTATTAGTAGTTGTGAGGCTTAGAAAAATAAAAGAGAGGCTCTAAAAAATAGAGTTATGAGGAGTGGGAGTTTTGAACTGTAGTGTTTTTTTCTACCATATTGTTAGCCTCCAAATAAATTGTTTTTTTGTTGGATTTATATACATAGGATTTTATATCCTACACGAATGCATATCATTAATTTCCTTTTCAACTAGCATCAATCAAGAGAGAATTGAGAACTTTTTCCTATTTTATTATGATTTTTAAAAAAATTAGACACAGATTGAGAATTTGGGGTTTTGGGATAGAAATGGGGAGTTTGCATTTGTGAAATGCAAACTATTTAGAGTTCACATTTCATAAATGCGAACTATATATGTTTTTTGGCAAGAAAAATTCAAGTTTGTAGGGGAAACTCTATTGATTTTGTTCCCCAATCTTATAATATGGAGTTTAATCTAACATGTTGATGATTTAGAATTACTACTTTAGACTTGGAGGATATGCTGAATTTGTTAAACTTTGAGTGTTGGTAGCTTGAGACACGTGTTTCATTTTCCTATTGGTGAGCCAACAGTTATATTGCTAGACGTTGAGGTACTTTGAGGCATGCACATAAATGAAGAACCTATGATTGGTACAAACACACAACAAAGTGTGAGTCAATAGATAAATATGTGCTAGTACTTGTTAAGATTTAGCCCACTGACCTATGCAATTAAGGAAGGTAACATTAGAGTAGGGTGTCTAGCTCATGCACCTGATGACCCTCAAATAGATGACGCTTCCACAAGAGGTGTATATGCATACAACATGAACACATTTATATTATTTTGCAATTTGTTGACCCTCTTGGTGGAAATCAAGAAGCTAAGGACATGTTTAGCGATCCATTTCAAGGTACTCAAGGGCCAATAACGATGGCTAGAGTTAAAAGTGTTGGATCAATCATGTGATGATGGTTTAGGCATATATTGTATCATAATGCTTTTATTTTATGGATATTTTTTATTATTAAGTTTTATTCCATATTTGCATATTATGAGTAAATATAATAATATCCCTAGAATTTAATTATTTTAAATTTATCCCTAGTCAAGTATTATCATTAATGAGACAATGATGATGTATTAAGACTAGTATGTGTAGTGACTAATGAAATGTGTCATCATATAAGATATCAAGTCAACACATAGGTACATATTAGAAAACTATATACTGGATCGACCCGTTATGAGAAATGCTATATGGATTATTATATAAAGTATCATAAGCATATCTCATAATGATGATGATGTAAATGATCCTTAGACTTGAGGTCATCAGAGATCCCAACATTAAGAGTTGCATATTTTGATACTACCAAACATTACTCGTAATAGGGTAAACTATAAAGGTAGCAATTGGATATGCAATCAATTATGTAGTGGGATGTTGAGTGATCAAGATAGGATTTGCCCTTCCTATATAATGGGAGTGATATCTTTGAGCCCTTTGATTGAGTAAGACCTTAAAATGCATGGCCGTACTCAAATGAGTCGATATGTGATATCGGCTCATTTGTTTAGATGAGTCTACTCGGGAATCAAAACACACAAAGATTGAACTGTGTGAGCATGACACATTTCATGGCTCGTGTTCAATCAAGGTATCTAGGGAAAAAGTATTGAATTACATGGTAACATCTATCACCAGGTAAGTAATCTCGAATTACTAACATTCTCATAACTTGGATAGCTTTGATGTGTTGCTAGACACCGCTCAATGCTTATAATATAAAATGGATTTTATGTCATTGTCAACGTTATGAGAATTTATTGGGTCACACAGTTAGATTGTGTCCAAAAGGAGTGTAAAATTCATGTGATGAATTTTGGTTAATCTAAAGAATCCTATTGCAAATAGGTCTCTATAAGGTTTTCCGATTTAAGGCGGTATTCAGATTTAAGGCTAAATGATTTTGGTTTTAGTATTAATAAATCCAAAAAAGTTTTGGTTTTATTAATTAAGTAATAACCAAAATTTAGTAAATGGGGTTTTGTTTTTGGCAGCTACCGAAATTTGGAAAGTTCCAAATAGACTAGAATTGTAGTTCAAGTAAAAATTCTTTAGAAGAAATTGTACCCTAATACTACAATCTATATCTATATATACGGGATTATAATTTCAGCAGGTACACCCTAACGTGAATAATAGAATCCACATTTTTCTTGTTGCAAAAGAAAGCAGAACTCAGCTTTTTTTTGAGAGAAAAATTCTGCAGCTTTTCTTTTGAAGAAAACAGCCCCAAAACCGAACCTTGTTTTTCTTATTCAGCAAAAGAAATTCTTTGATTTTTATTTTGAAGAATTAGCTTCCATTATTTTCAGAAAAATGAGAAGCTCTTTGGTTGTTCTTTAGAGTAAAAATAGCCACTACTTCTTTGTTAAAGAAACAAGAAGAAAACCAATCCTTGAGTTGAAAGCTTAAGAGAAACCCAAAGGCAAAAATCCAGGCTAGCACCATCAGATTTTTGTTGCTCCTTTACTAGTTATCTTGTGAGAATAACTAGAGTATTGGAACGATCGTGTGGATACCATAGACACAAGGCTGTGCTAGTTTGGCTGATAATTCGACGAACAACGATCTTCGCAAGAAAACTCTACCGCTACCGATAAGGTAAAATCTTTCACTACCAGTTTGATCTCACTTCATATGGATCTTTAGAGAAAACCAAAAATTTTGAATTTTCGCTACGTGCTGTATTTGGTTTCCTACAGTGGTATCAGAGCCACCTACGAAGACTCAAATTGGTTTTATGTGAAAGTATGTTTCTTTTCTTAAATTGTTTGCTAAATTTGGATATATGAACATATTTGATGTAATCTGAATTTTAATTAAACATATATGATATGTTTATGTTTATTAAATCAATTTAGGGTGGTTTTCTTTAATATGTTATTTCTGGATTTGAATAATACATGATATATATATATATACACACACACACACACACACACACACACACACATATATATATAAGAATGAATGGAAGGCTAAATTCTGGTTTTGTTATGCAAGAAACCCTAGCTTCGGGTTTTAAGAGCCAAGACTTTTTTTTTATTATTTAAAAAGACTCTTAATTGACTCATTCAACAGGCTCAAGTTAAAGAATGAGGCCAAATTTGATGATTATAAGCACAAATTTATTAATATTTTAAATGTAATTACCAATGGGTTTTGTACTTAAATCCTTAATTATTAGAAACCCAAATTGTATGGCAACTATAGGTCATGGTTGAAATTAGGGTACTTAAACCGAAACTAGGGTACTTGAACCCAATTCCTAATTGTGTTTCTTTGTTTTGTATTATCCTAGTCCAACTAAACTTGTCATGGCCGAAATTTGAAGGAGTCTTCCAAGAAGATTTCCAAGTTGTATTGAAGCCAAACTTATTAATTTAGTTTTGGTTTAGGATCAAGTTCATGGTTGGGTTCTTATAAAACATCTAGTCTGACCAATTGTAGGATTCCTTTAGCTACAAATAAGGGGTCAATTCTAGTAAGGATTAGACCAACCGTTGCCCTATAAATAGGACATTAGGGTTCAGCCTCCATAGCCTATTTTAAGTAATACAATTTCTTTTTTCGAGCTATTCACAATTTAAATTCTTTTGAGAACTTATAAGTTCATTAAGGTTCTCCTTGTGCTACTCTTGCGACTAATCAAGTTAAGACTTGTTCCCTTAACTTGTAGCATCGCTTTGACACATATTGATACCAATGTTTCAATCCACATTATTAGGTTAGGTCAAGGTTTTTTTTTCACCTTGGAATAATAGTTCAATTCTTCAATAGGTTGTTCTTGAGACCATTTATTCAAGTTGTGAGTTTTTAGGATAAGTTCTCTAAGAGTTACATCAGTTTGGTATTAAAAAAATTTGGGTAACCTCTTAGAATTATTCATATATTTTATTGTTTTATTGTTTTATTGATATTATTGTGTCGTGTCTATTTCTTGTTCCTATTGTTTCTTGTTTCTCCTAACTCGTGATCCCTCTTCGTCCCTTATATTCTTTGTTCTTGTTTCCTTGTGAATTATTCTTAGAATTTTCAATCTTTGTTTCGGTTCTTGGACTTTGTTGCTGCCCAAAGTTTGTTGAGTTTTTGCTCCCAAGTTTCTTGAATTCCAAGAAACCCTAAAGTTATGCCTGATTTATCGTGTTATGTTGCTTCAAGTTTCTTGATTCTCAAGAAAACTAATTTTTACCGTGAACAAAAATAAAGAGAAAGAAAACAGCTTGGTTTAAAAAAAAAAAAAAAAGGAGTGGCTGAACCAAGAAAAAGAAAGAAAAGAGAAAAGAGAAAAGAAAGAAAAGTAAGCAAGACTTTGGAATTGTTCTTGAAGGTTCTTCATCCTTTTGATTTACTAATCTTGATTCTTGAAGTTCTTGTTGAAAAATTGAATTTTTGAGTTATACTCGAGCAAAATTCTTAAAGAAAATTACTTAGCAGTCAACCCTATTGTTCATTTTTTTGTCCTAAACATTTTGTGTTGCAATCCTTTCCAATTCTAATTTGTTTTGTAATAGGATTGCACCTTAGCAACCATCATTGGTCTTGTTTCTGCCCTAATTATTGTAAATTGCAATCCTATTTTAGTTTTAATTTGTTTCCTAGGTGGATTACATCTTGAACATTAATTCCAATTGTAATTAGACTTCATGTCCTTGTTGTGAATTTATTTTACAAATTGAATTGGTTCTTATCTATATTTATAAAAGAACTTGGATTGATTATTTTATTCCTAATAGGACTAGTAACATTGAATCTTAATTCAAGTAGGATTTGGTATCTTACTTCAACTAGGATTTGAGTCCTAATCCAACTAGGATTTGGAATCCTACTCCAACTAGGGTTTTTATATAGCACAAAAACTCAATTCCTACTTTCTCTTAAATTTATTCGTCTTTTCCAATTTTATCCTTGGTCCAAGAATAATTTCTGTGAACAAAAAAATTCTTGATTGTAAATTTCTCCTTGGCTAAACGAATTTGCTTCTTGTTTGTGAAATTTTTCTTGTTCCTTTCTTTCTTCCTATTATTGTTCTTTCTTTGGGTCTGAACTTTTATTCATTGCAAATCTTGGTGTACTTTTGAAGGTTCAATTAAGAACTTTAAATTATAAATTGAGAGAAAAAAGGCTTGAGTGTTTTTTTTTCCAAGTTAAAAGCCAAATAAAAATGTAAAACACTTGGGTTGTGTGTAGTTTAGGTTTTGGGTGGGGGAAAAAAGGTGTGAAGATATTTTCCTTATATTTTTCTAACACTTAAAACAACCATGGTCGAAGCACTAAAGGAAACCCTAGACCAAAAACCTTTAAGGGAATGTCTAGTAAGATTGATTTTTATGATGGAAACCATAAATGAAATGCTTATAACCCTTGAATCCATCAACAAAGGAAGATCAAAGGGAGCTTCATAATCTTAACAAATACACCATAACCCTATGTTCAAAGAAAAGGAGACTTGTGGAGAAGAAGAATTGTAGACATCCCATAGCACCCAAAGGAGAGGTGGTATTCCTAGAGTTGACAAAGACTTGGTAGATATATGTTGAAAATTCCACCTTTCCTAGTGAAGAGTGATCTAGAAGTCTATCTTGAATGGGAAAAAAAGGTAGAGTTTGTCTTTGATGTCCACCACCACTTGGAAGAGAAAAAGGTCAAATTAGTTGTAGTCGAGTTCATAGATTATGCCATTTTGTAGTGGGACTAGTTAGTTATTTATAGAAGAAGAAATTGAGAGAGACCCATTAACAATTGGGAGGAGATAAAAGTAGTCATGCGTAAACAATTTGTACCTTCTCATTACTATTGAGAGTTGTATAAAAGATGTCAAGGAATTTCTTAAGGGTCCAAAACCATTGATGAGTACTACAAAAATGTGGAGGTTGCTATGATTCAAGCTGATATGGAAAAAGATCCTGAGACCACCATGGCTCGATTCTTAGGAGGATCGAACAGAGAAATTGCCAACATTGTGGAGTTGCATTACTACTTAACTATTGAAGAGCTGGTACATATGGCTACAAAGGTTGAGAGGCAATTTAGAAGTCCAGATTCTTCTAGATAGAGAACATGTTATCCTTCATCAATTTGGCAAGGTTCGGGGCCCAAAAAGAATACAAAGGTTTAACCTAAGAAAGCTACTATTCCCAGCACTCCTAGCACAACAAAGGCTAGTACCACTAAACAAAAGTCAAAAGTGTCTATTGCTAGTCCTAAACCCTCTTGCGAGATTACTTGTTTTAAATGCTTGGATAAAGGATATGTTGCTTGACAATGCCCTAATAAATGCTTAATGATACTTCAGAAAGATAGTATATATGAAAGTGAAAGCAATCAGGAGTCCAACTATAAAAGAATGCTGCCTTTAGAAGGGGAAAGTGATGAATAAGTTGAGTAACTAGTTGAAGGCGACGCATTAGTGGCAAGGAGAGCACCTAGTGTGCAAATAAATGAAGACAATGATAAGCAAAAAACTAATATTTTTCACACTCACTGCCACATCCAAAACTAAGTGTGTATGGTTATTATTGATGGTGGTAATTGTATTAACATGTCTAGCATTGTGCTTGTAGAAATGTTGAAGTTGCCCATGATTAAGGATCCACGTCCTTATCATTTGCAATGTTTGAATAAATGTGGGGAGGTCTATGTAACAAAGATGTGGTAGTTCTATTCTCAATTGGTAAATACAAAGATGTGGTTCTTTGTGATGTGGTACTAATGCAAGCTGGACATCTACTTCTTGGCCATCCTTAGGAATATGATCAAAAAGCTGTTAATAATGGTTACACGAATAAATATGCGTTTGTAATGAATGACAAGAAGATAACTCTTGTACCTTTTTCACCTCAAGAAGTATATGATGAACAATTGAGAATGAAAAATGGGAAAGAGAAAAGGTAAAGAGAGTTGTAGAGTTCAAAAAAAGTCAAGAAAAGTGGAAGTAACTTTTGAATTAGAATGGGATGCATCAGGTATGGGTATTGGAGCTATTCACAAGATGGTTATCCGATTGCATATTTTAGTGAAAAGGTTGATGGAATTAAATAAACTATCCAATGTATGACAAAGCACTTTATGTCGTAGTGCGTGCATTAGATGTTTGGCAACATTACCTTTTGCCAAAGGAGTTTGTTATTAATACCGACCATGAGTCCCTCAAGCTCTTAAAAGGACAAAACAAATTGAACAAAAGGCATGCAAAGTGGGTGAGTTTCATTGAGATATTTTTGTATGTAATCAAGTACAAACGAGGTAAGAAAATTTAGTAGTTGATGCACTATTTTGAAGGTACACTAATCTCAACACTAAACTGTTAGGATTTGATTATATTAAAAATTTATATCCTGTTGATCTTGCAATTTGTGAATAGTCTACATTCAACAAGTTCTTTAGACGTGAAGGTCACTTGTTTTGTGAGCATAGATTATGTACACCTTCATTTTTCATGAGAACTTCTAATCCATGAAGCACATAGTAGAGGTTTAATGGGACATTTTGGCTTTTTAAAAACTTTAGATATCTTATCTGAACACCTTTTTTGGCCTAACATGAGAAAGGATGTAGTAAGAATATGTGACAAGTGTATAACTTGTAAGTAAGTTAAATTTACATCCCAACCTCATGAATTGTACACTCTATTACCTATACCTGGTTCACTATGAGTCGACATTTCCATGGACTTTGTTATTGGACTACTACATTCTCAAATAGGTATGGATTCCATTTTAGATATGATGGATCATTTTTCTAAAATGGCTCATTTCATTGCTTGTGGGAAGTTTGATCATACAAAACATGTGGACAACTTGTTCTTCAAGGAGGTGATATAATTGCATCAAGTTATGAGAAGAATAATCTCTAATAGGGACTTCAAGTTTATGAGCTACTTTTGAAAACACTCTGGGATAAGTTGGGTACTAAGTTGTTTTCAACAACTAGTTATCCCCAAACCAATGGTCAAACTGAGGTAACCAATCATACTTTAGGTTCATTAATTCAAGCTTTGATTCAAATAAATTTAAAGAGTAGGGAAAAATGCTTGCCTGTTGCTAAATTCACATATAACCATATTGTGCATTCTATTACTGACCATTCTTCGTTTGAAGTTGTTTATGGCTTTAACGCTTTAACACCACCATATTTATCACTGTTGCTTATAAAGGACAGACTAAGCGTAGACGGTGCAAAAAAAAACTAAAATTGTCTAGAAATTGCACAAAAAAATTCACTTGCACATAAAGAAGAAGACTAAGCAACATGCAAATAGTACAAACAAGGGCGCAAACAACTTGTGTTTAAACCTGGCGAGTAGGTTTGAGTTTATATGAGAAAGGAACATTTTCCTACACAAAAGCTTATCAAGTTACATCCTCGTGGAGATGGAACTTTCTAAGTCATCTCTCAAATTAACAATAATGCATACAAGTTTGACCTTTAGTGGAGTATGCAGTAAGCACGACCTTTAATGTGGTTTATTTTTCCCCTTTTGAATTCAGTGCCAATGCTCTAGATTAGAGGATGAATCCATCTAAGGCGAGGGAGAATGATAAAAATTAAGGAGTCAAGGAATGTTTAGAGATCCATTTGAAGGTGCTTATGGGCCAATAATGAGGGCTAGAACTAAAAGTTTTAAAAAGGCTTTTAATGGGCTTATTCAAGAGGTTTAACTTAAAGAAGAATTCAAAATTGATGATTATAAGCTCAAGTTGATTAATAATACTTAAGCCCTTAATTTATTAAAAGCCAAATTGTATGGCAACTATAGGCCATGGCTGAAATTATGGTATTTAAACTAAAATTAGGGTACTTAAATCCTCACCCTAATCGTGTTACTTTGTGTTGTATCATCCTCATCTAATTAAGCTAGTCATGGCCAAAAATTTGAAGAAGTCTTCCTAACAGATTTCCAAGTTGTATTGAAGCCAAACTTCTTAATTTAGTTTTAATTTAGGATTAGGATCATGGTTAAGTTCTTATAAAACATCAAGTCAAACCAATTATAGGATTTCTTTAGTTACGAATAAGTCGTCAATTCTTGTAAGAATTAGACCAACCCTTACCCTATAAATAGGATATTAAGATTTGGCCTCTACAACCTATTTTGAGTATTAAAATTTGTTCTTGGGAGGTAAACACAATTTTAAATTGCTTTGAGAACTTTTCAGTGTATTAATGTTGTCCTTGTGCTACTTTTATAATTTATCAAGTTAAGATTTGTTCCCTTAACTTGTGGCATTGCTTCAACACATATTGATACTAAGGTTTCAATCTACATTGTTGGGTTGGGGTCAAAGTTTTTTTTCTACCTTCGAGCAATAGTTCAATTATTTGATAGGTTGTTTCTAGGCTATCTATTCAAGTTGTGGGTTTTTAGAACAAGTCTCCTAAGGGTTCACATCACTTATATTTTCAGACAAATCTAGAAGTACAATGCGACTACTATATTTACCTATGTTAGACAACTTGGAGTATACACAATTCTATAACTAGAGTAGTACAGTTATAGCAAGTTTGTATCACAACTTTTGTGAGGCAACGTCACCTATCGCTAAAGAAATCATAGGATCATTGGTGTCATTACAGGTTAGAATAACATTGCAATTTTTTCAAATTATTTTTCCACATTCAATATGTTTGATAATATTATGTTCATGGAAATTTTAATTTTGGACTTGGGAGAGAATGCCCACCATTAGGCCATATGATGCAGTCATATCAATGACCTTAGATGCCCTTATAGGCAAGGTATTCTAGTCACAAATTATTGCCAATGCTTCACAAATAAAAAATTTTCAATTAGTGTCCCTAAATTTTCCTATTTTATTATTATAGATGGAATGTTAATTTGAGATTTCTAAAGTCCGGCCATGTTTTGCCTACAAATCGTGATCAGCTAGCTAGTCTACATCACAATCAGGTATCATAATTAGCATTCATTCATAGGTTTTTCTTTTTTTCAATTTTCATCATTTTTTAAATTTTCACTATATTTAAAGGTTGGTCTATGTTTTGCAGTTTATATAGCAACCTTATTCGGAGGAAATTCTTGTTGCACTTCGTTCATATTGCATGACTGGTCATAATATTTGGCATGTTGTAATGTATCTTCTCTACTAGAGTATTGCTACTTATTAGCCACATATATGTAATCATGTGTTGAAGTAGTTTGGGTTGAGGTAGCCTATTCTCGTGCCTAAGTTGGTAAATAAGTTTGAAGAACTTCATAAGATAAGTCGACATGGTAAGTCCAATAATAATTGAATATCTACACATCAAACCAATATAGATATATGGGTAAATTGCCACAATTTCGTCGAGGATGGTGATACTGTAGATGACCCTACCCACCTATCTTTTGAGTACATTAAGTGGTTCATGCCATAAACAGTTATGCACATTTTCAATCCTAGCCATGATGCTACATTTCCTGAAGGTTTTTAGGATATTGGCTTCACCGCAAAGTATTTGGTATAACTATCCTTTATTATTTTTGTTTATAATGTGTATTTTATTTCTTTCTTTTTCTAGTTACTTATTAAAAATTCAGTTGGTTATACATAAAGATGAATGTAGTTTTATGTATCTAGTGCATGTTTTTGGATCACACAGCACAGTGCAATGCACGAGATATGATTTGATTTGCTGAGACATGGGATTTTGTCAGTAGCTTTATGTGTGTTGTTAGGAAATTATATTGACTACAAAGTCGATCACCTATAAATCCCAAATGAGCCCTCGACGGGCTGGATCAGTGGTTCAACTTGGGAGCAATTCCAAGGAAGACCACAATTTGAACCTCACTAACTACAGCCAGGGCTTGGGGCATGTCTTGATTGCCTTGGAGGATTTAGTCCCGTGCCTGGTTGTGTGAGTCACTTAGCTATAGTGAAGAGTTGGGACCTTCCCTGTCTACAGGTCCACAGGTCACTACTTGGAATGGAGTTTGGGACATACATAGCCAATAAATGTGAGGATACCTCTAAGAGAAAAAATAAATAAATAAATCCCAAATGAGGTCCCACAACAAAATACTAATCCTTGCATGATTCAAAGATAGTCTCAAAATGTGCATAGAGAGCAACAAAGTGGTGCAAGGCATCAACACCCTTCTCTATAGCAAGATTTGTAAGTGCCATATATTAATACGCATAACAACATGAAAGGTTCATCACACTCTAAATTGTTTGAGATGGTGTTGCCTCAACCATTGGAATTGCCTACATTTTATTTGACCCTTGGTCATGATCAGATGAGTCTCTAGCTATCTACCAGTTCAACTCTTTTTTACACTTCCCCAATCCTATTCAAATATCTAAATCTACAATAAATAAAGATGAGTTAGGTGAGGTAGTACTTGACAATGATGACATAGATTAAGAAATTAAACATGAGGACATAGACCCACATCTTACTCTTGTCACCATGATATAAATGTAAAATTAAGTAGGTGAAAGAAAGTAATTAAACCTACCCATTGTGAAGCCCATGGAAAGCTTATAAGTTATAAGTAGCACTTCGTTAAGATTCTAATTTTTTATATGTTCATAATTTTTTATCAAAAAATATTGACTATTTTAGTTTTATTTATTACTAATTTCAGTATAAAACTAATTTCAATATAATAGTATCACATTTTCAATAAATAATACTTAAAATATAGTATCGAATAATTTATCAACTTGGCATAATTTCACCTTATATACTAATGATTTTTATTTAAGGAAATTTTTAAATAATAAGATATAATTTATGTACCTTTAAATATAAAATATATATTTACACATTTTAAGGGTGGTATGGTACATTAGTCAATTTAATAATTAAGTATAATTTACAAGCATCTCATTAAAACCTAACCATGAATATATATAACTTATAACTTTTGCCCTATGTCATAGGAATATTATATTTTCTATACTTTATGTACATATGGAAAAAAAAATCATAGCATAACAAAATGTGGCTTGCAGTGATAGGTTTCATTTAATTAAATTTATTCCATTGCGTATTTTAAGATATAAATAACAATGATTAGGTAGCCATGATTTCAATTGCTAGTATTAGATTTACTCATTTAGATATATTTTATGCTATAATAAAGTTTTCTCACACAAATAAAATTAATGAAAAAATTATGTAAAAATTTAAATTAGTTATAACATCTACATATGCATATCATTTTTATGTCATAGTAGTCATTTATCTTATTTGTATTAGAAGTATTTTTTCATAATGGAATTTGACTTTTTTTTTTTGAAATAAGAGGAAAAATTAGAATTTAAGAAAAAGAAAAAGAAATTTAATTTATTTTTTGAGAAACTAAAAGTAGGGGAATTTAATTTAATTTTCTTCATATGAAACTTAAATAAAAAGGAATGAATGAAATTTTATTTATAAAAAAAAATAATTGAGTTCATACTATTTTCAAACAATTTAATTTACCAAAAAAGAGTAAGTTTATAAATTTTTCCAAGCAAAAAAGGATAAAACATAAAATATGAACTCAATAAGATTGGGGTTCAGGTGAATGCAAACTTTTTCTTTTTTAATGTGTCTAGATTTTCAAGCTTAGGATTTAGGAGTAAAATTTATGAATATTTTTTAAAAAAAAAATATTGATATTTTAAAAATTCTTTCTAAAATACTGAAGTCGATATCTGGGATATCGACTTCAAAGTCAATATTGTGGATATCAACTTCATAAAAAAAAAAAAAAAAACTTGCCAGCAGAAAGTTAGATAACCTCAAGTAATTCGTCCATAATTTCAATCCAATCTAGCGAGTACCTCGGCCAATCTCACCCAAACAAAGTCTTCAACCTTGCCAAAACAAAGGATGAAGCTTCAGATGCGTGAGATCTACAGCTTCGAGCATTGACAAATTAAACCCAAAGTGGATGGATTGCCAAAAACACTCCAACAGTAGCAGCGAAAGTGGAGTGCTACAATAAGAATCTTCAAGTTTGAATTCGAAAGGACGTCCACTCCAAGCAAAATCAGGGGTAATTCACAAAATTTTGGGCATAGAAATTCCTTCAAAACAACATAGACTTTTGTCTACTGCAGAGGATTCAGTTGCAAAAAACAGAAAAATCTAGAAAAATCAGAAAACCCACATTGTAGGCAAACCCAAGAAAATCACAGTGCGAAGCAAATCTCCATCTTGATTTAGAAATAAGCGGTCAAACATTATTCAAACCAACACCATCCTCATGACAGCCCTCCTTTTACCCCATCTACAGCCACCTCATACGCCCTCACTTGGAACCACAAGCAAAAATCAATACCCATAAAGAAAAAGAAAAGAAAAAGCAAGCAAGCGAGAAAAAGAAGGGACCATATGGGGTGATGATGTGAGGAAGGGTTGGGACGGATGCAAAAGGGAGGAGAACGATGTGTGCAGAGAAGAAAGAAGTCTATAAGTGTGGGAAAAAGAAAAGGAAGAGGAAGAAGGTTTTTTTTTTTTTAATGAAGTCGATATCCCAGATATCGACTTCAGTATTTTGGGAATAATTTTTAAAATATCAATATTTATTTAATATTTATTAAAAAATACAATTTTTATCGAAAAAAACTCTAGGATTTAGGGCTTAGTGTTTGCATCATGGTTATTAAACTCTCGATTTTACTTGTACGTTTTTACGATTTTACGAGTCAAAACCAAGTGTCCGAGTCAAAACGTAGGTAAAATCTTAAATGAGGTGAAATCTTACGATTTCACATTCTAAAACTTCAAATCTTACGATTTTACGATCCAATTGCTCCAAAAGAAGATGAATGACTTGGTTTTTGTGATGTACAATTTGAAGTTGAAGGATAGAAAAGTTCGAAATTTTGAAGAAAGCTTTGATGATCTAACATCTGATGATGGGTGGATAACTGAGAACCTTAATGATGATGATGATCCAATTGAAATTAATCATTTGCATCTTCTTAATAGTGCAGGTGCTCCTAGTGAAGACAATTTGAAAGACAATTTGGCTTTAGATGCTAGTGGTAGTGGTGCAACACTTAATGAACTTATAGATCTTTCTAGGTGTGATTGATAATATTCTCTAAATGAAATTTGTGTACTTTTATAAGTTTAAACAGGTCTATAATTTATAAATTTAAGATATATTATATAATATATATAATTATATATAATATATTTATTAAATTATTTTTCATAATTGGTAGAATCTTACGATTTTACGATCCGATTTTACGATTCGATTTTTTGGACCCTCCACCGATTTTACGTAAAAATTCGATTTTAACAACCTTGGTTTGCATTCTTCATGTCACCATTATTGATCAATTGTTAATATATACTCCGTCAGTCCCCAAAAAAAATAGTTTACTTTTGATTTTGTACAACTTTTTTTAAGTTACAAAGTACAACACATTTAATGCACAATTAAACGTATACTTTCATATTTTTATCCTTACTTTTTAATTTGGATTATACAGTATCATTATTAGTAAGGTAATACAAGAATTTACAACAAAATTGGACTCTTTTTTTTTTTTGACAGAAATTTTTGAAATTGGACTCTTTTCTCGGAATGAAGGTAGTATATTTTAAACATATTAAGACACTTCATTCATAAATAAATAAATTTTTAATTACTTTATGACACATTGATGCTTAGATTACTATCATCTCTAACGTATTTTAAAAATCTACATAAATTTGCCTCGATATCATGATATTTTTGTTATCCGTATGTCACATTTAACTAAATTTCCTATAATATGAGGTCTCGTGTAATAATTCTTTAATAGTCACATTCTCAATTGTTGCTATTAATCATTGCCTATTCTTTCAAGGATTCAAACATACTTTACATTACAATAAACTTCTTTTCCCAAATGTAAAATTAGCAAATATATATATGTGAAAATTTGAAATAAAGTAAAATATTTATTCTAATTTTTGTCATAAGTGTCATTTTTGTTACCCATATAAATTGCCCACTAGAATTACTTTTCTTAAAATAAAAAGTTCATTTTATACTAACATTTCCTACATAGGTTATTGTACTTTTTAAGAATCGAGTTTCTATTTTCTTAGTTTAAGAATTACTAACTCACATAACATAGTATTTGATATATCACTAAAACAATAAATATCAATAGCTCAATTTTATTTTTGAAAAATAAAATGTGAGTCTTGTATTTTGCACAATTATTATTTAAAAAGAAACTAATTTCACATTTCAAGAATTTTCAAATTTAAGTTAGTACGTGCTTTTCAAAATTATTTTTGAAAAATAAATCAATTCAAATTTCCAACAAGAAAAGTTAATTTTTTAATATGTTTTTACTTTTTTTGCATGCAAACTCAATACAAGTAAAAAAAAAACCAAAATTTTTTTTTTAAAGAAATACCGATTTTGCATTTCACCAATATGAACTCGACTTTATATATCCAATTTCTATTCCACAACCACACATTCCCACTAATGAAGGCGTGATCCGCAATCCAATCTAGTAATCATAATTTACAAATCTCCTAGCTCTTCAATCGACGTTCTCCTACAAAACAAATCTCAAAGTGGTTCTCCAAGGTAAAAACTTCGATGCCTAAGTTAGAAAATGTTTTTTGGCCATATCAATGTTGAATCACAAAATTCCCGAAAATTAGGGTTCTTTTCCCCTTTTTACTTGGTGGCTCAACTGGGTATATATATCTTACCTCTGAGATCTGTGGGACATATTGTAATGATCGATCACACGTTCTAAAGTATCTCCTTAAATACCGTATGTCGTTAACCATTTACGAATAAGCATGGGCTATCGAGTTCGCACATTACTCATGACCACTTATGGATAAGCATGGGCTGTCGAGTTCCCACATTACTTTTGTGGTCCAAGATCCCACATGACTGACATGCTTAGGCGTGACTCGAGTTACCATATTGTTAAGTAATAAAGTGAGACTTGATATGCATGATAAGAGTTATTGGGCTCTAAACCAAAACTAGGCCGAGATTCAAAAACTAGACCGAGGTCCGACATTGTTGCGGATTTTACACACGCAAATGTACGCGATCGTAAACAAGTAATAAAGAGTGAATATAAATTATCGTTCCCACGAGGACTAATGGTTTACTAAATACCAAAATTTTAATAATTCTAACTTTATTTGAACAATTGTAAAGATACTTTCTAAATTAACTAAATTAAAACCAAATCTTAAACTAAGCTAAATAATTCAGTGAATAAATATTATATCAGATTACTAAAGCTCTAGGGTTTTCGATTTCACCATAACAAATCTATCTCTATAGTCTAATTTTTTTTCCTGGTTGATAGTCGAGATTCCCTAACGTATTTACTAGTCTCTCCCAAGATCTAATAAAAATTTCCCTAATTGCTAATTCACTATATTCCTATGTGAATTACAACAATTATGAAGTCATTAAGTTCTATGGATGCTAATGTAGCGACTACACAAACCATGCAGGTATATTCCTATCCTACATGTAATTCGTGGCATTTATCCCAATGAACTTAACACATAACTCCCCTTCCAGTTCGTTATGATTAACAAATCATCTAATTATTAATCAAGTAATTAGAAGCATTAAACACAGAGATAAACACTCAACCATAGAAAATTCATTCAAACTATATTAATAGAAAAATAAAAAGACTTCATAGTTAGGCTACATCGTAGCCCTAGAAAAATAAATTAGCTCATGATAATATAAAAGAATATCACCAAAATTTTAAACATAATTGAAAGAGAAATAAAAAGAAAAAGCTAAGCTAAAATCCGTAGGTGCGGTTCTTGTGTTGCTCTTCAACTTCAACTCTCTGGTTCCTCACCAAAACGGCTGCCCTTTTGTTTTCTTTTTTTCTTCTGTTTTTTATATGTTTGGCCGCTTCCTCCTCCCAGTACGAATAGGACGAAAATGAAGGATATTTGGAAATTGGAAACAATCCTAGCCACTTCACAATTCTGCTCCTATTCAACGTAAGTCCACCTCTTTGTTTCCTTTCTCTTTGTCTTCTCTTGTTTGCTCCAAAATTCTTCCTTGGATTAACTTCTTTTTCCTTTCTTTTGTTTGTTTCCCTTTGATAAATGAAGTCTGCTTTAATTTGTTTTCCTTTTATCAACTTTTCCTCCAAATTAACATTTTCCATCTTTAATACAAAAACATACCAAAATAAAATAATTTTCCTTAAAATCCAAACAATATTAAGAAAATATTAACAAGAAAAAGGAAACTTTTAACCCCTACCAGACATACATCAGAAGCCCCCTAGACCTTGTTGTGATTGGTCAAGCCGAGATCTCACTTTTGATAGGGTTTCAGGTATCCAAAGATAGGGTTTTGGCATTATGATGAAGCATGTCACATCTACTACCCAAGAGTCCAAATCACATTAAATGCGACTGATACGTCATGCCCCTCGATGTCAAAGCATTAAATGCTACAGGGCCCAAGGATCATTTGAAGGGACACGCAGGAAATGAAAAGTTTCCTATAAAATGCAATTGGGCGTTATTGGCAATTACCGTTTGGCAAACTCAATTCTCTTTGTTACCGCTCGACACGTTTCTCTCTTTTAGTGTTTCTTTGCATTCTTGGCGAGCATCTTGTTGGTCCAACGAACAACCTCACGGTTCAATGGTTGTCTTCTCCATCTAGACATCTATTTCTAGCAAAGTTCATTCCATTGGTGCAACTTTCAGTTTGGGCCAATTGCTAACAAAATTATGTCTTTTTTTGGGTCTTTGTCTGAGGGATCTTCAAGAAGGGGTGACAAATCTATGTCCCTAACCGATGAGGAAGAAGAATTTAGTGTAACGGACTCATTTGACCATGAGGATAGTATTGCTCAAGAAGTAAAACAAGTGAGTAGAGAAAGGGTTAGAAAGGGAAAACAAAAAAAATTAAGTTTAGAAAAGGAATCATTACTAACTGATAGTAGGTTAAACTTCTCGTCGACGATGAGCTCTTCTGAGAGTGAGAGAGAGAATTTTGTGTCGAGGTTTTTAGATCTTACCTAGAGGATTTAATCCCATAGTCAAAGTTCTAACCTCAGTCTTAGGCGAGGTCGAGTCAGGAACATTAGGAAAGAGTTCTATATTCCTAAGGAATATGGGGCTAGAGTCATGGATCGACAAGAGGGCCCGACCTTGATGAGGATATTGTGCCGTGTGTATGAAGAATAGTTAAAAGCGAGGTTAAGGTTTCTATATAGGTTGATGACCGAGGTCCTAAGGTATTATGGGATAACCTTGGCCCAACTCGTACCCAACTTAGTTAGAACTATAATTGGGTTTGAGGTTCCATGTCGAGAGGGTCAAATAGAGAGTTCGGTCAATTCGTTTAGATATTTTTATTGTATGAAGAAGCTGACGAATTCAATGGGTTACTTCGCCTTTTTTCCAAGGTCCAGGTGTAAGATAGTGAAGCCCTCAAACCACCACAATTAGAGATGGAATGGCTCTATAGGGATGCCAACAATTTCTATAGGAATCAAAAGAGACATAACCCTAAAAGTCGGGCATATATTGAGCTCCGAGAAGAAAGGATTGGGAAATATACTAAAGAGGAGCTACTCAACCTGAGTCCAGTAGTAGTAGATGCTAGACTTCAGACCTCAAGGCTTGTTCAAAAGAAAAAGACAAAGGGTAGGGTGGCTATGCCTTGGAAAGATTTATTCAGTGTTAACCGGAATTCTGAATTAACTGGCATTTTATTTTGCAATGGTGAATTTTGGCGCGTCGATGTTGAAGAAGAGATGTGCATCTCAGAAAGGTCTGAAGGATGAAGAGAGAGAGAAGGGGGCCTCCTCCTTTCCAAAGCCATTAGTGATTGAGCCTTCCAAAAAGAAAACAGATAAAAGAAGCGCTGATGTGGAAGCAACCACCAAAGGCAAGAGAATCAAAATGGTTGGTTCCAAGGAGAAAACCAGCCAGAAGGCTGTCGAGGTCAGCATTTCAGAAACAACCTTCTTTTTCAATCTTCCAGGGGAATATTCCCTAAGGTTGGTGGTCCAGGGCATGAAGGAATAGCCAAAAAAAAAAAAATTAGAAGACATGCCCATCTCAGAGCTAAACAACAATTTGGCTTACTTTAATCCCTCAAGTTAAGTATTGAGAACCTTCGTGCGTTTTGCTTTTGGGTAGTAATAGGGACTAGATCTAACACAATGTTAATACATGCGGATTTGACAGGCCATGCTTCTATAGGTGGAGTACGTCCATAGAGTGAATCGTCTAGAGGAAAGGGCCACGAAACAGAATGCCGAGATAGCCACAGTGCTCAGGCGAAAGCCCTTAAGGCACAGAAAAAATAAAATAAAAAATTGAAGCTGAAAGTGCATTGTTGCACCACCAATTCGAAGCATGCCAAAAGGAGGTACAAAAACTAAAAGGATCAATCAGAAGGAGTTCGCTCAGTTGCTAGTGAAGAAGGTCTTTCATATGCAGAATTTTGCGAACGTTTTAAACTTAGCCAGTTAGCCTTCTCCCTCCATTTTTATAATGTTTTTGACAAATATTTAGACAAACAAAATTCAATTGCCAACATTCTTACTCTTTAATTTTGCAATGACTTGTTGCTCCCATAAAACTAGAAACATTTGATCATTGTAGCACGGGTAATAGTGCACTTATAGAGACCCTCGGGACTTGCCCTATACGCCTTCGGATAAATTCACAAAAGTAACGCTAAACGAGCCTTGCTAACAATGCAAAAGGTTGTTCAATTACGCACATAAGGAGCCACTTTCAAAAACAGATTCAGAAGCATTCACACGCTTGCACACAATAGCACAAGTGACATCTCTTTGCAGGATTAGAATCTGAAGCTAAAATTGCATTATAAATTTGCATTCCAAGTTAAATGACTTCTTAAGAACAGGTAAAAGAACGGTTCTAGAAATAAATACTAGTACTATACATACAATGACAATAATAATTCTACTACTGATCATTCAATTTGCATTTATCTGATTGCTTTTCGACTAATAACTTACATGAGTATCCAAGATTTCGGCAAAATATTGAAACCCTGGCAAAGATTCCCAACGAATCTATTGTAGCAAATGGGGCATGAATGATATGAACAGTTGAATACTGGCTGATTGAATATCAGAAAAAGTCTTGAGTCTGATCCAACCAATGAGTTCGCTTTCAAATAACACAACAATCTATATACAAGCAAAATTCCCACTTTCACGTCAAATTTTCAAGAGGCCAGTATTCTAGCTTAGATTGATATTGACCTCCAGCACTTCAAATCCTCCTCGGAAACCTTTAGATTTCAATCCCAACACAACCCAGTTTCTTCAGAACCTCAAGCAAAAGGTGTCTTATCAGAAATGACAGCTTTTTCCCCAGTTTTCTGAAGTTTCTCTATTTTTGGTAATTTGTTTAACCACGACCTTGTTACAGAAAGGGGTTTGCTCTGCCACCAGTATCATGTAATCAGCATTACAGACAAAGTTTCATATATTATCATTTTCCAGGATTTCCATTGAGAATGCTAGAAAGTTCATCAAATTCAGTAGTCACTATCTCCTTCTAAGTGTCTTTCTTAATCAAACCACCTCTCTTGCCTAAAATGTCAGCATAGCAGTCAAACTTTCCATTGTCTCCATTGGTTATTGCACCATCAATTTCACAAGCAATATTAGTTGGGCTTGTCAACTCCATTATTATGACAGTGGACATTGTTGCTAGACATCACTTCACCTGCCTCTGCTGAGACTTCAGACCCTATCTTGACGTACTTATTCTGAAGAGGTTTCTCAAGAAAACCACGACGAAAGAGTGGTTTTACCATTACCGTAGATCTTCTTCCGTCAGATTTTACTGTTGCATCTTGAAAACCATTTGAAGGTGGAACACCATCAACGGACGGCATCCCACAGGCAGCCTTTCCAGTTACATCCATGGAATAAGCAGTTTTGTTTCTTCAGGGACTTTACTAGAGCTTGAAAAAGCAGCAGAAACATCAAGGGGCATTTCTTCTTTCACATCTACATGATTTTCAGAGACCACAGAATTTATCTCTTGAGACCCAAGACCAAAGAACGGCTTTACCTTTGTTGCAGAGCGTTTGCTGTCAGATTTTCCTGCTGCATCCTGAAATCCATTGGGAAGTTGAACTCCATCTGATGATAGCATTCCACATGCAGCCTTCCCAGTCTCATCCAAGGAATTAGCAGTTTTTGTTTGTTCAGTAACTTCACTAGAGCTTGAAGGAGCAGCAGAAACACCAAGGAAAATTTCTTCTCTCACATCTGCATTATTTTGAGTGGCAAACGAATCTTTCTTAAGGAAACCAGGAAGAAAAAGTGGCTTTACTTTTGCTACAGAGCGCTTTCTGTCAGCTTCCCTAGCATCCTGGCAAACATTTGGAGCCGTAATTCCATCGGAAAATGGCATCCCTTGCAAACTGGTCTTATTCCTGGAATCAGCTGCTTTTTCAAGGATTTCACTGGAGCTTAAAACAGAGGCAGAAACATCTATGGGCACTTCTTTCTCATCAACATGATTTTGCATGGCCAATGAATCCCTATCAAGGAAACCAGGACGAAAGAGTGGCTTACCCTTTGATGCAAAATGTTTTCCGATGGATTCGCTAGGTGCATCCTGACAAAGATTTGAAGGTAGAACTCCTGAAACTGACATTTTACATGCACCAGACTTATCCCTGGAATCAGTAGTTCTTGTTTCTTCAGAGATTTCACTGGAGCTTGAAACAGCATCAGAAACATCAACGGGCATTTCTTCGGTTAAATTTACATGATTTAGAGTGACCACGGAATCTTGATCTGATGAACATCTTGGGGAGAAATCTTGGGGAATTCTATTACTGCCTCCAGAGTCATTCTGAACATTAGATGAAGGGGATGATGGTATCCCTTTGACAATATCAGATTTAGTTAAAAACAAGGTAGCCACAGGATTATTCATTGCAGCAAGATCATGAGTACGTCCAAGTGGAACTGCAGCTTTTTCCGTCGCAGCAGAGGGCGGAATTTCACACAGTTCATCATCCAGGGAAAGAGGACAATTTTCCTTGAAATCCACCATCTCCACATCCTGTTTTGTGTCTTCAGAATTGCTTAACGAAGATAACTCTGTCTCAAAGATTCCACCCTTAGATTGCAAGCTGGTATCAGCTGGATATTTAACAGAATCAGCAAGTGTATTAGGGGACTCCGCAACAGGTAGGCACGGAACATGGTGAGTTGAAGAAGGCTCCACTTCCGCACTTTCTAGCTCCTCTTTCCTTGGAGGTTCAACAGGATATAAGCATGATTTTCGCACAGAGATCCTGTTAATAGTGATCCAGGCACAACTTATTACTTTACATCATTCAGTAAATAAGCTGCACGCACTCACATTTATAGGGAAACCATAACTCTAGAAGTCTCTAATGCTATACAAAAGATGCATTGGAATTAGAAAACCAGAACAAAAGACCAGAAACAACTTAGTAACAGGAAAACTATTCCTCACTCAGATGGACAATCAGAATATTCTCCACTACATAAAATATAAGCTTAGTCGTTCATAGGACACGGCTTCTCAACAATAAATAGTGTTCCAAGTACAAAGGAACACATCAGACGAGAAACTACAAAAACTACTTTAATTTCTTTCACTGGATGTCTTAAATATCTTTTCAGCTAAACAAATGTATGTATGAGGGCATTTTTATTAACAAACCAAATGGTTTGTGGCCACCAGTGTAATGAGTACTTTAGCAGAGTATCTATAACTTATACAATATTGATGCATTTGCCTAACTGGACACGAACATGACAAACATTGAACATGTTAGGATTAAGATTTCAACACAAATCTATAAAATAACACAAACACAAATATGAAATGCAATAAATGGGCTGATAATTTGATAAAGTCTCTAAAGACAGAAGGTTCCACACAGCTACTTTTTGTATAGACATCTCAACTGTAGGGAGAAGTTTGAACAAACATCCCATTAATTCCTTTCAGCAGAACTATAAAGAAAAATCAGACAAAAATTTCAGATATATTTCCTTAATTTCATAGATGAATATACATATGTAATCACTTACATTTATTAGGAGCAAATTGTTGAATAGCTCATTGAACTTTCAAAAATCAGGGTTTCAAATTTTCAGTCACTTAAATTTATCATTTACCCAAACTATACACTCAACTACTTAAAGTGTACAACTGTGGGCGATCCGTAAGCATCCATGTTATCTTCCACATATCAGTTGAATTAGATGTTTTTAGTGGCTTTTAAATAGAACAATAAACCTGGTTTCCCTAACCACTACCATCACAGCCATGATATTTTTGTGGCCAACTAACAAAACCTTTTACTAACTACTGCTATCACAGCCAGGTGAACTGTGTTTTTCCATTCCTATATATCCCCAATCCAGTGTGTTCAACCATAGTTTGTACAGCAAGCTATGGCCAAACAACAGTGGCAACAACTACTAAAACTTCATAACCACTATAAGCAGAGAAGGCAGAAACTTTCCCTACAACATATAGAGGGAGCACCATAAATGGAGATAAGCACCGATCATGAAATCCATATGGAGTGACTGCTAGCCAAAACATAAAAGCAAATGAACATAATTCAATCATGCAACTTGGTGCAACTATCAAGAATTCATGATGAAACTCGAACTGATAGCCAAAACCATCACCACTTAAAGAAGTGAAATTTCATTGAGATAGGCTCCCAAGAAAAAGATTTAGCAAAAACTCAAACACACTGAAAAAATCATGTATGCTCATAGAAAGTTCTTTAATGAAATACAAAGTTACATACTTATGACAAACTGGCAAAACATAAACCTAATTACGCACCAAAATAATGTTCATTTTTCAGTCAACAGATCAAGCTGTTATCTCACAAGTTGGAGTTACCAAGCACTTAAAAGAGTATTATAACAAGAGAAATACCTGCTATACAAAAGCATATAAGCTCCTTGGGAAAGCACTTCATCCAAATCAACACGTGTAACCTGTAAAGAAAATCATGGATATTACTTCAAACAAAAAGCAGTCATGGATATCAGATGACCACAGACAGTCATTTTACCTAGAAAAATTTCAACCAGAGACAAGGAATTAAATGCAATATTCTTAGGGTCATGACTTCCAATAATGTGATAGAGAATCCATTAGACAAGAAACAACTAAACAAAATTGTACATAATTATGGAACAAGGTCACAAATCAGAAACAGCACAGGATAAATAAACAAACAAAATTCCAATGAGGAACAAGCAATTATAAAATGTTGCATACTGTAAAGTGTAAAAGCAAGCATATCTCCCTAGAGAGAATGGGGAGAGCTTGATACCTTACAATCATCAACTCTGTACCATTTTCCACGAAAGTCCTTTATGTAGCAGATGTAATGACCAAAAAAGGAGGCATTCAACATGTCCACATGGACGATAACTGCATATAGTTTGTAAATGTTGTCATCTTCTGCTGTCTCACTCATGTAAGGACTAAGATCCAAGGTTTCAGGGAAAGTCACCCTTTTGTTCAGCTTTCCAAACCTTCCACTCTGCGAATAACAATAAACCTAAATTAACAATTCCTCATAATCACTAAACAAGAGAAAGTTTTTGAGAAAAGTTTAGTGCATGCACCACCATGTACAGACTTAATGTTCAAATTTCCTGTTAATTATTATGAGAGAGCAAATCATACTAGAAGATTGTTTTTCCCTAAAAAAAGATTTCCTTTTTTCCCCTCAACAACAATTAGCTTCTCATCTCAGAGAAATTCTCAAGGTTCACCAAAAACCAACACCACAGCAAGCTGATCATTGCAGGACTTCAATTTGTCATGTCAATCTCAAGGTTAAGTCTGAAATTGCTGAACATATTGACCCAGCCATTCTATTTTGATACCACCTGATTTTCTCTTAAAATATGACTTCTTGAAAATAGAGAAAGACATAAAGAACACCTGAAATCTTTTTAAGGCAATCGTGAGTATATTCGGTGCCCGCCGAACGGTTAGACGCTTCCATGCCAACACATAGTCATTACATCTGAAAGCATAAAGCACTCTCACATATCAAGACACAGAAAAGTACACAAGTCAAAAAATGCAAACACAAATCAATTTAATTACCAATTACCCAAACCAATACAAAAAACTACTTTCCTTACAAGTCTTTTAAATGTCAAGAGCACTTCTATGGTTAAAAAAAGAATAAATTAAGAAACACAAATGCTACACACTAGAAACTAAAAGGGAATAGACTGAATAGTTGAGCAAGATATTTTATGCATGGGGAAATAACTGTAACAGCCAGTGTCATTGCGCCATTGTGGTCAAACAATTCTTGCAGTTCTTTATGCAAAATAATGTTACTTATTTGGCCCAGGAAAAATACCACAAAATAGTGCTTTACAAGGGACAAGGAACACTAAGATAGAAAGGAAAACAGGAATGGGGTTAGGAAGTCCCAACATAACAAAAAATATGTGGTGCACTGGAGTAAAAACTGTAAATCAAAGGAAAGAATCTCCACCCCACCCCAAAACTCTCCAAATAAAACAACCCTAAAAAGGATCAAAAAAACCTCCAGATCTTTCTTATGGCTAAAATGTACTGAAAGCTAATCAAAATCATGCAGTTCATTTTTTATTTCCATTGACTTCATTTAGCATTTATAAATGTTGATGTACATCAGTTTTTGTCCCTCCAACCGACGTTCCTGGGGTTGTGGTGTGAGGGCATGGAAATACAAGCGTCAGTTTTTCAAAAATAAAATAAAATAAAATAGGAAATAAAAGTAAAAATTATATGACAGGGCACGGAAACTCAGCTAAAAGGAGATTTTTGCCTTCTTAAATTTCAGTCAGAATGAAATTTCAAATTCCAAGCAAACATCAACATGAGTATCAGTCAAAACTAGACCAAATAACTTACATGACACCCACACCGCCTAGAAGGAGATTTTTATTGTTGCATGAAGCAACATGGGTCATGTCAACCCTTGGATAATTTAAGACAAAATCTGAGACTGTTAAATTACCCAATCAACTTATTTATCCTGCATAGTACAGTACATGGCCGTAACTTCTTAACACTCAAAACATTTCCCTGATAACAAGGAGACACTTGGTCCAGAAGATGAACAGATACAGAACATCAAATGAACTTCTATGTAGTTTCGCCATCAGGTCGTTGACTAGCTGAACAGATATGCAACATCAAATGAACTTCTACGTAGTTTCACTATCAGGTCATTGACTAGAAGGAATTAAATAATGTGCAAACATAAGACTATCAAGAATTCATGTTGCAAGAAGGGGGGAAAAAAGGTAAAACGAACAGCATAGGATCATAAAAAGGGACAAATACACAGTAAGAAAAGCAATTTTATCAAGCACAGCATGTATTGCTTTGGATTATCCTATAACAGTTCTGAAAAGGATGCAGATGCCAAATATTCTACAAGAAAACAGGTGAACGGATAGATGGTGAAATGCACCATTTGTTGAAAAGAACATTTAACTGCCTACTTTATAAAGGACTAGAAACAAGGTAAAATGATCCTTTTAATATTGGATCAAGCCAATAGGATATCAAATATTCTCATAACCAAAAAGCATTGTGGACAAAGCCAATTGCACAGTGTTATAAGAAACTGACAATAACAAAATTTTGAGCTGTACAAACAACATAGAGTTATTCTGAGGAGAGGGGACATAAAAATTAGGAAGTGTTCAGCAAAAGTCAATATTGAAGCTAGAGATATCAACAACACCCAATAAAAGGGCTGGGTCAAATAAAGACTTTATAGCATATCAGGACTGGGAAATTGAATACCTATAAATTATGCTCTCTAAAAGGATTGAGAGTCAATTGGAACAAAAGGGCACCCCTAAAAAAAATGGAGCACTTTATGTTCAACACAAATTGCTGTTGACTTTTCAGAATCTTAGTAGGATGGAACACAGCAAATGCATTGATTTGTCCTAATAAAAAAGAACCGATTTGAAATTTTTCTTGTGAACTAAAAAAAAAAATTAACCATGAACATAGTCATATATTAACCAAAAGATACATACCCATCACATTTATACATATTATCTCCATGAAGCTTTTCTTTGGCAGTAAACTGATCCAAGCAATCTTCTAGAGATGTAGCATCCCCTTGAATTTCCACCGTTAAATCCATCATATTCTCAAACTGATTTGAAACATTGTTGCATTGTGTACAGATAACCTAGCAAACAAATAACAAGAAGAAAACAAGTCAAAGAAATGAAGAAAGAAAGGAGAAAAAAAGGTAAAACCATGTAAAGAAGAAAACTAAGCAAGAGACTGCAACAAGAACAAATGGAAACACAAGAAAATAAGTAACTGGAGAAGGAACAAATTGAATAGCATGTTCACATAGCATATGATATTGCTAAACTGTTGCCTTTTTGAGCATATGTTCAGCCCATTTAATGATGATTTCATCAGGTTAAGAGACTGCATGAATTAATGATGGTTTCATGAAGTTATTGTATCAATTAATAATGATTTCATGAAGTTAAGAGATTAGTATCAATGCCTCATCAGCATCATCCAGGTTGTCAAGCATTTGAGCAGCAATTTGAACCAAAATGACAGGCTCTAAATACTTCTGAACTAGGAACTACCTGCGATTGAAGGTGACCACCAAAAATATGCTGGATGAGGGTAGTCTCTTGGGATGAAGGATGGACAGCTTTTTCGCCACCAAATTCATCAAGACAGACTGACTGCATTGTGTCAATGGCAAACCTGCATTACACCAAAACCACAGCAAACAAATAAAATCCCTGAGGGCAAAGACTGAGCAAAGTGCCTCAACAATAAAGGTTTCTTCAATAGAGCACAAAACAGCACAAACCTCATAAATTCATGAGCATCCTCCTGTTTTCCATAGCCAAGATTGCCACCAATATTGGGTAATCTAGAAAGTATGTTAACTGGTGAAAAGGGATTTAAACTTTGATTAGCCCTTTCAACATGCGTTTGAAATTCACACAAGAAGCACCAATCATTCCTCCTGCCTGAGGAACAAGGAAGGATTGTAAATAATAGATCATTTAAGCATTAACTCAAGATTTCCATAGAGACATTAATATTATCATGCATTACATTCTCTCCTGTGGCCTTTTTCCAACAGAAATGCAATGAGTGGCCTAGTGTACGCAAGGCATTGTAGAACAGCATTTGCAAAGCAGCTGCAGAACATCAAGAACAAAGATGAACATCATTATTTTATAGGAAGAGAGAAGAATGATGAACATCACAGTAGTGCTTATTGTGATTTCGGATTATCATACCTGTTTCCACAATTTAACAACCCACAAGGAGGAAAACCAGGTTTGTCCCAGTTAAAGAAGTCCACAAAATCCTCATAAGGGAAGAGTATCTGCGGACATGGCTATAGAAAGATTATGGCCAGGTAAGTGTCAAAAAAATAACATCAAAAAGGTACACAAGTAGAAGTAATTTACCCTTTGTAACCGGTTAAGACTTTTGAGGTTCCATCGGGAGTATTTACAGAAGTGGCAGAAGAACCTCTCCTTATTCCAGTAATTGATTTGCCATATATTTGGAAATCCTTACATTCTTCCTTGTGCTCAGATCTCCAATGAGATCTTTGGCAAGCTTCAGAGCTAGAAGACAGAATATAAAGAGATACAGTAAGCATCTAAACATGAAGAATGGAAGAAGAGAAGGTGCAGGGAATTAGAAAAGAGAGAGAAGAGAAATAGAAAAGTAAAAAGAAAAATATCCCATCACCTTTAGAAAACCAAAAACAGCCCTATCAAAGCAAATGATTCAAACAACAGAATAAACATGATTCAAGCATACAAAATCACTCAAAACATGAACCCACAGACAAGTAGACTCAAATGATACAAAAGATCCAAATGGCACCATATAAAAACTGTACAACCAGGTAAAAAATGACCTTAAAAATTTATTCCTAATTTTTTTTCCTGATTTCATTCTCATGGTTGTGATAATACTAGATGCATCAGCAGCATCACTGAGATGCTTCCCATGTACAGTAAAGTAAATAATGGCAAAATCTATGTAGACACAACCTTAATCAAAATCTCTCTGTAGACGCAACCTTAATCAAAATCTCTATAGCATTCTAGGAAGTATATTTCTCAGGTGGTGTTTGGTACAAAGGTTTTGGAAAGGAATGGAAAGGTTTGGAATAAAAAAGGCTGTTTGGTATAAGGGATTGGGGTTTTTTAAACCCCTGGGGCTGGGTTTTGTGTAAACCCAACACCACCCCCCCCCCTGGGTTTGGGGGGAATGGAATCAAAATTGGCTCAAACGACGTCGTTTTGAGCATAATTTAAAAAAAAAAAAATTTGCAACGAATGGCCGCGCGCCATGTCTTGGGGGTTGCAAACCCCCTAATGGTTTGCAGCCCCATTTCACCTTTTTTTTTTTTTAAAAAAAAACAAATTTCACTAACTTATAGAAAATATTTTTCTCTACAAATTGACATGCACTTTGACTATTTTTTAAACAAGCTATGATTTTCTTAAACATCATATAATGTAAAATAATAATATCTTTATTATAATATTAATATTAAATTTTAATATAAAATTTATTAATAAATTTATTAATATTAATACTAAATTTTAATTTTAATATAAAATCTATTCCATTCTACTACAAAATAAAACCAAACAACATAATTACTATCATTCCATTCTACTCCAAACCTTTCCTTTTATCAAATCCATTCCATTCCTAAACCCACCGTTTATACCAAGCGTCCCCTCAAACACCAAAATGCAAATATCTTTTCCAGCAATAATTGTAGGGAAAAAATGGCATACGAAATGGAATGAACCTACAAAAATGTTAATGCACTCCTGTAGAGTCTCCTAGATCTTATACAAGGCAACCAAAGGGCACACCAAAAGTGTTGCCCAGATCTCTGCCTTGTCCAACCTCTCTCTTAAGAGAACAGTACCCAATACTTCTCCAGCTACGATGATCAACATTTGCTAACTATTCTACAAACAAAAGACTACACACTATTGTTCCAGTCCTTAACCATGAACCTTAACAATTGGATTGATATGAATTAAGTCCATGGTTTAACAGTAAAAGCCACTAGTTGGAATCTTAAACCATTAAGCATTAAATTTGCTACAATGCATGCTGAAGACTCAAACCTAAGTTGCAGCAAAGTTATTCATCTAAACTTTAACAACATAAACCTAACTTGAAATAAGTGGAAAAGGGACTTTGAGCGAAGTTATTATTATTCCAGTCACAGGGGCCATTGACAAGGCTTGTTTTCTCAATTGCCGAAGGCTTGCTCTTCACTCATTACTTCAACTGCCTCTTCAGCTACCTTATTAGGGTCACAGGTCATTAAGGACAAAAAAAGAAGAGTCAAGAGGAGGAAATTGGTAGTGCTTCTCCCTGAGGAGCATTCCCTCATTGTTCACTCTTTATAGCCAACTGCATACTGTTCCTAGACACAAATTCAGTAACCTAGGATCCTCAGAGTCAAGAGCACAAGATATTAAAGTAGAGAAGCAGCAGAGAACCAAAAAAACATATATATCAATTCTATTATTTTCTTAATTATTCTTCATCATTCTTGTTTTAACTTAGTATCCCTTCCATTAACACTATTTTCTGCGTGGAGCAAAATACAGAAAACACTACTTGCAGTAGTTTGCACAAAACATTTCTAACCAAACCACAAATCTGCAATGGAGCGTGCTTTTTTACTCCAAGCCAACAAAGTTTGTTCCCTTGAAGGAATTAAAAATTTTCTCATGTTTTCTTAACACCTCAATCCATGGCACTGAATCCAAAAACAACCTACAAATTAGGAAATCCAAATTCCACCAGCCTTAAAAATCAGCTTTGCAAACAATAACCAAAACCAACATTAGAAAACAAGTAAGAAAAGAGAAAGCAAAAAGAAAAAAGTTGTGGCAGTGAACTGGCCAGTGTCTAAACAATATCCAACACAGTAGAAACCAGAAATAAAAAAAATATATAGTAACCAGCATAATTCGTGCAAAAACAAAACAACTTTGAACCAAAAGAAAACAGAAACTACATTATACGACCAATCCCATTAGGCTTCAGTATTGCTTGTCCACAACGATTTATTATTTTCTTTCCATTTATTGGTTTCTTATTTTTTAAATTCTGTTTTTGCCTTAATCTTTGAATAATCCACAAACCACCCATTCTTGTTAACTCTCCACAAACAACAGATAATCATTCTCTTCTATCTATTGTCTAATTATCAACAAACTAAATAATCATCCGAAAAAGTAAAAAATAAAAATAACAGGTTCCATGCAATCATGTGGAAAAACAAGTTATTACACCAGTATGCATTTTGAGCTGCTCGTATTAGAAAAAATAAATAAATAGTATTCAACCCAAGAACAAAGCCGTACGAATCAAAAATCAATCTTTATACACAACAAAAAACAAAAGCTAAAAAATTACAGTCCTTACCAGTACATAACTATCTTACAACCAGAGCACCTCTTCTTAGTACGACAACCGCAAACGGCACAAGAATCTTCCTCCGCCACAGTGTCTCTCGTCGTTGCCATCCCTTCACTATGACTACTACTAATTATCGAAGTCGTCGTCGTCACCGCCGGGGAAGTAGGATGAACAGTACTATCGGAAGACCAATCAGAAACCTCGCCGTTGTCGCGGTTGTGATCGTGGTCGTTGTCCTCGGCAAGGAAGTAATTGGAGGCGGTGTTCTTGACGAGGTGGAGCAATCCAACGGCCACAATCAACACGGTGACGATGAATTGCACAAACCAATTCAGATCCACCGCCAGAAGGAGCGACATTCAAAATCATCGATCTTCTTTAGTTATATTTATAGAATTTTTTGAAATTTTCACAGAAGAAAAAAACCCTAGGGTTTCTTTAGTACTATTTTGGACACTACAACCCCAAAATGTTTCGGAATTTGAATTCATGCAAAACAATGGTAATAATTAGTGTGTAACCGGAATTAGGAATTAGGAATTAGGAGAGTATATTCTTTTCTTCTGAATAGTGGAGTAGTGGTAGTTTGGAGTTGACAACGGCATTGGAAGCACAAGACTACTTTCTTTTTTACTTTTCTCCTTTTTGATAAGCATGATAGTGCAATCTTCCTATCTTATCATTATCATAAGATTCATAACTATTAACACTATGATATTAAAAGGAAAGGTTTGTCAGTTAATTTTAATATAATTATCATAAATATTAAGAATTAAATTATTTTTTATTATACTTTATTATTAATCTTAATATTTAATAATTAAAAATAGTTAAAATTTTAAATTTAACAACCTCTTAATAAGATTATTTATTTACTATTTATTGATTTTTAGTAATTTAAAAGTAGTTAAAATTTTTATTCTTTTTAATAATTTAATTTTCATTGTTATGTTAATTATCATAACTATTAAGTATTAAATTGCCCAATTATTGAACTTTAATATTAATAGTAATATTTAGTTATCGAAGATAGTTAAAGTTCTAAATCTAACGATTAAAAGATTATTTATTTGCTATTTATTAATTTTGATAATTTGAATATGTTTTAAAATTCTTATTCTTTTTAATAATTTAATTTTCATTAGTATTTTTTCTTAATTAATTAATTATTTTATGTTACATTACTAATTATAGAAGAATTTTGACAATAATATCTATATCATTAATTAAAATACTATCATTCTTTCTCTCTTCTTTTATGACCTTATTTATGTTTCCCCTAATTTAACATGCCTTTTTGTGTATTGAGTTTTAAGGCATTATGAATTGTATTTTGTAGGATCATTTCATATTTATTTCTAAAAGTTTTAGTCTTTTGTTTTGTGATTTGTTTAATTATTTGATATTTTTATTTCTAGGAACACTTTGTTCGGAGAATCCAGTGTCATAATATCAAGTAATATAGTAGTGAGTAGAGTATCGTTCTACGATTGTTTTAATTTAACCAATTACTTACCAAATCGATTAATTCAACAACAAGCTAACCAATAAAACAAAACTTTCATGCAATTTTAACTAAACTTAACAAAGAATGAAAATTTATAACAATAAGAAAATATTAAAAATTTACCAATTTAACAAAGATGTTAGAGATTTGATTTCACTTAATCAATCCTAATTAACTCTCTTGACTTGTCATGCAATTAACTTAAATTCCAAATTATGATGGTGAAATTTCCTAATGTAAATTAATGGCGACATCGGTCTAATAACCCTATTTAGATTAAAATCAACTCACACTTGGTACAGGTGAATTTAGATTTCTAAATGCATTAGGAACTATGGAAATTTCGGATTCAATCTAAGTAGCCATTACTTAGTTTTACTCACAAACCACATGAACAACGCAGATTATTGCGGTGCTAAATTGAATTTGTGATTTAATATCACATGAGCACATGCATGTTATCTCCTCTCGGTATCAAACAAGCATCAACAATCAATTAAGTGGTGATCAATCACCTAAAAGCATTAAGAACATGATATTAAACTCATATTTGAGATATAAATTGCATGAACAAGTCTTAAGAAATAATTAGTCATGATTAAGATCCATCTAATCTCTAACAAAGAAATAGAACATATTAAAATTTAAACTAACAACAAAAATAAAAATAGACATAATTAAAATTAAAATAAATTCTGAAAATTAAAGTAAACAATATTTAATAAATATAAAAGTTATAAAATACTTAATACTTGAAAATAAAACACAATTAGAAATTCTTAACAAAACACAAGAAATAATACTACTAAAATTGTTAAAATTAACTAAACAAAAACAAGGAAAGAAAAATAAAGTTTAAAAACTAAACTAAACAAAACAATAAAAGACAAAACCAGTAAATGAAGACTTGAAGACCAAGAATTTTGCATGGTTCTTTTTTCTTCTTTCTTGCCCGAAGTGTAGCATTTTTTTTTTCTTTCTTTTCTTCTTTGTTTCCTCTCATGCCTTTGATGTGCCTTTCTCCTTTGAGTTGGTTGATTTGTGACTCATAGTATGGATATAATGCATAATTTTCTTTCAAAAGAAACCAACCACATGGCCTTCTTTTTTGCAATCACATGCATTGAGTTGTCAAAGACTTGGCATGTTGGTTTCTTTTATTGACTTTGTTTTGTGATTTGTTCTTTGCTCGGTTGTTGTTTCTAGTGTGTAACTGACTTTGTTTCTTTCTTTTCTTATTTTCTTGGCTTTTGACAATAAAATAGTTCAAGATAATTGGTTAGTCCTTTTATCCTCAAATTTAGAAGAAAATTCAAGATTATGCTCAAAAGTTCTAAAAAATATTTGAAAAACTTAAATCATAAAATCAAAGGATAATTTGGCCCAAAATATGGCAAAACAGAATTAAAACATAAGTAATTTCTAACTTAAAATTAATTAAAGAAAACTCTATATAAAATAGAGTTATCACACTTTATATATATACATATATATAAAATATTATAGTGTAATATATAATATAAAATTATGATAAAAGTCAAACTTACAAAGAGAGTTTATCATTTAGGTTTAAATTTTATACTTTTGGTTTTAAATTACAATCATTATATAGTAACTTTATTTTAAAATAGTTTTCTTACCACAACCTATGAATTCATTATTTGTACTTTATTCAATAAATATTATTTTCATACTTTTATTAATTTTAATTTTTATTCAACAAATATTTTTTAATTTCTATTTTCTGCACGAAGCTTTTAGCTTGATATGTATTGGCACAAATTATCAACAAAATTACTGGACATCTCATGTCTTTTGCATCACGAATCCCTACACTAGTGTTTATAGAAAGCGTCTACTTATTGTGATATTATATATAATATACATTCTTATTTAAAATTAACACTATTAGAATTAGATTCTTACTCTATAATTTTTGTATATTTTTATCTTTATTTATTTTTTATATTTCTATCTATTATAATGTTTTATCTTACATCAATCAATTAAAATTTTAATAAAGTCATAAATAAAATTTTTGTATGACACTAATTAATAGAATCACGAGTTAATCTAACAAACTTCTCTATTCAAATTTTACTCCTTAGTAGTTGTAAAAAATAATACTATTACAACTAAATTACAACTTCTATATGTATTCTTATTATTTTATTTTTATATAACTAGATTAAACTTTCCTGCCACTAATGAGTGATTTAGTAATCTTAATTTTTAATTGATACGACTCTTATAAATCTTTTCATTTTCAAATAAAATTTTTATTCTAAGAATGTTCTTATTATTTTATTTTTTCATATAATAGATTCTTTCCTACCCAAATAGAATTTGGTAATTTTAATTTAATTATTTTGATTCTTAGTTAAAGTTCTAAATCTAACGCATTAAAAAGATTATTTATTTGCTATTTATTAATTTTTGATAATTTGAATATGTTTTAAAATTCTTATTCTTTTTAATAATTTAATTTTCATTATTATTTTTTCTTAATTAATTAATTATTCGTACTAATTATAGAAGAATTTTGACAATAATATCTATATCATTAATTAAAATACTATCATTCTTTCTCTCTTCTTTTATGACCTTATTTATGTTTCCCCTAATTTAACATGCCTTTTGTGTATTGAGTTTTAAGGCATTATGAATTGTATTTTTGTAGGATCATTTCATATTTATTTCTAAAAGTTTTAGTCTTTTGTTTTGTGATTTGTTTAATTATTTGATATTTTTATTTCTAGGGAACACTTTATATATATACATATATATAAAATATTATAGTGTAATATATAATATAAAATTATGATAAAAGTCAAACTTACAAAGAGTTTATCATTTAGAGTTTTAAATTTTATACTGGTTTTTAAATTACAATCATTATATAGTAACTTTATTTTAAAATAGTTTTCTTACCACAACCTATGAATTCATTATTTGTACTTTATTCAATAAATATTATTTCATACTTTTATTAATTTTAATTTTTATTCAACAAATATTTTTTAATTTCTATTTTTCTCTGAACTTTTAGCAATATGTATTTAACAAATTATCAACAAAATTACCTGACATCCCATGTCATGCATGCGAATCCTACACTAGTGTTTATAGAAAGCGTCTACTTATTGTGATAATATATATAATATACATTCTTATTTAAAATTAACACTATTAGAATTAGATTCTTACTCTATAATTTTTTGTATATTTTTATCTTTATTTATTTTTTATATTTCTATCTATTATAATGTTTTATCTTACATCATCAATTAAAATTTTAATAAAGTCATAAATAAAATTTTTGTATGACACCAATTAATAGAATACGGTTAATCTAACAAACTTCTCTATTCAAATTTTACTCCTTAGTAGTTGTAAAAAATAATACTATTACAACTAAATTACAACTCTATAATATTCATATTATTTTATTTTTATATAATAGATTCTTTCCTACCCTAGCAGAATTTAGTAATCTTAATTTTAATTATTCTGACTCTTCTATAAATCTTTTCATTTTCAAATAAAATTTTATTCTAGAATGTTCATATTATTTTATTTTTCATATAATAGATTCTTTCCTACCCAAATAGAATTTGGTAATTTTAATTTTAATTATTTTGATTCTTATCTAAATCTTTCTATTGTCGAATAAAGCTTTTGGTGCTTTAATGTTTTAGTGTTTATCTCTCTTAAATTAATCCTTTCTTCCCCTAATCTTGTCAATTGACTTAAGGCTCTATTTGATTCCATGAAATTGGGACCTTAGAATTGTAATTGGAAGCCCCAATTCCAATTCTATTGTTTATTTTTGTAAAGAGTTTAGAAATTAGAATTGTACACCAATTCGATTATCCTCAATTCTACAATTTCAATTCTTTCTCAACACCTAAAATTTTCAAATCCAATTTCTCACAAATTTAAAGAATACGCGGATCCTCAAATCGGGTAAAATGATTCTGTCATAACAAAAATAGGTAAATTGTTCCATCGCTTCTTCACTTCTTCACTCATTGAGTTTGCTCTTCTTTCATCATTTTTCTTCCTCGATCTCATTGGGATCAAGGCCTTCTTCTCTAGTTCTCTTATGCCTCTCACAATCCGCCGCTCCCAACTTCTGGAGAAAATGCCTCGGAATCTCAACCTTCTTCCTCTTGTCAATCCGACCTCTCCCTTGTCCATCGAACTCATCCCTCATCGGTCCAACTTCACCTCCACCATTATTCTAGTTGGCAACCGCTTAACTAGTCCACATTTAGTGGAAGTCGGGCCTTGAAACTCGAGGTAAATATGGCTTCTTTTTATTATTTTTTGTTCAAAGGCACTGTCTCTTTGTGGTTTTATGAGATAGTAATGACTAATTGACTTCCATGCCGTGGTCTGTGCTAGTGTGGTGTAATTTTTGTAGTAGTTGTTTGACGCTAGTGGGCATGCCTAAATTATTTTGGCCATGTGTAGTTCCGTATCTTTTTCGCTTCGTGTTCGATTTAAATGTCTAAACAAATTTGGAAATTGAAAATGAGTTTAATTATCGGTATTAATTCCTTTTTAATTTAATGTTACTGAATTGTAGTAATAATCAATTGGGAATGTGGAAATGCATTTAATTTTGTTTATGATTTGGGCTTTGTTGTAATTGTTGTTTGTGTGGAACATGGGTTTTTGATTCTATGTTGAAAAGTTCTAACTTTATGTTTGGATACGTGCATTTGAAAACTTCAAGTGGTGTGATTACTTTAATTCCATTTATATGAGATTTGAGGTTCAATTTTTTTTTTTTTAACAATTTTAATCGCTTCTAACCCCGTGATGCTCTTATTGATTTGACTACTATTCGCTACTTTGATGTGTTGTTAGTTAATAATCTTTAAATATTCCTTGTCAAGGGAAATCGCTTGTGTGTGTCTTTAAATGCAAATTTTCCTAGCCTTGGTTTTCTACAAATATTTATTATTATCTATGTTGTAGCTCTGTTTATTACATTAAAGGGCTTCTTTCACCAAGAATGTCTATAGCTGCTATTAAACTAGTGGTCTCAGCTTATTTTTGCAAATGCCTAAAAATCGCTTATGTTGGTTACTATCTTGAAAGGGCTCTCAAGCGGGATTTAAAGAATATTGAACCTAATTTTGTTGAGTACTCAAAATCTTTTTATCCAACTTAATCTGAGTAGTATAAGTGAGTAAAAAATAATTCATTTTGATTTTGAATTGTGCAAACACTATGACGTAGTAATGACTCTTGCAATGCGGTTTCGAATCTCTTAACTCTATTATTTCTATTTTGAAATTCAGGTAGAAGCCGGTCAGTGCAATTGTTGCTATTTTTATAAGAGATTAGTAGCTTTCTCAAAAACTTCAATGAAAAGATTTTGAGGAACGTAGTCCGAGTCTACTTAACCCTGCGGAGTTTCTTTACATGATTTCATGGATTATAATTGATATGGATTTTGGCATGCGCTTGTTTCTATCACCGAGGTAAATAAGTTGGCCAAACTTGAGCGCTGATGCTTGAATCAAAATGAAATTGGACAATATATCAAATGCTTTATGAGTTTAGTTATTTAGCCTAAATGGCAGCGCTTGTGTTTGTAGGTCATGTTGGTAGCATGTGTTTGTAGAATATGTTCGTATCTTGTTTTTTGTGACTTATGTTTTTATAAAATTTCTAAAAATTGATCATTTTGTTTGCCGTAACATACATTTGCATCAAGTATAAGATCTCGTAATAAATGAGTACCGCTTGGGAAGTTCCATTTGGACTGAATTTCTTTATGAGGTGGCATTTGCATTTGGAGATTATGATCAATCGAGTATATTCCCGCTGTAAGTTCCATTAGGACCGTACAAATTTTGAGGTCTAATAATCCATATTGGAAATCATGGATGATTTTGCAAAGTTGCAACTCCACTCTCTTACCAAATTAATCTTTTAATTTCTCATGATCTTTGAATTTCTGCAGATATCCAAATATGCATAAACCGTTGATCTTTCAATTTTTGCTATTAGTTTTTGCTAGTTAATATGTTGCTTTAGAATAGATTTTTCTCTACCAAAATTTACTTCCATGATGATTCAATAAAGTAGACCAAACTTAATTTAAAGAGTTGCTTTGACTCGAAATAATGGAACCGTTCTACCCATGTCAACAATGGAAGTTTCAAGCATACTAAATGACTCCAGTATGAGAATTCTTTCTCCTTGAAAGACTCACTGAGACCTCATTGCTAACAAGTAAATATAGCATTTGGGAAAGTGTGAACTCAATCTAGGGATGCAGCTTTCTCATTGTGGTTACTCTAATTTTTATATTCTCGTGTGCACCAAAGACAATTTCATTGCATTTCCTGCCTAGTGTCTTTTGCAATTGATCTATGAGAATGGCTAATAGTGCAAAAAAAAAGATAGTGGAAATATCCTTACTTGGGATGTTTATAAAGATTATTTTAATTTGTTATGATGTTAAAATTTTATTTGTGGATTGAATAGATGTCTTATTAGATGCAATGATGAGAAGAACATAGTCTTATATATTCATGCATAATTAGTAAATTTTAGTTGTATTTGAAATTTTAATTTACATGTAATTTTTAATATCCAGATAAAGAATTTGGAATTATAAATGAATCCCATGTTGATTCAAGTGATTTAATAAACAAAAGAATTCAAAGAATTTGGAATTTAATATAATAAATCCAATTCTACATAATCTAATTCCCAATTCCAAGGCACCAAACAAAGCCTAAGAGAATTTGGTAATTTTAATTTTGATTAACGTAACTATATTTAATCTTCCTAAATTAATTTATATTATCTCACTACTATATCTACCTTCACTATTTTTAATTCAAGGTGCTATTTTGTTTTTTCCCCTTTCAATTCTTTCTATTATAACACTTCTATTTTTATGTAATCACTTGCCAATGTTCTTTGCATATTTTTATGATTTCAGTTGTATGAAGGAAATTATTGTATTGATTGCTCATGGTGCTATAGCGAACGCAACATCTAGATATATTCAGGGAGTGTTTTAAGTTCTTTAACAAATAGGAAAAATATAGCTGTAGTTAAATCTGCGGGCGCGTCCATTAAATACTTTCCTTCATATAATGAATTTTATACGTGAATTGTATTGTCGCCCCCTATGTATAAACTTGGGGTCTCAAAGTTCAATGGTTTATTTTTTATTATTCAGTTTTTCATTACATATTTGAAGCTTATCTAAAAATCTATAATTTACTTTAATTTTTTGAGCCTCTTTTATTATAGTTTGGAATAGACTTCAAATTTTCTTTCTTTATCTTTTATGTTGATTAAGAAATGTTTTAATGGATTGGTTAACTGCGTCTTTCTTTGTTGCCAATTAATTGATGAAAGAAAAGATCTAAATATTCTATTTAAGATTAAATCCAATACTTTACTAAACTTTAATTTTAAAATTTACTCGATTTTATCTTCGTTTTTTTCAAAGTAAAAATTTGTCTTGGGAAATGGATCACATATCTCTACAAGATGGTTAGTTTTTATACCAATTGGATCTTTTGATACCAACTTTGTCATTTTTTTAATAGAATAGTACATATATCTTTTGGTTAAAATCAAAGTTTCATTTTTTATAGTTTCTGTAGTATTATTTTTGGAGTGTCAACATATATGATTGTTGTAGTTTCTTCCAAGGTAAGGTAAAACTATGGGATTGAGTTTTTTTTTTTAACACAAAGTAGTGTACAATATTATAAATATTCTATTTTTTAATCTTTTATAACTTCATTGACCAAGTCTTGGGAATTTTAAATAATTTTGTAATTATTTTGCTCACCTTTATATGTTCTTTTGAGATTATAAATGAACATTTTTTTCCTCTAAATTTAATACGATTAATAATATTTTCCTATAATAATAAAAAAAGTAAAATATATCTATTTTTATTTTTCAAATTATAATAAGGTTATATTGTAATAATAAAATTACTCTATGCATTTGCAATGTTTAAAAATCTAGGTTTAGTCATAAAACAATGGATTCTTTTGTGGTTTGGGCATGTTATTTTCATTTATCATTTATTTATAAGCTTTTTTTGTGATGAAGGAGATATCTCACATTCTTATCCAAAGTCCACAAAAGTTAACTTCTCTAGTCAGTAAAAGAATGCCTATAAAATAGATCTCTCCGGATGGTTCCCAAGGAAGACACTCCAAATGCCTAAGTCACATATTAGGGTAATATGGTAGGTCAGTGATAATAGAATACAAGAGTTAAAATTTTCTCCTTTACTTGGCGCCAACATAAATCATTTATATACTTGGTGTTCTAGATCATAAGAATGTGTTGTAGTAAGAATTTGAGGTTGAATACACTTTAGTCATCTACAAACTCTTTTGAATCGGATCTCTTGAAGCTAAATCTAGCTGAGTCGTAGATCCCATATATATCATAAGTTCTCCAAACCTCAAATAACACGCAGTTAGGCCGAGGTCTCATTTGAAAAGGGTACAAGTGGGAGTTGAAATGCCCAAATAAAAACTTCTGACACCTAAAAGTCATTACTCATTTGTGAAACTTCTTTCCTCCATTTTCACCTCTAACAACAAACGAAAAAGGAAGTTAGAAATTTTAATTATCTACTTTCTAAGCAATCACAACAAATCGAGCAGGACAATAGTGAAACCAGAGATGCGCACTTTTCTCTCAAATCACATTTCACAACACAGCTGTAAAGAAGTAACTTCATGTCTACAACTGATTCTCTCATCTAAGTGGGCCATCGAGGTATGAAAGCTGAATCAATTTTAACGACAGTATGTCCGAAAAGCTATAAGTTTGTCTATTGTTAGGAAAAGTAGTAGGATGAGAGAAAATGAAATGGGAAAATCTCTAGTACATTTAGTGTGTGTGGTAGAGAAGCAGCAAGAATATGAATTGGAAGTAGAACAAAGAGAACCTGCCTCTGCAAAGAGTCGACTAGATTCAAGCTGTCAATCGAGTAGTTCTAGTAGTGCACGACTTAAAAGAGGTTTAGTTTTCTAGACCTCGTAGCACATATTTGGAGAATTTTACTCCAACAACCAAGACCATAGTCTCTAAGACTCTCAACCTTAAGAGAAGCCAAGGTAAAAACCTTAGGGAAGAAGTACCATAGTCCAAAGAAGTTATAGCAGTGAGATCTTACAAGGTTGGAGTGGAGGGCTAAATCCAACCTCACTAGGTTATGTGATGTTGTATACTGAGGGACAATGGAAAAGCAGGTTAAGGTTTCCATGTCGCCTCATGACCGAGGTCCCGAGGTATTATAATATTGCTTCAGGCCCAACTTGCTCTCAACTCAAGTTAGCATAATAATAGGATTTGGAAGTATTGTGTTAAGAGGGTCGGCATTCCCGAGTTCCTGGTGACTCTCTCTTCCGATACTTTCTATTGTATGAAGTTAAGTCAAATAACAAATTTTGTAGGTTAATTCTACCTTTTTCCTCGAGGTTAGGTAGCAAGGTAAAAACCAACAATCCACCAAGTGATTGGAAACAAAGGTTTTTCTTTTTTAAACTAGCCTTTTCGTGTAGAAATGAATTAACATTACGAGAAAGCTAAACAGACACATACAAAATCAAACGAGACATAGCTCTTGGTCGAGTATATAGAACTTCGAGAGAAGGAAGTTAGAAAATTTATTTAAGAGTAGCTTGTAATATATGGGTTAAGTACAGCAATAGCGCATAGCAGACGTTTGAGCATGTAGTCTCGTAACTGCCAGAAGAAGAAAAAACTCAAAGGGTGTAGGAACATTGTATTCGTGAGATATAGCCTATAATACTTGAGGCCATTAAATAATATCATGGGTATACATTTTATGTAATGGTTAACTTCATAAGAGTCTTGAGAAAAAGAAACTCGCAAATCGTGGACCTCAATAAAAGAACTTTGTCACGTAGAGTTTAGGTGGAGGTCAATGTGACAGAGAGAATGGTTAGGAAGAGACCTACCGAGTTGAATAGATGCATTTAGCCTCTAAGAGGGGAAGAGGATTAAAATGGCTAAAAGGCAGTACTAAAGAAAAAGTTGAAAAGAAAACCACCAAGGTCAATGACTCAGAGATGCTTCTTTCACTTTCACCTCTAGGGAGAATATTCTCAAGGGTAAAGATGCAAGGAATGGAGGACCAACAACAAGATGGGTGAGGATGCCCCTTCTCTGACCGAGAAAGACTACATTTCTCAATAGCTACCCTGCGGGGTTAGATGGATGAGTTAGAAAGAGATTTTTTTTTCGAAAATGATTAATACCTTAATTAATTTGTTATTAAACATGAAAGAGTATAGGGGGTCATTCTCCCCATTAGACCACTTAGCATCTTGAGAATCCTCATAACAAAGTGAGTGGAGCTACTAGATTGTATATGATAGACAAGGATTTGGATTTGTAAACCACAGAGGGAGGGGAATTTCAAGGGGTCAATATGTTGAAATCAAGGTTTTATCTCATACGGGTGAAACTAATAAAGAGGCTAGTTCCTAAGAGTCTTACTGTATCATACCTTTTTTTTTTATGTAATCAAAAGTTTATCAATGAAGACTTAATTATTTTTTACTTTTTAGAATTGTATTTTTCCTACATCTTGTAAACCTACTAATGCAGACATTAGAGTGAGATTTCTGGAAACCTAATTGACCTCTACTCCATATGATTATAAGTAAATTAGGATCTAAAAATAATCAACTCAAGATTCAATTCATACATCTCAAAAACTAACTCGTGTCTCTCAGAAGATAAGGTTAAGCAACAAAGTGTGATAGGTAATCTTATTTCCATGCGAGAGGGCTCTTCAAGCTACACAAGTTAAGGTATACAATAAGAAGGTTTTAAAGATTTCCTTTAAGACTTCTCACCTGCATTTCTCGAGGTTATGGACGAGATGAAATTATTCATATTTTTACTCGTGAGTTAGCAAGAAAGTAGGATGAAATTCGACGCCTCCAACAAATTTGACGGACTCTTTTGAAGAAACAAATATATGGAACCAAGTTTGAGTTAAAATTTGAAAGTAGAGAGTTGAGAATATGGAAACAAGATCTGTATGCATAAGGGTTTGAAGTTGACTGCACTCGAGGATTCTATTAAGACAATGTTAGGTATGAGTCGAATTGTTGACCCAAGAATGCCAAAAGGATAAAGATCCGATGTTAAAGAAAGAAAGCCATGTTAGATAAGTGTATATAAAAATAGAGTTAGATATGTAGAACTGCAGAAAGCAAGATGAAAATAAATATCAATTCTAGACAACAGAGATAAAAAATAAATGGGGTCAATTCTTGTACTAAACCTCGACCCTTCTGGGGGTGTTTATAATAAATGCATCTCCCCATTCTTTAGGATATTTAGGATTTTGTAAGAAATTCATTTCCTTAGCTTAGGGTGTTTGCATGTACTTCGCCACTCATTAGGATGTTTACGGATATGCGTAAATTTTTACTTCTAAGCCAATTGAGGGCACACGTGAATTTCTCCAGCTTTTTAGCTGAAGTGCAAGATGACTTAGTCATCTTGAATCAGAGTTCCGTGATCCTTGACGCCCTTTGACTTGATTTATTAAAGAAGAAAATAAGATAAAATTGCCAAAATTTATTAATACTATTATAGTAAAATTAAAACATAATCCTAAAACCAAATTGCACACAAAATTTCTTTAAAATTGTTGACATGCACCACATGAGGTGTGCATGTTCGCCTCCGCTGAATGGTACATAGGTGTCTACCCTAAAGTGTAACTTCGGATTTTCTAATAGATTACTTCATGATATTTCTCGTTATCCGCCATAGGTTGTCATCGCATGTGGTGGTGATGATTGTTGTTGAGAATTCACTTGATATTGCTGGATTCAAGTTCGCATCCCAATTTACCTATAATCACGTAGATGCTACAATACTGCCTCCCGATATTGGCTTTTGTGCAGGTCTCGCACTAAAATTTATCCTTCCTCTCACCTCCCTATCGAGATTAGGATCCATTACCATGCAATTATCACCTTTGGATCTATTGTCGTGAACATCTCATTTCGATGCAATCTTCAATTTCTTTTTTCAAGTCGTTGCAATATTCTATATCGTGACCATGTTCATCATGGAAAGTACACTACGGAAAGGATGAGATCACTTGTGATGAGGTGCGATTAGCAAGACTGTGATCTCAAAATATCCTGGTGGATAGCCAATATCTCTGTGAGTCTTTGTATGTGTTAGGTCTTTATCCTAAATTTGATGTTCCAACTAACCCAGCTTAGTAGTTAATTATGTCAAATGCACTTTGGGTGCGCTTTGATTACCCTTACCTGTATCTTCCTATTGCTTTTTTTTTTCATCTTTATCGCTTCTCTTTTCTTTCTGCTTTTTTCTCCTTTTGTGTAACTCTCAATCATCTCCCATAGAGTTTGGGCATCAATGAGAGTATTCCGAGCTAATTTGGTGTAAACGTGTTCTAGACTCAACCAATTGATGAAGGTTGAGATCATCAATTAATCTGCAACTTTCCATCAAAGAGGCTTTCAAAGGTGAATCGCTTCACATATGAATTCTACCAATTAAGCCATTTGCTTGTTTGATATTCATCAAAGTTAGTAGCTATTTTATGGAACTTTTTCCTTCGAGCAAATGAGTGTAAAAGAGTTGTGCTAATTACTTGAAGGATGTAATGCTACTCGTAGACCATCTAGCCATAAGCGGATTTGCCATTGAGGTAGGCCAAGAACGGCTTGGCCAGTACATTACTTCTATTACAACATTCTGAATTTCAAGTGACATACTTGAACCAAGACAAAATCTAGGGGTCCGAGTCACCATTATATGTCAAAGATCCCATCTAGCAACTTAAAGCCTGTGGGATTAGAGTAATCGGAGTATATGGATACAAAACTTGGAGATAGAACATCTTCCTTCATCATCCGGGATCCCAACAGATTTTGAAATGTCATTACCTCAACCCTTTGCTAATTTGAGAAAGCTCATTGAGCAAGGTTTCTAGTGTCATTCCATGTCTTAGCACTAAGGCGTACTCACCACGGTAGTTATCATCAATGCAGTGGGATGCACAATGTTCTTTCCAATCTCATTCTTTGTCCTGTGCCTGTTACCTTGGTCTTTATGCCCTTTGATCATCTCCTCAAAGGCCTTTCATTGAGTCTTACCTTCTTGAACTCTCTCAAATTGTGCTCGATTTTGCCTTCTAGATGACTTCGCTTCATCATCGTTGTAATATCTCTCCATCCGCTAAACATGGTGGTTCAAGATGGAGTGGCATTGTTGACCATCTTCATGTTGACGCCATTCAGACTCCTCTCAAATATATCTCCAAAGATTTTTAGGGTCTGCTCCCATCAACTTGCTTGTGGTCATGTAGAACAGTGCATCCACCATGCCGTTGATATCATAACTTTTAACATTAAGAAAAGAAACAAGTTTGGCAGATATAGCTTCCAAGGCTGCAAACAACTACTCATAGAAAAGATGTTTCGCCAAGTAAATGGTGCCATGGTGGACAAAGGAGATATTCACACCCGATCCAAGGTCTACAAGTCTTGACTTTTTCTATTGGAATGATGCTGTTGCAAAATAACAGATCTTGAAATGTGCAAGGAAGACACTTCCGATGCTGTAAGTCAATATTAGGATGATACTGGTGAGGTCAAAGATGATAAAATGCAAAAGAGTTTGGGTTTTCTCCTTTACCTAAGGCATCAACATAAAGTATATATATATGTAGTGTCCTGTGATCATAATGTATTATAGTAGGAATTTGAAATCAACAAAATGTCCTAGATCATAATGTCCTAGATCATAATGTCCTAGATCATAAGGTATCAATGCACTCACACATGTTTGTTGTATTTTAGGTAAGTATTTTCACCAAAATCTGCAGACGAAAGGTTTAGTAAATTGATCTTGATGCTTTAAATGTCAGTTGTGAAGTACATGACACCTCTTATATCATATAAGAGCTCTTACCTCACTATCAGCCATTTGGTGCTAATAAGTAAGAGTTTAAATTATCGTGTAGTTGTATTTTTTGTTATTTGGCAAATTTTTCATTAGGAGTTTTCCTTTGTTTAACTTTTCTCTTTCCTTTGTACTCCTTTTGGAAATTTTCTTTTTAAATGTTATGTATAACAAATGTTCATATTTCCAAAATGGAAAATTCCAAATATTACTATCAGCAAGTTGGCCTAGATAAACTATCATACTTTTGGTTTTTATTCTTTTATTATTATCATTACTTCGGCTTAGGGCTTGCATTTCTTCACATTAAGTCTATTCGATAGAAAGAACTCAAGGATTTGATATAATCAAGACAAGAGGAAAGGAATTACCCTCAAAGACGTATCTACTTAACTGCCTTTACGCGATTATTCAATAAAAAAAAAGAAAATCAATACTTTAGCTGCTCTCTTATAATTTGTAAAGAAGAAATGATTTGAGATTGTTTTTACAAGAAAAAGACTCAATCAAGAATAAAAACTAGCCACATTCCTACTAAATCAGTAAAAGGTGATGATAATGAGTTAGCTGAGATTTGGGCTCATTATGATCCTTCTTAAAAACAAATCCACAAAGTAACCTTGTCAAATTGCATGTTATAAATAGTTATTGGGTTTCATGAATCTAAAGCACTCACTTTGCTCTTTATGAACCAGAGAAATCAGAACAACCTTAGTCAAAGGTCAACCACATCCCTACTAAATGGTAAAGGTATGATATAAGTTACTTTTTGAGATTTGAATAAAGAGTAATCCTTCTTAAACAACTAAGCCACAGAATCCTCATCAAATTGTATGTTGAAAAGAAGTTATTGGTTTCATGAATCTAGAATTGCTTATTTATAATATGAGCTTCTCGCTTAGGAGTTATTCACTATATTATAATCTACCCTTGGGCATGACCCACTCAAGGTGGAGGTCATATTATCTAACAATTTTTTTTGGATAACTATTTTTGGTCTTGGAGATTATGTTAAAATTTTGCACAATTTCTACTTTTGATTTTAACCATCGCCCTTGGTTTTATTACAATCCTATTGAATTGGATATTTGACTTGGTTATTTAAATCCTCATTCTAAAGTTGTGATACTAGATACATTTGTTGCATGTACACTCGAAGAGGCTAGCATCAGGAATAAGTTTTAATTTGAAAAGTTAGGTGAGTTTTTAAGGTTATTTGTTTGATAGTTTACATATAATTGTTTCCTAATTTTACAACTATCATATGAAGAACAAAATCTAGAATGTTTGTATTAGCATACAACCCTTGGTTGTTTACACTTAATATGCTAATGATATGCAAAACTTTTTATTGATCTTCATTTTCTTTCCTATTTTTCATTTTAATTTACAATTCTAAATATCACCTATCTAATAATCATCTTGAAAACTTACTGTTAAAGTTGTTTCATCATTATTAATATTATTACGTAATGTCATCTATTATTAATAAATAAGAAAAAAAGTTTTAGTGCCAAAAAATGCAACAAGTAATAGTTTACAAGTAGAATCAGGTTTGGGGAAATATGGAATGGAGATTGTGTTAACTTTTTAGAAGCATGGTGTACCATGACTTGTTTGACAAATAGGAAAACTTGTCAAATACAATAATAAAACAAACATGGTATTACTATTCATTTTGGTTGGAACATCACTTGCTATTCAAGTGATTTTTTTTTCAATATCAGAGTGTAAGAAACGATAATGTTTTGTAAATTACCTTCTCCAATGTTAGATTCTATTTGCTTTAGAGTTTCATTG